>CM042159.1:43992289-43999789 GCA_023376005.1 Doryteuthis pealeii | reverse complement strand
GAAGAAGAAATGAGTTAAGTGCGACCGACCCCAAGACGAAGTCCAGACGCTAGAAGAGATGTTAGAAGAAGGCGTAAGATAGAAAAGACGCCAGAAAAAAAAATAGAGGAATAGAAGTAAGATAGAGAAAAGGGTATACAACACTGCCATTGTTACGATTTTATGGGCTATCCTTTAGGCTTCAAGAAAAAGCGCTTGTCCAGCGGAAATCCTTGGAGCTCCTCAGTATATCAAGTCCTTCGTTAATGATTGCAAATGGACGCCTCTCAGTATCAGTGATTAAGTAGTCAACCACCCACACATTCGGGCTGTTGATTGACTGAGGTTTAAACCCCGTTATCTGGCTTAGTCTATAAATTTAAGTGATATATTGTAGCACACCTTATATACAGAAATAAATCAACAGCCGTCTAGCCTAAGTTAGGACCAAAGTGGAGTGTTACATGTTATGGATTGCTCAGACACCAGGATTCCGTCCCTAAGCACCACGGGTTGACATCCCTGGCCAACAGCTGGCCCCATTGTGGGGATTTTACTGCAAGGGTACAGCCAGTGTATTATTCTTCCCACATTCAAGATTCCTACCTGCTCTGATCTTTGATTCAGAGATTTTCCTAGTTGAGTTTCAATCCATACTCAAATCCGGTGAGTAGCACTTGGAGAGTATCAGGCGACAAGCTCGTGCGGAGTGAGTGGGTAAATACATACCTCAGCACCCAGTAGCGCCATATAGGGAGTGGCCTTGACACGTCCACCCTACAGAAAGAAGTGATGATATGGTTCAACATTCTAACGACCCACGGGATGTGATTGATAAGTGCCCCACCGAGTAACAAAAGCTCGTTTCAACCTTAAACATGAACGATCCAATTTTCTTCAAGAAGCTGGCTATTGTTGTATACACTTCTTCTTTACTTCTTTACTTACTCTATTCTTCTGGCCGTCTTTGAAATCTTATAACATCTTGTCTTGGTCTGGAATCTTGTAAGGTCTGGACTTCTCTTGGGGACTTTGGGTCTGGTCTTCCATTGGGGATTTCTATTTATCAGAAGCCATGTGTCATTGTTAGTTTTTTAGGTAATGACACAAGACTTCGATTTACTTTGATCTTATTTTATTTTTAAATCCCCAACCAGACATCTGCGCAGTTGAGAGGGCCGCGCGTATAACGCAACTTACCCCTTCGAGCTCGGCTGCTATTCTCTAACTGACTGAAACTTACTTACTATCTAAACCGGAGGGAGTCCTCTCTACCGGTTCTCACGGCTATCCCCGGAAGATAGGGTTAGGACTGAGGTCAAGCTTGTCACTCAATCTTCAAGGCCGTCAGCTGCACTTCAAATTTTGTTTCTACACTATTGCACATAAATATTAGGTATCTAATAATTATGTAACAGCTATCCCCAAGTCATTGTGGTTATCGCTAGCTTCCACAGGAATCAAGTGTCGTTTCATTTCCTATGCCAAACTGGAAGCAACTATGTCAATTTTCAATATCAGGCGAATGCACAACGAGAATACAAACCTAGGCATGACTGAGTTGGAAAGGAGATCCACTGGTAATTTTGCAAAAAACTAAGTTTTGACCATGCCACAAAATGTTATATGCATAAACCAGAATCTGTTATTGAGAATGAAACGCATAAAATTCTTAGGAAATTCTTTATTTCAGGTGACATTCTTTGTTTTCTTTGTAAGTGGAATTAATTCCTGATAAAGTCTACGACGGTCAGTTTGGATGTTGGCTTCCTTACAACACACACACACACACAAACAGGCACACACACACATACACACACACACACACATATATATATACATATATATATGTGTGTGTGTGTGTGTGTGTGTGTGTGCGTGCGTGTGTATGTATTGTGTGTAAGTAAACTCCAGGAGCCAGGAAATCTATTTGCTTTCTATATATTTATCTTGCAGTTCAACCAAATTTTTTGTGTGTGAATATATATATGTATATATATATTATATTACATACATAATATATATACATATATATATATGTTGTGTGTGTGTGTGTGTGTGTGCATGTGTGTGTGTGTGTGGTGTGTGAGTGAGTGTGTGTGTGTGTGTGTGTGTGTCTTCGATATGTCTGAACAAGAATGAGAATATAATATTTGGCGCGGATCATTGCGTTAAGTAATTTTCCCGGTTATGGCACACCACTCAACGCGCACCTGGAGATGATGGAAGTTTAATATATTATTGTGTCTCTTGATGATACAAAATATTTACGCTTATTTAGACTGGTGTCTATGAAGAGTAGACTCTGATACTTCGGCAGCTTGTTATATCTATCTATCTTTGTATATATATATATATATATATATATATATATATATATTTATATTATATCACTCGTTCCCTCCCTCGCTCTTCTCTCTCTCTCTCTCTCTATATAATATATATATATATATATATATATATATATACCAGGGTGATCGAAAATAATACAATTTTGTTTAGGACAGGTTATATTACCAACATAGGGATATGTGATCCCTCACAGCTTGTTTCTCTATCTATCTATCTATCTATCTCTCTCTCTCTATATATATATATATATATATATATATATATATATATACGTAAGCGAGTCAAAAAGTAATGCCATTTTATTTAGGACAGGTATAATTACACAACACAGGAACATGTATCATATATCAAAATGAAGCTAGTCCTCTGTGCTTCACATCTCTACTTCTCCACATAGTCACCGTTTCTCTCAATAGCAATGTTCCGCGTTCATATGAAAGCATATATCCCTGTCCCGTAAAATTCTGTTGATTGTTCTTTGAGCCACCTCTTCACTACAGATTTCACTTCCTCGACGCTGGAATAATGTTTACCTCTCAAACCCTCTTTCATGGAGCCCAAGATATGATAGTCAGGGGCAAACATGATGGTATTAGGCAAAGGGATTATTCTATATGTAGAAAGGAAGAGAAAACAAAATATTCCAAAAAGATAAATTTATTTTACATATAGAAGTCGACGTTAAAACGTTTCGGTGATGGATATGTTTTCAAAATTCCTCATCTCTCGTTTCATTTGTTCATCCTAATGTCTGTATGAAAGTTTGAAAAACGAACATTAAACGTTTTAAGGTCGAATTTATTTTTTCTAATAAACATCAGATTTATTTCTATATTTTATCACCCATTGCTCTATATATATTCCCTGTTATTATGCATTGAACTCATAATATTGGCTATACCACTTTCTATTTTCCTGCTTAGAATTAACACAAACCATTCCTAAACGTATGGCTTCCAGGCCGACACTACCCGTAGGCTTCATCAATCATATCCATCGCTTCTGTTGCTGCTATCCATACAGTAACGTTTTCTTTCTCGTTTTTTTTTTTTGTTTTTTTTTCTTCAAAACAGAAATAACGTTGAATACCGAATATTAAAGCCTGCTTTAGAATTATTCCGAAAACAGATTTCTGGTTATATATATTATATATAATATATATATATTATATATATATATATATATATAGTGGATTGATATCAAATGCTTTTCCTTTGATAGGATTCAACAAAATTGTGAACTCAAAAGTACATATAAATATTTGTGTTATATTTTTTAACATTACGGAGTATTATGCATAAATGAATATATATATATATTTACCAACCCCTCCACACGAGCAGGATGTGACACAAAGGTCAATTTCTTAAGCAGAGTTCAACAGGTTTGAATTCAGAGTTTTCCTCTCCTAGACCGTTTGCCTAACCAAGGTTAAATAGCCCAATCTTCCCTACTATTTACCCATAGCTGGAGGGAGAAGTAGGATTCATACCTTTCCCAAGAGTATTAAGCGCTAAGTGGGGAAAAACTCTGAATTCAAACCTAGCCTGTTAAAACGCTTAAGAAAATTGGACCTTGTGTCACATCCCGCTCGTGCGGAGGGGTTGGTAAATATATATATGTCTGTGTGTTTTCGTCTCTGTTGTTCTGTGTGTATTTGTGTGTGTGTATGTGTGTGTCTGTGTCTGTACAGTGGTACTCTTGAACTTATGAGTTTAATTCGTTCCGCTTGTAACTCGTAACAAATCAATTTCCCGTTGAAATAAAATGAAATGTCATTAATCCGTTCTACAACTTCCAAAATTAAACACGCTATTCTTTTTTGTTACGTTTTTCTTAGCCTAATTTTTAGTTTTACGTTAAAACATTTTCAAAATATATATATATATATTTTTTACGTCTAAAAAAAGAAAATGAACTTTTTTTTTACAATTAGTACTAAATTACAAAATAATAATTTTCGATAAGCATTAAAATTCAAATTTCGCTATGGTTTGTTTTCTTTGATAAATGGCATATCAAACTTCATGGGTTATTTAATGACAATTAGCTTTGTATTCCTCTTGCAATTTTTTTAAAATTCACACCAAGCTTGTCATTCATTTATAACATGAATTGGCAGGGGCATCATCCAACAGAGTTTGTATCACTTCCAATTTCTTGTGGTCAGACTCAGTGTGATTTCTTCTCCAAAACAAATTCACCTTTCTTGAACCTCACAAACCATTCTTAAACGTATGGCTTCCAGGCCGACAATGCCGTAGGCTTCATCAATCATTCCCCTCGCATCTGCTGCTGCTGTTTGCCGCTATACATACAGTAACGTTTTTTCTTTTCATTCTTTTTTTTTTGTTTCAACCACAGAATAACTAAACGTTGAATACCGAATATTTTGTACTCATTGCCTGTGTGGTGAGTTCTGTGAATATTGTCTTTCAGAAAAACAAAAAATTCCACTTAGCAGGTCAATAAATATTTGAACAAATAATATCATTTTACTCTCAGAACATGTGGATATCCAAAAATGAATATATATTCGTATTTTCCTCTGTTTTCAATTACATATAGAGTATTCTAATTAAAAGTAATTTTAAAAGGAAAAAACAATAATAGAAAACCATATGTGAACATGTCGTCTTCTTCAGAGATAATATTTTGATTTTTAAAAACGAAAAAGAAAAAACGGGTGATACTAGAAATTCGAAACGCTCATGTCGTAAAAGAATGTTTTTGAAAGTTTTCAGAAGTGTATTTAGTTTTAAAAATAATATTACAAATATACAATGTAATTTTGTAAATTGCATTATAGTATGGAAAGGTTTGTATCATTTGGATTTTCGAACTATTTGTCCGTATCTTTTGTAATTAATTAGGCAGGTGTCTGAGCCTGAAAGAAAAATGATATCTAGGATAGCCGAGGGTTAAAACAGGTGACCCCGGTAATCCGAGAGAGATATTAAATTGCCATTACTAGCTAGAAATAAACAAAGACATAGGATCCAACTTAGGATCTTATGTTTTTTGTTTATAAATAATTGTATAAATAATTTCGCCAAAAGCGAGACTCAATGGCGACAGAAAAAGGGGCTATTTTCCTTTGATCTGGCTGACCAGGTGGTTTGGAGTGACAGAGAGAAATTAATACGTGTTCGGGGTGTTCAAGAATTTTCAAAGAGTGTTCCTTTTCGAGAATGTTCTTAACGAAAGAGTATAAAAGACACCTGTTCTGAGAAGCAAGGCAGTTGAGGTGAGGCACTCGTACGGAACGAACCAAAGGGAGTTGGCGTAATATACTCGGATGGTGTGAACACGAGTTAGATTTTTTAACTTAACGGCTGGTACTTGGAGTTGGAATTAAGTTAACAATAGCCGAATACAGTAGTTTAATTAAGTCGGACATAACGAAGAATACATAGTAAAATTAAGCAAGATACAGGGAGCGAAACCTGAATGAGATTTCCTCTCTCTCTCTCTCTCTCTCTCTCTCTCTCTCTCTCTCTCTCTCTCTTGAATATCTGTTCTGAGGAAATAAACTTTATAAAGAAAGAAATTCCTGTGTACTACACTTCGTCGATCTGTAGAGATTTGTGAATGAATGCGACGGCCCAGCTGTTAGGTGTAAACAAACAGTATGCAGTTTCACCCGAAGCCAAGACGAGAAAAAGAAAGATAATCTGTTGACTTAAGTCAATTGACCATGACGACGATGCGTGTTCACTGACGTCTTCTCCTTCTCTGTCCACTAACATCTTCTCCTCTGCCTATTGTAACTAGATATCTCCTGAACACGGAGGAAGAAAGGCCCCGAGCGCAAACTGCTAAAAATTTGTGTTGGTAAATAAAAGGCCAAAGTGTTGCGTCCCGTACTAAAAGACTGATTGCTTTGTAAACGCCTTCTTAGTGCAATGGTCTATGCAGCAGTGGCCACGTTACACTTTATTGCTATCAACACAACGTTTCGGCCAATCTGCCCTCCGGCCTTCTTAGGTGTTTCTTGTCAAACTCGGGAACATTCTCTTCGAACTTGAAAACCTACTTGACGACCTCTGGAGCCTTCATTTTTTACTTGACTTCGAACCGAATCCTTTATTCAATCTACTGATATAGGCTGTTCTGAATTCGTTAACCTTGACCGGGTACAAGTATTAAGCTATGTTAAGTATTCTATGGTATTATCAACAACAAAAATTAGTGAAATAGATCACTAATTATAACTGAGACTATTCTAGTAGTGTCCACCCCAAGCGGAGTTTAACAGGTTTTAATTCAGAGTTTTCCTTCTCCTAGACTGGTTGCCTAACCAAGGTTAAAGTGCCCAGTATGCCCTACTATTTACTCATAGCTGGAGGGAGAGTAGCTGGAGGGAGAGTAGCTGGATTCATACATTTCCCAAGGGTATTAGCGCTATGTGAACTGTAGTTTCATCTAGGATTTGAACTCGGGTCAACGAGTCCATTTCCAACGAAACTAACCATTACACCACGGCCTCCAACTTAGCCAGGATTGAACAGACAAATAGTATAGAAGAATAGAATTTATTTTGAAAAGTTTTATCACAATCCGGTGAGAAGAATTGGAAATATTTGATGTAGAATCTTCGTTCTCTAATATTGGGCGTTACTGTAGTTGAAATCAATCCACTTGACGCCAAGAACAGGATGAATTGTCAGATGTGCTGAACTTGTTGACCGGAGATTCTTACCGGAAGTTGATTGAAATAAGGATTTGATTGTTAGTACTAAAAAGCCGGAATATGAGAGATTCTTTATGGCTAAACTGACAATGAACGGAATATCAAATGTATTTCTTTAGATGGAATTAGCAGACATTGATGGATTGGAGGAAAATGAAGACATTTAAGATATATATATATATAATATATATATATATATATATATATATAGATATATATATATGACGTACTGTATGCTGCTAGAGGATGTTGAAAACTACTATAGCAGTAGCAGCAGAAAACTGTAAATCATCATACACTCAGGCTCAATTCTCTTGCATGCACTTACATTTATATATATATATATATATATATATATATATATATATATATATATTATATTATATATTCCTGGCAAAAATTCATGAACTGTAGTGATAACATTAGGAAAATAAAATATTGTTTTGTACCTGAAAAGTTATAATCTAATTGAAATT
>CM042159.1:43984789-43989789 GCA_023376005.1 Doryteuthis pealeii | reverse complement strand
TATTATTCCCAATTTGACAATAGCGATTTAATCGTTTACCAAATTTTATTTCCGTTTGATAAATACAATACGAAATTAATTTCCCCTAAAAACAATATTACGAGTGAAAAATAATTTTCTTCAATCTCAATTTATTTCCCTAATCTCCTGCCATTATCAGTTGCAATCTTCTAGAAATAGAAATGAAATTGAAAGAAATAGAAATACCAGTAGGTGCGAGATTCAAACGAAAGACTTTAAAACTAAATTCGCTCCCATCAGAAAAAGATTTTTCAATAAAAATCTTATTATAATGGAGATTACTCGGAAGAGACATCAGGAGACATGTTCCTCAGACTCCAGCTGAAAGACCATCAGCTTACACTGCTGTGAAAAACTCACAAGGAGTTAAATAATAATAATAATAATAATAATAATAATAATAATCAGAAATCTGACCAAAGGAATTAATACCTGGGCTGTCCCCATTATAAGATACTCAGGACCATTCTTAAAATGAACAAAAGAAGAACTCAGACAGATAGACCAAAGGACGAGAAAATTAATGACCATGCACAAGGCTCTCCACCCTAGAGATGATAGAGATAGATTGTATGTGTCAGAAAGGAAGGGGGAAGAGGTCTTGCCAACATAGAGGAATGCGTAGAAACCACAATCCAACAACTTGAAGATTACACAAGGAAGAGCAAAGACAAACTACTTATGGCGGCCAACAATAGTAGAAATGGCAGATGGACAAACAGAAAAACGATAAGGACTAGAAAACAAAAATGGGAAGAAAAACAATTATACGGACGCTTCAAACGACAAATAGAAGAGGTTGCACATGAAATGACTTGGACATGGTTAAGAAAAGGAAACCTCAAAAGAGAAACAGAACTATTAATAATTGCTGCACAAAATAATGCCATTAGGACAAACTATATAAAAGCGAAAATTGATAAGACCCAACAAAATAGTAAATGTAGACTTTGTGGTAATAGAGATGAGACTGTAAACCATATACTCTGCGAATGTTGCAAACTAGCACAACGATAATACAAAACTAGACACGACTGGGTTGGGAAGGTGATAGACTGGGAATTATGCAAAAAATTAAATTTTGACCACACAACAAAATGGTATATGCATCAACCAGGATGTGTTCTTGAGAACGAAACGCATAACATTCTCTGGCACTTTGAAATAAAAACGGATCACCTTATCCCAGCAAGAAGACCAGACCTAGTGTTGATAAACAAAAAAGAAAGAACTTGTCAACTGATGGATTTTGCAGTGCCAGCAAATCACAGGATGAAGCTAAAGGAAAATGAAAAAATGGACAAATATCTGGACCTTGCCAGAGAATTGAAAAAGTTATGGAATATGAAAGTCAAAGTAATACCAATTGTAGTTGGAACGGTCTCAATGGGATTGGAAAAGGGTCTGGAATGTTTGAAAATCAGAGGAAGGATTGATACCATTCAGAACACTGCACTGCTGCAATCTGCCAGAATACTCAGAAGAGCCCTGGAGACCTGCTGTCACTCAGACTCCAGTTAAAGACCATCAGCTGATGCTGATGTGAAAACTAAAAAAGAAATAATAATAATAATAATAATAATAATAATAATAATAATAATAATAATAATATGAGAGTAAAAGTGATACCAATTGTATTTGGTGCGCTTGGAACGGTACCAATAAACTTGAAGTATGGAGGATCTAGAAATCAGAGGAAGAATTGTGGTTTCTCGCCGACTGCCTAAAATCTATATCTAAGAGGGTCTCCTCCACCGATTCTCACGATATCCACCGGAAAGGATCAGGATGAGGTCAAGCCTTGTCGCTCATCCTTTCAAGGCCGTGGGCTGCAACTTATAGCAGCCATTTTGATTTCTACACTATTGCACATAAATATTAGGTAACTAATAATTATGTAACAATTATATACTGTATATAATATATTGTGTAGGTACAATTCTTACTGTATATATTATACAATGAACTTACATTTTGTACTGCATGTGAGATATTGTGGAGATACCTTTTTGAACTGTACATAATTGGAGACCATATTTGGTAAATTGACTTAGGCATAAAATAACCCAAACCAAATCAATTAGCTTTTGTTTGTTTTTTTGTTTTGTTTTACGGCATATCAACCTCAGTGGGTCATTTAATGCCGATAAAGTTTTGAAATAAATCAATTCTTAATGGATAACACACTTTTTTTATAAATACATTTTTCTATTTAACCCATAGATGGGACCCTGACAGGTACTACCACTCCGGGTCAGAGTGTACCAGGGAGCAATGGTGATGAATGGGGTGCTCCACATTCCCCAAACCTCCAAAACTGGAACCTCACCATCAGATAGAGTTTAACGTCATTCCCAGGACATGTAGGCCCGCAGCCACCGCCTTCTAGCACCCATATGATAAAAAAGGGGGTTGGGCTTGCCATAAGGGCAATAGGGTTGGGAAAATTATATAGGTGCTAGGGCTTGACGTGACCAGCGGATTGATCGGAGGGGGCCTCTCCGACCACCCGTCTAGCCCAAGATAGGGCTAAAGTGGAGTATTGCATGTTATGAATTGCTCATCCAACTGGGCTCTATCCTTAAGCATCACGGGTCGCCACCCATGGCCAACAGGTGGTCCCATTGGGGGAGTTTTACCCCTCTGCAGAGGTGCAGTCGGTTCATTCTAACGCCCCAGCCGACAGGGCGGCCAAATCAATTAGCATCAGGAAAAACAGTTGTAAATAACTTATAACAAAGGAAAAAGCACTAAGATTGCTTTCGACTGAATTGGAAGACAATTATGAAGTTCATTTTCCCTATTGCGCACTGAGAACAGTGTTAGCTTACATTTCATTTTAGCTCAGCCGGTAGAGCATCCGCATAGGAACTACAAGGTTCCAGGTTCGATACCGGTCCTCGCCAACACTGTGCATGAGTAGTCCATTTGGGATCTGTGCATAAAAATGAGGAGCTGATAGTAGGTGCGGTGCTACACCACAGACGTTAAAACAATCTCTCTGGCCTAGCACAAGTGAAAAGTGGATAGACTATTTTGCTGTCCGGCTGATACCGACAAATAGGCCCTCTCCAGCATCGACATTACTATCTATATTTAGGACTGCCACAGATTACGAAGTTTTAATGCAATACATTTTGGAAATAAATAATACCTAATGATATCCGTTTTGATAGCATAATCTTCCAGTAGAAATAGCCTAGTATAGTTGGTTTCATGCTAATCTTTTGGTAGCTGTAATAATATCTCATACAGAAAGTGATGCCAATATACACACAATGGACAGCCATTGAAAGATTATCGATCACATGGAAATCATATCTATTTGATGGCATAAAACAAGAATTGCTCGAATCTGTAGCCGTGTGAGTGCTACTATTATTGTATACTCTCTTTCTTTACTTTCTTACTTCTATTCTTCTAGCGTCTCTTCTAGCGTCTGGACTTCGTCTTGGGGACTTCATGTCTGGTCTTCCATTGGGGATTTCTCTTTATCAGAAGCCCTGTGTCATTGGTAGTTTTTAGATAATAACACAAGACTTCGATTTACTTAGATCATATTTTATTCTGAAATCTCCACCAGACCACCTGCGCAGATTGAGTCGGCAGCGTGCATAACACGACTTACCACCGTCGTGGTCTTGGCCGATCTGACTAAAATCTCTTTCTAATCTAAACCGGAAGAGGGTCTTCTCCACCGATTCTCACGGTATCCACCGGAAGGAGGATCAGGACTGAGGTCAATCCTTGTCATTCAATCCTTCAAGGCCGCCGGTTAAACTTATAACAGCCATTTTGGTTTCTATACTACTGTACATAATTATTAGGAATCTAATAATTATGTAACACTATATGACTGTACCACTGACTCTAAGAAAATCCTCGAAAAAAAAGTCAGATGGTAACTGTAAAAGAATGCTACTGTCTTGAATCCTGGAAGCGGCACCCAACAATAAAACAGCTGTACAGCCACTTGCTTCCTATTTCACAAACAATCCGAGTAAGACGAACAAGACATACTGAAAATGCTAGATTAGCAAGAACGAAATCATAAGTGACATTCTTCTAGTGGTATGTTGTATGCATATTCATATGCAAATAAATCTCCTTATGAATAGCAGCAGGATGAATAGGTTGAAAGTTTGGGGTGAATATCTTTTAGTAAATCCCTCTCTCTCTCTCTCTCTCTCTCTCTCTCTCTCTCTCTCTCTCTCTCTCTCTCTCTCTCTCTCTGAGTGTGCGCACGCGCGTGTGTGTCTTTAGAAATATTATCAAATCATATGAATTGGCATTCCCCTATTTTATTCTTTATTACTCTTTATCGATTTATCCTCGATATATCACAAATTTCCTCAGATTCAGATAATTATAAAAATACATTGTCCCCTTCGGTAAATGTTGTATGTTCAAGGTAAAACTAGATATTTATTTAAACTTATATATTAGTGAAAAAGAAAAATCATATTTCTTGGATCACTGTCTTCTTTATTTCTTTTTCAATTCTTCTTTTAAATGCTAGCTCTTTTCCCATTTCAATTCTTCTTCTTCTTCTTCTTCTTCTTCTTCTTCTTCTTCTTCTTCTTCTTCTTCTTCTTCTACATGCTAGCTCTTTTCCCATTTTCTTCTTCTTCTTCTTCTTCTTCTACATGCTAGCACTTTCCTTTTTTCTTCATCTTCTTCATCTTCTTCTTCATCTACATGCTAGCTCTTTCCTTTTTCTTCATCTTCTTCATCTTCTTCTTCATCTGCATGCTTCTTCTTCATCTTCTTCTTCTTCTTCGTCTACGTCTTCTTCTTCCTCTTCTTCTTCTTTTTCTTCTTCATGCTAGCTATTTTCCCATTTTCTTCTTCTTCTTCTTCTTCTTCTTCTTCTTCATGCTAGCTCTTTTCCCATTTTCTTCTTCTTCTTCTTCTTCTTCATCTACGTCTTCTTCTTCCTCTTCTACTTCTTCTACATGCTAGCTCTTTTCCCATTTTCT
>CM042159.1:43952289-43979789 GCA_023376005.1 Doryteuthis pealeii | reverse complement strand
AACATAATGAAAAGATGAAAAGAAAAGAAGAAAGAAAAAAACATTAAGAAAGTTAAATCAAGATATTTTACATTTACACATTGAACTAGTAGCAATAGCTCTTAAGTAAGCATATCAAACATTGTAATAATTAAGCTATTATACTGAGGTATATCCACAGGTCCTGCTAATAATAATAATAATAATAATAATAATAATAATCTGGGACTTTGAGTTAAAGACAGATCACCTTATCCCAACCAAGAGACCAAACTTAGTGCTGATTAAAAACAAAAGAGAACGTGTCAACTGATGGACTTTGTGGTTCCAGCAGATCACAGGGTGAAGCTGAAGGAAAACGAAAAGATGGATAAATACCTGGACCTTGCCAGAGAATTGAAGAAAAGCTGTGGAATATGAGAGTGAAAGTGATACGATTGTAGTTGATGTACTTGGAACGGTCCCAATAAAATTGGGGAGACTGGAGGATCTGGAAACCAGAGGAAGAATTGAGACCATTCCAGACTACTGCACTGCTACAATCTCCTGAAATAATCAGAAGAGTCCTGGAGACCTGAGGAGACTTGTTGTCACTCAGATTCCAGTGAATTACCATCAGCTAAAGCGCTGATGTGAAAAACTCAAAAGGAGTGAAAATAATTAATATATAAATAATAATAATAATAAATAATATAATAATAAACTAAAAGATCTGTTCTTGAGAACGAAACGCATAAAATTCTCAGGGACTTTGAAATTAAAAACGGATCACCTTACCCAGCAGGAATACCAGACCTAGTGTTGATAAACAAAAAAAGAAAGAACTTGTCAACTGGTGGATTTTTTCAGTGCCAGCAGATCACAGGGTGAAGCTAAAGGAAAATGAAAAAATGGACAAATATGTGGACCTTGCAGAGAACTGAAAAAGTTATGGAAACATAAAAAGTGAAAGTGATACCAATTGTGTTGGTGCCACTTGGAACAGTCCAAAAAAAGGATTAGAAAAGGGTTTGGAAAGTTGGATATCACGAGGAAGGATTGAAACCATTCAGAACACTGCATTACTGCAATTCTGCTAGAATACTTGGAAGAGCCTGGAGACCTGAGAGACTTGCTGTCACTCAACTCCAGTGAAAGACCATCAGCTAACGCTGATGTGAAAATTCAAAAGGATCACCTTATTCCAGCCAGAATATCAGCCTAGTATTGATTAATAATAAAAAAGAGAAGTTGTCAATTCGTAGGTTTTGCAAAATCCTAGGGTGAAGACGAAGAAAACAAACAAAAAAATGGACAAATACCTGGACCATGCTAGATAATTGAAAAAAAAAATGAAATATGAGAATGAAAGTGATACCTATTATAGTTGGGGCCGCTGGAACAGACAAGAGGAAGGGGAAATCAGAATTGAGACCATCCTGGGAAGAGCATTGTTGAGATAGGCGAGAATACTCGGAAGAGACATGAGGAGACTTGTTCCTCAGACTCCAGTGACAGACCATCAGCTTACATTGGTGGGGAAAATGCACAAGGAGTTAAATAATAATAATAATAATAATAATAATAATAATAATAATAATACTATGGATAAATACATGGGACCTTACCAGAAACTGAAAAAGCTATGGAATATGGGAGTGAAAGTGATACCAATTTGTAGTTTGTGCACACGGAACGTCCCAATAAACTGGAAAAAAGACTGGAGGATCTGGAAATCAGAGAAAAATTGAGACCATCTAGACTGCTACAATCGGCTAAAATCTCAGAAGTGTCTCTGGAGAGTGCGAGACTTGATTGTTCACTCAGCCCTTCAGTGAAAAAACCATCAGCTAACGCTGATGTGAAAAACTCAAAAGGAGGCTTCAATATTTCTTCTCTGTGCTACAATCACCTATATTCAATTGCTTATTTATCAATGATAAGCTACATATCTAAGTTCCTGTCACGACTGGGTGGAGATGTAATGCCATTGGAACTGTGCCAAGAAAACCATTTCACATACAACTAAATGATATATGCACAAACCTAAAACATGTCCTGGAAAATGAGACGCATAATGTTTTCGGATTTCGAGTAGAGTCGGATCACTTAATGCCGGTCAGGAGACCGGACCCAGTATTGATAAACCAGAAGAGAACCTGTGTAGCATAATGGTCAGGCCTTACCCAGGAACACCATATTTGTGGCCTTGTGCCAGACACAGAGAAAACCTTAAATGATGATTCTCTGATATTACCGGGTGGTCTGTGAAGAACTGACCTGAAAAGAAAATTTACAAAACTTTAACGAGATTTTGGTGACGTGAAGACGGTTTCAAAGAAAATCCAGTCTTCTTGACGGCTGAGTGTCCTTTGATCTAGATGGCCGTGAACTTTCTTTGGCCTGATCATTAGAAATAATCGAATATTCTTTTCCTTCTAGGAGGAGGTGGATTGTTCCGGAAAAATATTCTTCTGGATTGTTCCTTTGAGATAGTATATAAGGAACCCGACTAGGAACCCAAGCAGAAGTGTCAGTAACAGTCAACGGCGGAGTCGGGCAGATCGAGTTGGTGCTGGAAGTTGAGATCGGTGAAATAATCTGTTGTCGCTGAGAACGAAAAAAAAAAAGATTTACCAACTGGAAAAAAAAGTTTTGTCACCCAGAATTTAGTCGAAGACCGAAAATCTAAAGACCATTAAATATGCTGACATTCTCTCTCTCGAAGTTAGCTGAAAATTGAATTACTCCAATAAACTCATGAAAAATAGACTCGGTATTGTAGTCATCATTTAATACGACGAAGAATACTATGACAGTATTGTGAATGGGACCCCCGTGGAGTCAATTGATCGTGACTAAGGGCCTGCGGCGTGTGTAAAATGATACTTCCTTGACTGCTACTAGCGACCAAGAACAGCTGGAATCCTCTGGATATAGTAAACAACCAAAAGTTTACGCGTGTGGAAAACGTCTCGAGGCTATATAACTTTTAACTTTTAAGCGTGCACCCACGGAGTGCACGGTGTAAAGACGCAAGTGTAAAGCGCATTGTGAAGAAAGACACCACAACGTTACGTAGATTATTTAGAGCCGTGAAAAAGGTGCAACGTAACGTATACGATTGAGTGGCGTGAAAGAGACGACCCCATAACATAACATATATGCAAATTTGAAAGACCCCACAACATTACACCTGTCATATCGTGGATTTTGCAGTCCCGGCCGACGACCGAGTAAAGATGAAAGTAAACGAAAAGATATACAAATGCTTGGACCTTGCCAGAGAACAGAGAAAACTGTGGAGCATGAACGTGAAGGTCGTACCAATTGTAATTGATGGCCGTCGAACGATCCCCAAAGCTCTGAGAAAGAATTGGAAATCAGAGGAAGAATCGAGACCATCCAAACTACAGCCTCGTTAAGATTGGCTAGAATACTCAGAAGAGTCCTGGAGATCTGAGGATACTTGCTGTCACTCAGCCTCCAGTACACCACTCGCTACGGCAGGTGGGAAAACCTAATAATAATAATAATAATAATAATAATAACTGAATCTCATATAATTGCACCACGAGACATGATAAACGAATGTAGCACACTAGCACAATGAATGTAAAAGACTAAGTACGATTGGGTGGAAAGGTAATCCACTGGGAATTGTACAAGAAATTAATTTTGACCGTAATACCAAATAGTTTATTCAAAAACCAGAATCTGTCCAAATAAAAAACCTCTTAGACTTTATGATAGAAACAGATCATCTAATCTTAGCAAAATAGACCAGACCTCGAGCTAATTAACAAGAAAAAAACGAACATACGATCTAATCGATTTTGCCTTAATCAGGAAGGGTGCACAGGAAGTGTGCATAACCCAAATACACAAGTGGGATAGTCCAATCTACTATTTAAACAACCTATCCAGTCTGGATCGTCACAATATACTCAGCTTGCAACATCCCCCGTGTCGGGGGTTCAGAGTGCTTCGGCCTCTGAACCTGATAAGAAATATTAACAGCGTTGATCCCTGGTGGCCATCACCCCAGGCAATACCTGCCCTATTGATTTAAAGGGACAGGGGTGGGCTCATTGCCCAGTGCCTGAGGCGCCTCCTTGAGGGGGAATGCCGACGGGATCAACGCATCTTTTGCACCTACCACCCATGAGCTTCGGCTTGGGGTGGGCCCATATAAAAATGTCCCTGTGTCACGCCTGCATAAATGGATTGCATGGCAAATACACGTCAGCTTGCAACACAGTTGTTTTGGTTTGGTTTGTTTTGTTTTACGGCATATCAACCTCAGTGGGTCATTTAATGCCGATAAAGTTTTGAAATAAATCAATTCTTAATGGATAATACCAATTTTTTATAAATACATTTTTCTATTTAACCCATAGATGGGACCCTAACAGGTACTACCACTCCGGGTCAGAGTGGAATAGGGAGCAATGGTGATGAAGGGGTGCTCCACATTCCCCAAACCGCCAAAATTGGAACCTCATCATCAGATAGAGTTTAACGTAATTCCCAGGACATGTAGTCCCGCAGCCACCGCCTTCTAGCACCTATATGATAAAAAGGGGTTGGGGCTTGCCATAAGGGCAATAGGGTTAGGAAAATCATATAGGTGCTAGGGCTTGACGTAGCCAGCCGATTGATCGGATGGGGCCTCTCCGACCGCCCGTCTAGCCCAAGATAGGGCCAAAGTGGAGTATTGCATGTCATGAACTGCTCATCCACCTGGGCTCTATCCTTAAGCATCACAGGTCGCCACCCACGTTAAAAAAAAGATGGCCCCATTGGGGGAGTCTTACCCCTCTACAGAGGTGCAGTCGGTACAATCTAACGCCCCAGCCGACAGGGCGGTAGATGAAAGTGTTCACTTTAAAATCAACAGCCAATCAGGATGCAGGAAGTGAACTTGATCCAAATACACAAGTGGAATAGTCCAATCTACTTTTTAAACAACCTACCAAGTCCAGATCTTCACAAGATACTCAGCTTGCAACATCGCTCGTGTCGGGGGTTCAGAGTGCTTCGGCCTCTGAACCGGATAAGTAATATTAACAGCGTTGATCCCTGGTGGCCATCACTCCAGGCAATACCTGCCCTATTTATTTAAGAGGACAGGGATGGGTTTATTGCCCAGTGCCCGAGGCGCCTCCTTATGGGGGAATGCCCACGGGATTAACGCATCTTTTGCACCCACCACCCATGAGCTTCGGCTTGGGGTTGGGCCCATATAAAAATGTCCTTGTGTCACGCCTGCATAAACGGGTTGCATGGCAAATACACGTCAGCTTGCAACACAGCTGGGTGATAATAACTGTACCAATCTCTACAACGTCCTACCCGTTGCGAACAGATTGGGTAAATACTTACCCTTATTTATTTATTTATTTGCTAGAAGGGGAATGTCCACTGGTAATGCTAATATAAAATTAAAAATAAATTTAAAATAAAATTAGCCAATTCTCATTCACATGATCTCAAATTTTTAAGAAAGGAAAATGAATGGAATTAAAAAGAAAAGTTAGTGAAATTAGTAGAAAAAAATCAAAGAAAGAAAAAAAAATCAAGTGAATAAAAATGGTAAAATATAAAGGAAATTAGAAAGAAAACTGAAGGAAATTCGAAGAAAAAAATTAAAGAGAATTCGAAAGAAAATGGAAATTATAAAAAAATCAGTATATTAGAAATAATGAAGGAAATAAGAAAATGAAGGACATTGGAAAGAAGAAAAAAAAACTGAAGGAAATTATAAAAAAAGGACGACATTAAAAAAGTTTAGGCAATAAAAAACTGAAAGAAATTAGATTGAAAGAAAATGAAGGAAATTAGAACGCCCCAGCCGACAGGGCGACAACACAGCTGGAAGATAATAACTGTACGAATCTCTACAAACATCCTACCCGTGGCGAAAAGATTGGGTGAATACTTACCCTTATTTATTTATTTATTTGCTTGAAGGAGAATGTCCACTGGTAATGCTAATATAAAATTAGTTGCAAATTTAACATTCCGTTAGGTATTTTCTCAAATTTGATTCTATTAAAGATGCAGAGTTTTCCAACTGAAGAAAGATTTATGGCCAAAGGGAAATTTCTGTTTTGAATATATAATAGTTCGTATCAAATGTATTTTCGCTTCTACAGATTTTTACTCCAAGATTTTTACTCCAAAATTTTACTCAAAACCTACAACGCATGTATCGCATAAAATTCGATACTTTTTCTTATAGAAAATGAACTTGACAAGTGTAATCCCAGCAAAGGATGTCAAGTTCATTTTCTATAAGAAAAAGTATCGAATTTTATGCGATACATGCGTTGTAAGTGCCTTCAAGTAAAAATTTAATATAATATATATATATATATATATATATATATATAATTATATATATATATATATATTAGTGCTTTAAAAAGACCTAAAAAATTCATTGTATGAAAAAAAAAATTGTATGTATTTTACAATACAAGGTAAAGGAAAATAAAAACGAAATAAAAAAGTGAATGAAGGTAAAGGAAAATATAAACGAGTTGCATGCTGTTTTTATTTTTTCATTTTTATTTTTATCTTTTATTTTCCTTTTACCCCCCCCTTCTATTGTAAAATATATACACTTTTTTTCATACAGAAGGAGGTCTTTTTAAAGCACTAATAAAATTCTGTACACCCCCCCAAAAAAATATATATATATACATCGCGATCGTCTCTGACAAATATACCACGATATTAGACGCGTGTGCTGTTAAGATTACCATCGTTGGTAGATAGACATGACAGTACGATTTCAAATCCTAGAAGCGGTTGTTTGCATTTCAAATAGTACTAAAACCTATGTATCAATCCAACTATTCTCCCTCGACCTATGTATAAACAATAGGACTAATTGTGATATTTAACCTTGGTAAGGCAACCGGTCTCGGAGAAGGAAAACTCCAAATTCAAACACGTTAAACTCCGCTTAAGAAGTAGATCTTGTGTCACATCCTACTTGTGCGGGTGGTTTGGTGTGTATATATACCAGATTTGGTCTGAAGATCGCATAGGCGAGAAACTGTCAGTAACCAGTTGTTGACTCCATGTCAACACTACTCTGACTCAAATTTCAATGGTATTCAGCACTACCTGCTTAGAAATATACCACCTATATTATACACAATATATATATATATATATATATATATTATATATATATATATATAATATATATATATATTATATATATTTGTTGAATTTTTTTAAATATACAAGTTTTTCATTAGCAACTACCCAGGTTGTATATTTAAAAAATTCAACAAATAAATAAAGCTACTACAAATTTGTGGTTGAGCACTGTGATCTCTTTGTTTCATCCCAAAACAAATTTTTAAATATATATCTATTTATACTAGCAAATATATGCACCCTTCGGGTGCAATTATTTAGGTTTTGATGTAATAGAATATTGTATCAAATTAGAAACTATTTAGAAAATGATAAACGGAGGGGGTATAATCAGAAAATAGAACAGCTTTAAATCTAACTCTTCCATCATTTTGCATCACTCCCGTCTTTCGTTTTTCTTAATCTATCTATTTAGTTAGATTATGAAGTATTTAATAAAATTACAGTTCTTTCGTCTTGTTTATGGATTTCTTTTAAGATTTATCCCAGAGACCTTTGATCAGATTCGTTAAGAAAAAAACAATTAGAAATCAATAATACTAAGCATATATTTATTAAATCAAATTCTTAAATATTAATATGCAAATTAGCCTTCTCGTTCACAGTGTAAACTGCTATTTTGTTGAATATATAAATATACTTGCATGTTATTAGTATGTAGAATAATCCAAAAGTATTAATAAGGTATACCAATTTTATCAATAATTAAGGTTTAAATAAAAATAAATTCATGGTGAATGTGACGTCAATAACTAAGGGAATTGTGACTTGAGTAGTGATCTAGTTTCGGTTACAGACAGACAAACACGCAATCTCCATTATAATAAGATATATATATATATATATATATAAGAGAGTTTTATAATTTGCTTGAAGCATTGTGTATATATTGGTTAGGAGGTTGATTTAGAAGGCTATCACAATGCAGGTGTAAAGAAAAAATAATAATACGGTAACGATGATGTTGTGTGTTAACCTGTATTTAATTCTTTTTAAAAGAATTAAATACAGATTAACACACAACATCATTGTTACCATATTATTATTTTTTTCTTTACACATGCTTTGTGATAGCCTTCAAAATCAACCTCCTAATATATATATATATATATATATATATATATATATTAGTGCTTTAAAAAGACCTCCTAAAAATTCATTGTATGAAAAAAAAGTTGTATGTATTTTACAATAGAGGTAAAGGAAAATAAAAACGAGTTGCATGCTGTTTTTATTTTTCCATTTTTATTTATTTTTATTGTTTATTTTCCTTTTACCCCCCCCCACTTCTATTGTAAAATACATACAATATTTTTTCATACAATGAATCTTTTAGGAGGTCTTTTTAAAGCACTAATAAAATTCTGTACACCCCAAACAATTTACATATATATATATATATATATATATATATATATATATATATATATATTTGTGAATAAAAAGGCCTTAAATACCATGGGTATCGTGGTTATGGACCATTTCCACTCGTGAGTATGCCCACGAGCTTCTTCAGACCACTGATATCTTTTATTTAGACAGGCACACACACACACAAACACACACACCACACACACACATATATATATATATATATATATATATATATATATATATATATATATATATGCGTGTGGGGGGGGCATGGGGTTATTTTTAAAGAAATACATTTTTTGAAAATTATTTTAACCAGATTGGCTAACATGCTGAAGAGTAACATCGTAATAATTGAGAAAATACCAGTCACGCTATTACATTCACTTTTAGATTAATACTCTTGGGAAAGGTATGAAGTCCTTCGTCTCTCAGTTATGGGTTACATAGTACCATTACTATTCTTCTACAAGGATGGCTTTGACATTAAATAACTCACAAAGGTTGATATGCCATTACACTAAAAAATGCAAACAAACCGTGATTATTACTATAAAAAAAAACCCCAGGCTGTGTAAATATAATTTTTTCAAAGATATTTCCCGAAGGTGGGAAAATTAAATAAAGTAAAAATTTTAATGTTTTTAAAAAATGATTTACTTACTTACTTACTAAGCATCATATTCACTCCACTGAGATATTTGTTTTGTTTTACGATAGTAGGGACCACCAAAACGTTTATAAAAATTACTGATTTAATTATTCAGACTCTTATCTTTAGAGAAAATTTTAAAAACTGTACAAGTAAAATATATTTTCTTGGGATTTCATGAAATTAAATAAGGCGGGGTGGTGATCGACTTAGTAAAAAAAACATTCCCCTAACATATTTTAGGAAAAAATATTTTAAACACAAATTCATCTATAGGGGAATAAGTATCGAAATTCTTGTGAAAATTTGACAATTAATTGATTTTTCATACAATTTTAATATTCTTATGTTGTAATGATACCGACTATAAAATAAAAACTCATAGATAAATTTACTTAATTCCCGAAATGACTGTGACGTAAGTGTTGCATAGCGGAGTTTTCACGGTACCATATATCTATCTGTTATATACTGGCTTCAATTTCACGGCCCTATTTCGTGTATCTGCATACGTAGCGGGTATCGTCACTAACCCTAGACGATATATGTAGTAGTTAGCTACTACCGACTACTGGACTTCAATAAACAACTGATAGGTATGTACAAAGAGAGGACCCTTCTTTATTTTCTTCGGTGTGTGGGTGGTGAAGGCGCACAGCTAACAATGAGTGCCCAAGGGTTGACGATGACTACTACTACTGCTGAGATGGTGAGGTAAAGGGGTGGCTGGTGGCGTCTCACCGCCCTTGGCCGCAATGGACCGTGTCGACGGTCACTCACTGTTCGCCTTCCGCTCTCTGCTGTCTGACTGCCCGCTGTCGGCTCGACCCTCTGGCTTTTGTATTGACGACACGCCTACGCATATTTATCTTTTTATCTGATAACGGACGTTTGTTTTATCTTCTCCCTGCTTCCTTGACCGGAAAGCCTCGCTTTCGTTTTCCCCTTTTTTTAAATATATATTTTTATATTTTTCTTTGTCTTTTTGCCGGAAGCTTCGTTTTCCGTCCGAGGAAAATACAACATAAGCAGGGGCGTAGTTTCGGTTACAGACAAATAGAGGCCGAATCTCTATTATTAATAGGTAGTCACAACATCTCACAAACTGCATCTCATGGTGAAATTTCAATTCTTGAGCACTGGGGAGTGTTGAGTACCCCTATATCGCCACTTTGACCCGGGTGGTGGTACCTGTTAAGGTTCCATCTTCGGGTTAAATAGAAAAATGAATTTTTAAGAATCTGTTTAAAAATGAAAAATATTGGATACCCATCAAGAATGAATAAAACACAACGTTCTCGACATAACATAACCTAACAAGGGTTAACATGCCGTAAAATCTGACAATCCAGACCAAACCCCAACGCTTCACCAGACTTATGATGGCAGGCTGTTGTCGGCAACCTCAAACGGATCCCTTCGTTCAATTCACGGGGTATTACATATATAGTAGCAGGATCATTGGATATACCACAGTATGAGGATTTAATTATTACAATATTTGATACGTTTACGTAAGAGCTATTGCTAAATAGTTCAATATGTAAACGTATAATTATCTTGATTTAACTCTCATTTTTTCTTTCTTTCCTTCGTTTCTTCTTTTCATTATGTTCGATTGAAAGAGAATAACGTTATCGCTTCCCAGCACTCACTCACTTTCCCAATCTTTCCGCTTATTATATTTTTCTCTGTAGGATGTACTTTTCCTTCCTTTTATGATAAAACGGAATAAACCATTATTTAGCTGAGGTAATGACATTTATAAGAAATAGAAATTCGGCGGATAAGCAACGTCAGATAATCAGGAATTACCCCCTTTTTTTGCATTTCATCTTGGACGATTTGGGCGGTCTAATTTTTAACCAGAGAGTGTTGCCAGATGGTAAGTGCGTCATATTGTACGGTAATGGTTAGCAAACTAGTCTCGCAGATCCATTACTACTGAATAGCAAATTCGATTCTCGCTAGAGGCCCAGGCTTGTGACCTTGTGTAGCCTCATAAGAAATTAGGGTTCGGCGGTTAAGCAACTGGATTTATATTTTTGCATTTCATCTGGACGATTTGGGCGATCTTAATTTCAACCAAAGAATGTTTCAATATGATAACGGTCGGAATATTAAGGAACAAGAGTATTAATATATAGATATTTTTTTCCGCCCATGCTTCACTAACTGTGTTTCTTACGGTGTAAATCTCAAAACTGAGATGCTAAAGGAATCAATCCTATTAAAAAAACCGAAACATTGTGACACTAACAACAACAACAACAACAGCCACAACAACAACAACAGTAGCTAACTCGGAGCACATCAGAAAATGATAAAGAAAAAAATTCAACAAAATTAACTAAGATTTATTGAGACACAAACACTTTTTTTCGTGACGTCTCAAATTGATGGAAAGCGCACGAAAAAGTTTACAGCTGCTTTTTTGTTTGATTCATTGTCTCTTGTTATTGTTTTGTAATGTTTTTCCGCTTTAAAAAAAAACAATAAAGTAACAACAACAACAACAAAAACAACCAATGTAGAGTAGAGATCTAACATTTTATTTTATCAAGAACATGATCCCCTTATTCAATAAATAAGGACGTCCGGTCGATTTTACACGATATATGTACACAAGACGATAAAGGTTAAGGTATATATATATATTAGAGAGAGAGATTTTTTAAGTTTATTTCACCGATTTAAATTTTATTTACGTTATTGACAATAAAATTTAAACAAACTTATTTTTCCTGTAACATTTTTAAAGAAATCGTCGTGAAATTTACAGCTATGCATTAACTTAGTATGGCACATGGCTAGAAATTACGGAGCAAAATAATCTCTGATCCAAAATAGCATGCTACTTGTCTCTCTTTGCCAATATTCCCGCTAAAAGCTTTAAACCAAGATACACTGCAATTTACAAACTTATATTAATACCTAACTACCTACCTTCGTTCTTGAGATTTTGTGTACGTCACGCTAAGTTGAGTCTTAACCTACCACACCAAACAACTTTTTTATTTCATGAATTGTCAGTTCGAGTTACGAGGGTGGGTAAAAAAAGTAATGCCATTTTGTTTAGGACAGGTATAATTACTAACACAGGAACATGTATCATACATCAAAATGAAGATGGTCCTATGTTGAATCTTTAATGGGACCGAAGAGATGATAGTCTGAAGGCAGACATTATTCCAATGACGAGGAAGTGAAAACTGTAGTGAAGATGTGGCTCAAATGACAATCAACAGAATTTTACGGGGTAGGTATACATGTTCTCATTCGAAGGTGGAACGTTGCTATTGAGAGAAACGGTGACTATGTTGAGAAGTAGGGATGTGATCTAGAGAGGACCAGTTTCATTTTGATATATGATACATGTTCCTGTGTTGATAATTATACTTGCCTAAACAAAATAGGAGCCGGGTTAGCTCAGTCGGTAAAGCGTTCGGCTAGAAATCACAAGGTTCCTAGTTCGATACCGGTCCCCGCCAACTCAGCGTATGAGTAGCACAGGGATCTGTGCGGTAAAGTAAGGAGCTGATGGTAGGTGTGATGCTCCACCTCAGATGCTAAAACAATCTCCTTGGTCTAGCACTATTGAAAATGGGATAGACTCCCTCGCTGACTGGCTGATACCGACTTTAGACCGCCCCGTCGACTATTTTTTCGACTATTTATTAAACAAAATAGCATTACTTTTTGACTCACTCTCGTACTTAGTACACCAGCTCTTCCCGGGACGACTTCACCGCAAAACCTGTGCCGCTTAACAGATATCCGCTATCCCTGTTGGATGGGGCTGTAAAATACGCTAACTGCGTTGGTGGAGACCTGTGATGCTGGTGGCTGAGCAGTCCATCACTTGCAACATTCCACTTTGGTCCTAACTTGGGCAAGCCGGTCGGGTCACAAAGACCCCCTTCTGATGAATCCACTGGTCAGGTCAATCCCTATCACCTAGATGATATCCTGCTAATATTTTTCAATTTCTCTTATGGCAAACCTTCAGTCAGTTTTATCATATAGTTATTTACTAAGGTTAGCTTAGATGTGGCACAAGGTCAGAAATAAGGGACACCCAGTGAGAATCGAACTCACTAACAATGGTCTGCGAATCTAGCTTGCTAACATTACAGCACATGAGGTGCCCAAAATAGTATTCCATATAGTTATTTACTAAGCTTAGATGTGGTACAATGCCAGTATGCGGCAACCAGTGAGAATCGAACTCACTATGGTCTGCTAGCTTGCTAATCATTAATCTACATGAGGTGCCCAAGTTTTATCATGTATATGCTTGAAAGTGGTGCCCCAAGGCCCTGGTTGTGACGCTAAACTGCATCTAGTGGTGAGGCTCCAATTCTGAAACTCTGAGGGAGAGGATAACTTTATTGCTATTACTTCCGGGCCCACTTTTTACCTGTTAGGGTTCCACCTACCGGTTAATGAATAATGAACAAAAAAAAACAGCTTAAAAATTTGAATACCCAACAAAAATGAATAAAACAAAAACGTCTTCGGCATAAAATAACCCATGGTTTGATATGCCATAAATCCAACCACCCAACCATCCAACCATCCATAAATTTGTGTCAGGTGGTTTCGTTTGGTTTCGTTTGTTTTACGTCACATCAACCTCAGTGGGTCATTTAATACCGACAAAGTTTTTAAATAAAATCATTATTAATAGATTCTAATCTTTTTTTCATAAACACATTTTTCTATTTAACTCATAGATGAGACCCTAACAGGTACTACCACTCCGGGTCAGAGTGTACCAGGAAGCAATGGTGATGAAGGAGTGCTCCACATTCCCCAAACCTCCAAAACTGGAACCTCACCATCAGATATAGTTTAACGTCATTCCCAGAACATGAAGACCCTCAGAAACCGCTGTGTCAGGTGGGTGGGCATTTATGTTATTGTTTCCATGCAAGTCGTCACAAAACAATTTGGTCTTAATTATTCGGTATCAAATGTTACATACTGACGTTTTCACTTTACCAAATCAGCATATAACGTTATATACATTTCTTACTTCTTACTCTGGTCGTATTTCTTCTGGCCGACTTTGGTTCTATCTTCTAACATCTTGGTCTGGTATATCTTGTAAGGTCTGGTCTTCTTGGGGACTCCGGTCTGGTTTCTGTTAGGGATCACTCCTTATCAGAAGCCCTGTGTCATTGTTAGTTTTTAGTAATAAACACAAGACTTCGATTTACGTTGATGTTACTTTATTTCAAATCCCAAACCCAGACAATCTGCGCAGATGAGGCTTACATGTTGCTAGCTTAGCTTCTAAGTTCTAACTGACTAACTGAGTTGCTTACTCCTTAAACCGGAAGAGGGCCTTCTATGGGGTTCCGGTTCTCACGATTCATCCCCAGAACGCAAGGTGAGATCGAGGTCAAGCGCCGTCACTCGCCCTCAAGGCCATCAGCTGTACTAATCGCCATTATGATTTCTACAATACCTTATAAAAGCATTAGGGATCCAATAATTATGTAACAGAAATAGATCAAAATATGAGTAGAAAAATGTGTTTAAAAATGATGAAAGGGGCTTAGAACCCTCCCAAAAGAAACCAACAGAGTGGCTAAAACTAAGGAAATACTGAATGATGATGCTGTATCTTCCGAACTACTACAGAAACAAAATAGAGTGAAATTCATTCATAAGATAAAGACAACTACGAGGATCATTTATCATTTCGACCGGTGCTCAATATTCAAGACTTAAAAGATTCATTGCACTATAATAAATGTGTTTTCCTTTCATTGAATATTTTATAGTTTTTTGAGCTATGATTTATACCTACACACGTAAGTATACATCATTTTGATATATTATTTATATCTATATATTCGTACACCTAAATACCTACACATACATATATATGTATATTTGAATGAATGATATGACATAAAAAATACGTAAACATAGGATTATATAATTATGTAAATCTTTTAGATCTATCTATCTATCTATCTATCTATCTATCTCTCTCTCTCTCTCTCTCTATATATATATATATATATATATTATATATATAATATATATATATATATATAAGTATAAAAATATGATAACACTAATATGAAGATGATATATTTATTTTTAGTAAATAGATTTGCTGAAGTTTAAGCGTTTGTTTTCATTTTTCATTTTCATATATTAAACCATCTTCAGGACAATATTACGGAGCGATATCATGAAGGCCATAGTGGTAATATATATATATATATATATATATATATATATATATATATATATATATATATATATATGGTTTGATATTCATATATATATAATTATATATATCATAACCAAAACATTATATATGTACACACATACACACTCACACGCACACACACACACATATATATATACATACACACACACATATATATTTATATATATATATGTGTGTAATATTATTTTTTTAAATTGAAAAACACAAGTTTATAAACGAGTAATGTTTATTTCGCCTACGCTGCAGTGTTTCGATCTGTTTCAATAGATCTTCATCAGGGCTTTCGTTAGTTTGAGGGAGAAAAAATAAAAGTATCACAGAAAATAAGAAATCTTCGAGACCCTTTTGTTTTGTGGTCTATTTGAAATTGTTGATGAAAACGGAGCTTTCTTGATTTTTTAAAATGTATACAGAATCGCCGAAACGGAACCCGTGTTGTATATATATATATATATATATATATATATATATATATATATATATATATATATATATATATATATATATAATGTTGTTCTGGTTCCAACGGGAGAAAATTCAATATTTTATAATAAAAAAGAAGGCCCGCAAAATGTATTATGTTCTCAGAAAATTTTTTTAAATTATTTTTATCTTACATATGCGACACGTGTTTCGGATCTGTGGTCTTCTTCAGGCATTGAACTATTATTTTGGCAGAATATATATGTATATTTATATACTCGATACTTTTAGAGGGATACCTATTTTTTATCCGTGAGGCGCCTCAAACGTTGATTGGATGGTTGATTGGTTGGTTGGTTTTTACGACAATTCAAACTTTATTTTATGCCGAAGACATTTTTGTTTTATTCATTCTTCTAGCGTACTCACTTTCTAAATTTGTAAACACATTTTTAATCGCATCTTTTTTCCTTTTGAACACAGAGATGGGACCCTAACAGTTGCTACCGCTTTGGATCAGGACAGACCTGGGAGTAATGTCGATTAAGGATTACTCTACACTCCCCAGAGCTTCACCACTAGATGCAGTATAACATCAATCCCAGCTGAGTAAGACCGTCAGCCACCAACTTCTATCACATAGATTATGAAAGGGTTAGTGGTTTTCCATAACAGCAATAGCGCTGGGGCAATCGCATAGGTGCTACGGCTTGACTTGACCAGCCGTTTGATCGGAGACGGTTTGCGTTTCGGACAAATAGTCCGGTAACTGATAAAAGCAGAACATATCGTGTCATATTTTCATTTAAAAATGGAAAGATATTTTCCTATTTTGTATATGATGATTCAATAATATTTTAAGCCTAAAATCGCGTGCATAAAATGTGTAACGCTCATTTTTGCTACGCACAATTTAATGAACAATACGAACCGCTACAAAAGAACAAACAAAAACAAAATACCATAAAGATAAGATACACCAAAACTAATAGTTCCCTTCCTTCCTGTTCTTTATTATGTTTAAGCAAGAACGAGGAAATTATAACAATTATCTTGTTTGATTTTTATTATTATTCACGAGAAAAAATATCCAATTACGACGTGAGCAATATTAATAAAATAGCCGTTTATACTATCGTTGATATGATGAGCAGGGTTTTTTTAAAAACTTTTTTCAAGTATTTTTTTTTTCATTTTATCTAATCTTTGCTTATAAAGGGTTTGAGGAAATGAGAACATCGCAAATTAACAATGTCCTGAATTGGAAACTAATCTGATTCTGAAAGTGAAGCTCCAGTTCTGGATACCTGCGTATTGTGGTGTACATATTAAATGACATTACTCCATCATGTGAAGGCGTAATAGTTACCGTCTAAGGAAATGGGCACTTCGAGACGAGTTCAAATCCATGACGAGGTTGTTTGCATTTCACAGAGCGCATGGGAAACGTATGAATCCTACTATTCTCTCTCCGTCTATTGGTAAATAGTAGGGCAGTTTAGCTCAGTCGGTAGAGTGTCCGACTAGGAACCACATGGTTCCTGGTTTGATACCAGCCCTCGCTAACTCAGCGGATTAGTAGCACTGGGGTCGGTGCTGTATAGTAAGAAGCTGATGGTAAGTGCGGCGATTCACCCCAGACGCAAAAAAAATCTCCTGGGTCTAGCGCTAGTGAAACGGAGATGGTATCCCTCGCTGCCTGGCTGATACAGACTTTAGGCCACTCTTACTTTATTGGCACTTTAACATTGGTTAGTAAACCGTGTTAGGAGAAGGAAATCTCTGAATTCGAATCTGTTAAAATCCGCTTAAGAAATTGACCTTGTGTCACATCTGAATCGTGCGGAGGAGTTGGTAAATAAATAAATTCCATTACTCTCAGGCCCACTTCTGAGTGATATTATTTAGCCAACCCCTCCTCATGAGCAGGATGTAATACAAGGTTACGTTTTAAGCGGAGATCAACTGGTGTGAATTCAGTGTTTTCCTTTCGTAGACCGGTTGCCATACCAAAGTTAACTCTAAATGTAAACACACCTTTAATTCTGGAATTATCTTTCAATTGTAAGGATGTTTTTGGTTGGAACTGAGGAGACTACGAATATTAGGTTACAGTTTTGTACGCTTGGGTCGCAAATCCCCACGCGGTGTGTATTTACCAACCCCTCCGTACGAGCAGCGTGTGTCTAATAAGAATGTTCTCTGGGGGGCACAGTTAAGTCCGACGATTTTACTCTCCCAACTAACCAAGTGTTCAGTCTGAAACAAATCTCTCCCAGCAATGCTGCACTCTTCTCACCAACACTATCAAAATATCTTTTCTCTCTTCCACTCGTCACCACAGCCAAAATGCTACTGCCAGCTGTTTTCCGGTTTGTGAGGGCTGGTCAAATAAATACACAATTACAGTGTTCATCTGGGCTCCTTACTCTGATCTGCCCGTGCGACACTAATCAGCACGCGTCAATCCTTCACATCTGGGCCACTCAGGATAGTTTAGCAATTCCCATGCGTCAGGCCACGACTCACGATCAGGAGAATGCGAGTTCAATCTCCCCACTCGCCTCTGATCTCATTCTGCATGCCAAACACAGTCGTGCACGCTTCGAACTACTACGTTCGGGGTTTCTCTCGCCACAGTGTGATATTAGGTCAATTTTACGGAAAAACGAATCAGTATACTATAAATTCAAACGCACATTTAACTTATGAATTTTTTTTTTTTTTGATTGCAAGTTAAGGTTTGTGTAGTGAGAGAAGAGACTTGCCTCGTGCAAAACGGGCTAGGACTTGCTTTGCGTGCAAGTCCACAGGAACTGAACGGTGAAAGAGGAGTGGGTGTAGGCAGGCATGCAACGTCAAAAAGAGGAGAAGGAGAAGCCTCTTTATAGAAGCGCCTGATGCATTGTGGGTAGAAGTTAGAAATAAAAACGTCTGCTTCTCTGAGAGGGAGGGGTGAACGTGGATTCTGTCGATAGACTGCAAAGAGTGTTAGAGACAGTTTGAATTCACAGTTTTCCTTCTCCCAGATCGGTTGCCAAATGAGATTTAAAGAGCTCAGTCTGTCCTACTATTTATACATAGCTGAAGGGAGAATCATTTGATTCATAGCTTTCCCAACAATAGAACTCGCTATTAAGGAGTGATGAATCTGCAAGACCACCTTGCTAACAATTATACCTCAGTGGGACGCCTGAATTTATCACTGAATGTTTTTGGCTAATAAACTAAATCTCAAATCTTTTCAATGTTTGTGTTTGCTGCGAGATACGTTCTTTACTTTTACCTGTAGGTAAAGAGAAATAGCTAATTATAAAGTAACTATAAATTTCATAATAGCTTGATGTTTTTACAGGTGTGATACATCAAAATTTAATGGAAGTATCGAATAAAAAAAAGAGTATCTTCAGTTTTGGAATACTTCCAAAAATATTTCAAAAAGTTTCACCAACGGAAAATTTTCCACTATCCAATCTAAGTTGTTATTTATGTCTAAAGTTATTTGCTTCTTTTCTACATAAACAGATAATGTAGGTTAGAATTTGAGGAAGCATATATATATATATATATATATATATATATATATATATATAATATATGTGTGTGTGTGTGTGCGTGTGTGTGTGTGTGTGTGTGTGTGGATAGATAGATATTGAGGTACCAATGAAGTTAAATTGAAAATATTCACAATGGCATTCTAGGTGATTTTGCTGACCATTGCTAAAGGGTGTTGCTTAAACCCCCTATCTCTCTCTCTCTCTCTCTCTCTCTCTCTCTATCCCACACTCACATACCACACGCACATACATGCGCGCATCCCCTTATATAATTATATATATAATATATGTATATGAGAAGAAAATATTTAAAAAATAAACAAACACATACGTGTATAACATATACATACATATACATACGCATACACTAGGTACATATATATAAATATACAAATGTATGTTTATGTATGTGTATGTGTGTGTATGTGTATGTATATTATATTATATATATATATATATGTGTGTGTGTGTGTGGTGTGTGTGTGTGTCTTGTGTGTGTGGTGTGTGATGATTATATATGAATATGCGTATATATGATTATATGTATTTATATATTGTTTTAATCTTCTTATTTTTCTAACATTAATATTCCATATGAAATACGTCATATCTTTGTTAGCTTTTCGTTCTCCGCCTATTCACGTTAATGCTTATACACTTAACATCTTTCATTTTGTCCCTCACATAAGCATTACTTAACAGTGTCCTGAAGATGGTACATTATACCGAAATGCTTAAGTATGACACTAAAAATTGTTTCCTGATCATAACATCCGTGTTGTTTAATATTTAAAAAATATTTTCTTCTCATATTTGTCGGATTAATTTCCCACCGTATTTCCATATATATATATATATATATATATATAATATATATATATATATATATATATATATAATATATATATATAACATTGAAAATCGGCTAGAATACTCGTGCGAAGGGTTTGGTAAATATATATGTACATACTTATTTACCAACCACTCCGCACCAAGATGTAACACAAGGTCAATTTCTCAACTAGCATCTAAAATGTTTGAATTCACAGTTTTCCTTCTCCTATACTGGTTGCCTACCCATAGTTAAAGATCCCTATCTGGTATACCATTTTCCCATAGCTGGAGGTAGAATAGTTGGATTCATACCTTTCTCTCAATGGCATTAGTGATAGGGGAAATGGAAACAGCCTCGTCCATTATTTGTATGTAAAAATAAATTATCATGATAAAAGTTGTTGAGTATAAACTGGTTATTTAGGGGGGGCTGCAAAACCACTACTGTTCTTCTACAAGGGTGGTTTTGAACTTAAATAACCCATGCAGGATGATATGCCATTAAACAAAGACACCAAACGAAACCAGGCACTGTTTGGTACGCATCATTTTATCCCATCATGGTGTAATGGTTAGCAGATCCGCCTCAAAGCAGATTGACACTGCCTGTTTATCTGCAGAAAATAAACATTAAGAAATATATATATATATATATATATATATATATATATATATTATATAGAGAGAGAGAAGAGAGAGAGAAGAGAGAGAGAGAGAGAGATAATACCGGCCTGTATTTATTAAAGATTGTATTAAAAGATAATGAGGATCGTCTAAGGTTGTACGCTCAAACTTTGAGTGTATTCATTTTATGTTATGCCGATTTTGGGTAATGAGCAGTGACGTAGTTTTTGTTACAAATTGAGACCTCATCTCCATTTTTAATACTAGCAAATATATGGCCCTTCCAGGTGCAAGTATTTAAGTTTTAATGTAATAAAATATTAGAAATGCTAATGAAACTAAATAAGAATACAAATAAAAAAGATTTCAAACAGAGGGGGATATAATCGAAAAATAGACCAACTGGAACTTACTCCTCCATCACTCCGGTCTTTCATTGCCAAATTTTCCTAATCTAAATATTTTGTTAAAATAGGAAGTAAAGAATAAAATCACAATTGTTTCTTCTTGTTAATGGATTTCTTTTAAGATTTATATTCGAGATTTTTACCCATATTTATCAACATAAAACCAAACCATTAGAAATCAATAATATTAAGCAGATATTTATTAAAATCAACTTTTTAATATCAATATGCAAATTAGCCATCCCGTTCACACTTTAAACCGCTATTTTTGTTGTATATATAAATACAATTGCATGGTATTAGAAAGTGTTTTATTAATATATAACAATTTTATTAATAATTTAGGTTTAAATAAAACATTTAAGAAATGGAGAATGTGACGTAAATAACTAAGGGAATTGTAACTAGAGTATTAATATAGTTTATGTTACAGAAAAACACACACTCTCAATTATGATAAGATATATATATATATATATATATATTATATATATATGTTGTGGTGTGTGTGTGTGTGTGTAGCAAGAAAAATGGAAACAAATTTGACAATATATTACAAAATTAGTAAGAGTGAAAAATAAGAAGATGACAATGATTTAATCTTCTTAATTGTAATTAATATCATGACATGGTTTTGGTTTCTGATCAAACGACTGATACGAGGATGAAACAATATATATATATATATTCTCAGTGTTTGTTATATTAAACTCATCAAATTGCTCCGAAAGTTCAATCATTCGGTTTCTATAATCGTTTTGGGTGGAAGTTTACTTTTAAAATAGCAGTGTATAACATATCTGTCGTCTTTCCTACTCCATTTCCTCTTAAAACCTCTTGAGGTATTATGGGAAATGTGGTTATTGTCTGAGGATCTGAAATTAGAACGGCCAACATTAGAAAGCCTTAAATAGACCAAAGGAGAACAAATGGCAAAAGATTCAGTTTCAATAATTATCAAATTGCAGGTCTGATTGTAACACATTTCATTGAAATTGGATCAATTTATCCTACAGGGTGGGACAGAAATATTTCCCGCATTTTAAACTGTCAATCGTCGGGGCTATTTTGTAGTGGGTTATTTGATGCCAAATATCGGGTTAGCTCAGTCGGTAGAGCGTTCGGCTAGAAACCACGAGGTTCCTTGTTCGATACCGGTCCCCGCCAACTCAGCGTATGAGTAGCACATGGATCTGTGCGGTAATGTAAGGAGCTGATGGTAGGTGTGGCGCTCCACCTCAGACGCTAAAATAATCTCCTTGGTCTAGCGCAAGTGAAAAGGGGATAAACTCCCTCGCTGATTGGCTGATACCGACTTTAGGCCGTCCCGACGACTTTACTTTACTTATTGTTCATATATACGAGCGAGAGTCAGTTTATGTTACATAATTTATGAGCAGTCATAATTTATGAACGTACCTGTAGTTAGAATTTTAAATAAAGTTCGTTAGTATTAAAAACGGAGATGGGAAATTTTCCATACTCCTTTGGGATTATGATTGACATAACGATGATTCCAACTTCACTTTCCGGTATATTGACCAGATAGAATAAGTTTTAGTTTACTTAGTCAGATGCGACCTGATTTTGAAGGAGTGCAGACGCGATTTTCGGCTCTGATAGGTCGGTCACACCGCGGCGGAATCAAATGGGTTGGAGAAATAAAAGCTTTATTACAGGAAACAAGTAAGTCTTGCTGTTAATTAATTGTTAAAACAAACAATGTCCAGCCCAGTAAGAAGAATTAACAAAGAAGACCAACCCTTGAAAGAAGCCCAGCAGACCAACCAGATAAGATGGCGGCCGAGGTAGACGCAGAAGTTATCAAGTAAGATCCCCTATCATCTCTCACTCTCTCTCTCTCTCTCTCTCTCTCTCTCTATATATATATATATATATATATATATAATATATATATATATATATATATATATATATATATATATATATTACATACCCGATATTTTATAAGGGCTATATAACAATTATCCCCACTTTCGCCATAACCTATTTTTATTATTATCACACTGCTTTCGGTGCATATATACTTATAGTTAGCACAGTGATCGAAGTTTTAGCCTGATTGTGCCATTTTGCTTGCTGTCTTTACAGTGTAAACATGGCCGCTCCAATAGCAGTATGTACCCAAGGAAGTGACCCGATTTCTCTGGTCGGAAGGAGTATCAGGAGCTGAAATTAATCGGAGGCCTTTAGCACTATACGGGGACAATGCACTACTGCGTAAAAGTGTGCATGCGTCCTTTTAGATTTGAATGCACCAGGGACACAGGAAGCGTACTTATCAGCATGTCTGGATAATGAATACTCCTTATTATCAACTACCGTAGATTTCCCACAGGTCCAGTTAGCTATTAATTTGGTTTGGTTTGTTAATTTAATGGCATATCAACCCTGTGGGTTATTTAATGCCAAAGCTTTTTAATATGATTTTCAAGGCAATAGTTTGTAAGTAAAGAGACAAAAGCTGGTATACAAGTTTCCTTTACAGGTGTAATTTTGTTGATTGTTTCGTTGGTGTATGTTATACCTGATTCGTAATTTTCTGTATATTCTGATCTTCTCAATAAAAACAAAATTTCACCCATGTTTAAATTTTCAAATAGATTTTTCATTTTATTTAGTTAGTTATTAAATAAAGCTTTAACGACATTGTCGTTATTGATTGCACACTTATAAACATATTTGTCAATAATAGTTACTTTCCTAATTAAAATAAATTTGAATTTCATACGAGAGAGAGAGAGAGAGAGAGAGAGAGAGAGAGTGATTGACTAGGGAAATTTAAATGCAAATCAAAAGTGTATTAAAAATTAAAGATTTCTTTATTGCATATCATTTTTGAGAACAAATCATAAATTTGAAATGAATTTTTGAATTTCCCGTGCGTACAACTGGCTTTAATTTATTGTGAACTATCAAATGAACAACCAACAGTCAGAAGTTTATATCAAAATAAAATTCATGTATATTTTATTAATGTAAATTCAATCTTGATTGGTTGTATTCTCATTTTTGTTGTTGGCGTCCTTCCGTCAGCTAAAGACAATGGCGTAGTGTCCATTATTTTAACTGTATCTACGTGAGTGACTGAACAGTCCTATTTTTGAATGGCAATCTCTGGAGCAGTGATACTTACTGGAGTTGCTGTCTCTCCTTCTTCCTGTCTCTATTTTCTCATTATTTTCTACTTTTTTAGCATTCAGGGATGAATGGAGTCACCATAGCACAGTGGCTAACGCACTAGACTGCGACATCGTAGTAAGCGAGTTCGAACTTTCGTCGTGCGAATACGTTCCCATAAATACTCTTGGGAAAGGTATGAACCCTCTCATCCACTGCAGTTGTTAGTCAATTAGAACCACTACTTTACTTTTACAAGAATATTTAGTTAGTGGAGTGACCTATTGTAAGGTATCAGACTGACAGCGAGGGAGTCTATCCCCTTTCCCCTAGCGCTAGACCAGGGAGATTGTTTGTGTTGAGGTGTATAAGACTCTAAGTTTTTATATTGTATAAGTAGTAAACAAACAATCTCCGCTGGTCTAGCGCTAGGGGAAAGGGGATAGACTCCCTCGCTGTCAGTCTGATACCTTACAAATAGGTCACTCCACTAACTAAATATTCTGTGTAAAAGTAATGGAGTAGTGGTTTCTAATTGACTAACAACTGCAGTGGGATGAGAGCGTTCATACCTTTCCCAAGAGTATTTATGGGTGAACGTATCGCACGACGAAAGTTCGAAACTCGCTTACTACGATGTCGCACAGTCTAGTGCGTTAGCCACTGTGCTATGGTGTGACTCCATTCATCCCTGAATGCTAAAAAAGTAGAAAATAATGAGAAAATAGAGACAGAAAGTGAAGGCGAGAAGACAGCCAACTGTCCAGTAAGTATCACTGCCAGAGATTGCCATTCAAAAATAGGACTGCTTCAGTCACTCACGTAGATACAGTTAAAATAATGGACACATACGCCATTGTCTTTAGCTGGACGAAGACGCCCAACAAACAAAAAATGAGAATACTAACCAATCAGATTGGAATTTACATAATAAATGATATACGATGAATTTTATTTTGATATAAAACTTCTGACTGTTGGTTGTTCATTTATAGTTCTCACAATAAATTAAAGCCCAGTTGTACGCACGCCGGATAATATCAAAAATTCATTTCAAATTTATGATTTGTTCTCAAAAATGATATGCAATAAAGAAATCTTTAATTTTTAATACACTTTTATTTGCATTTAAATTTCCCTAGTCAATCACTCTCTCTCTCTCTCTCTCTCTCTCTCCCTCTCGTATGAAATTCAAATTTATTTTAATAGGGAAAGTAACTATTATTGACAAATATGTTATAAGTGTGCAATCAATAACGACAATGTCGTTAAAGCTTTATTAATAACACTAACTAAATAAAATGAAAAATCTATTTGAAAATTTAACCATGGCCGAAATTATTTGTTTTTATGAGAAGATCAGAATATACAGAAAACGATTACGAATCAGTATAACATACACCAACGAAACAATCAACAAAATTACACCTGTAAAGGAAAACTTGTATACCAGCTTTTGTCTCTTTACTTAACAAACTATTGCCTTGAAAATCATATTAAAAAGCGTTTGGCATTAAATTATATGCCATTAAATTAACAAACCAAACCAAATAATAGCTAACTGCACCTGTGGGAAAATCACGTAGTTGATAATAAGGGAGTATTCATTATCCAGACATGCTGATAAGTTACGCTTCCTGTGGGTCCCTGGTGCATTCAAATCTAAAAGGACCGATGCACACTTTTACGGCAGTAGTTGGCATTGTCCCCGTATAGTGCTAAAGGCCTCCGAGTTTAATTTCAGCTCCTGATACTCCTTCCGACCAGAGAAATCGGGGTCACTTCCTTGGGTACATACTGCTATTGGAGCGGCCATGTTTACACTGTAAAAAAGACAGCAAGCAAAATGGCCACAATCAGGCTAAAACTTCGATCACTGTGCTAAAACTATAAGTTATATATGCACCGAAAGCAGTGTGAATAATAATAAAAATAGGGCTTATGGCGAAAGTGGGTATAATTTTTATATAGCCCTTATAAAATATCGGGTATGTAATATATATATATATAGATATAATATATATATATATTATATTATATATATATATATATAATATATATATATATAGAGAGAGAGAGAGAGAGAGAGAGAGAGAGTGAGAGATGATAGGGGATCTTACTTGATAACTTCTGCGTCTACCTCCGGCCGCCATCTTATCTGGTTGTCTGCTGGGCTTCTTTCAAGGCGTTGCTCTTCTTGTTAATTCTTCTTACTGGCTGGACATTGTTTGTTTAACAATTAATTAACAGCAAGACTTACTTGTTTCCTGTAATAAAGCTTTTATTTCTCCAACCCATTTGATTCCGCGCCGCGGTGTGACCGACCTATCAGAGCCGAAAATCGCGTCTTGCACTCCTTCAAAATCAGGTCGCATCTGACTAAGTAAACTAAAACTTATTCTATCTGGTCAATATAAACCGGAAAGTGAAGTTGGAATCATCGTTATGTCAATCATAATCCCAAGGAGTATGGAAAATTCCCATCTCCGTTTTTAATACTAACGAAGGCTTTATGTGTAAAAATTCTAACTACAGTACGTTCATAAATTATGATCTTGCTCATTAAAATTATGTAACATAAACTGACTCTCGCTATCGTTATTATATGAACAATAAGTAAAGTAAAGTCGTCGGGACGGCCTAAAGTCGGGGTATCAGCCAATATGCAGGAGGAGTTTTATCCCCGCTTGTTCACTGCGCAGACCAAGGAGATTATTTTAGCGTCTGAGGTGGAGCGCCACACCTACCATCAAGCTCCTTACATTACCGCACAGATCCATGTGCTACTCATACGCTGAGTTGGCGCGGGACCGGTATCGAACAAGGAACCTCGTTGGTTTCTAGCCCGAACGCCTCTACCGACTGAGCTAACCCGGATATGGCATCAAATAACCACTACAAAATAGCCCCGACGATTGACAGTTTAAAATGCGGGAAAATATTTTCTGTCCCACCCTGTAGGAATAAAATTGATCCAATTTCAATGAAATGTGTTACAATCAGACCTGCAAATTTGATAATTATTTGAAACTGAATCTTTTGCCATTTGTGGTCTCCTTTGGTCTATTTAAGGCTTTCTAATGTGGCGTTCTAATTATCAG
>CM042159.1:43937651-43945151 GCA_023376005.1 Doryteuthis pealeii | reverse complement strand
ATATATTTTTTAAATCATAGAATAATAGCCAATTAAATAATTATCGAAATGAGTTAAATACATTTCCAAAAATTATTTTTTTTAGTTTTTATTTTCCGATTTTCGGTACTTATTTACTATCCGAGCTGATGCTTTTAAAAAACTTTTTTCTTTCGGTCTTTTGTCTTTTTATTCATGCAGAAATTATTATCAATCACATACATACCACACCATTATTTTGCACCCGCAAAACAAGGGGTGGCGGTCAAAGTTAAGAGACCTGGAAAAAATTAGAAAGTTTTTAAATAAAATAACTAATGCATCATAAAATTCATTCGTTGATAAATCAACACTGAAAATTTCAATAAAATCGGATATTTCCCTGATTTTTGGTAAATTTATTTCAAAACGTTATACAGATAACAATGAAGATGAGAACAATAGTCCGAATAATGTAGATAATACTAATAAATATATTACAGCTATTTTAATTTTATTTTAATTTATTTCTATATAGAATTATATATAGTTTTTTTTACTACGTTTGAGAATAACATGAGAGTATTGGAAATCAGTAACAGCAAATAAATATTGATGAAACCCAGTTTTATTAAAATCATTCGGCAAATTATTCCCAACTTATACTATGTAAATCTTTATTTCTTAAAGATATGTAACACATATTTCAGGATTTTAAATGCATCAATAATATTGGCAGATTTGCGGTAAATCTAACTTAGCTAGAATTTAATAGTGACATAGTTAATAAATTAAGAAGCTAATTAAGATTAGATAATTACTATTTCATAATTGTTGAGAATATAACTTAAATAACTAAGGAAATTGTGACGTCAGTGATGTTGTAGTTTCGGTTACAGACAGAAATTTACATAATCCCTATTATAATAAAATTGGAACTCTATTAGAATCTTTCATGGTACTGTTATTTTGTATTTAACCTTATGTCAAACTTGAGTCTACTAAATATCAATACATTGTTCAATAATATAGAAAAACTGTTTTTTCTAATGGACCCACCCGCAAAACAAAATCTCTGCAGGTATACACTCAACGAATCGACAAAGTAATAGCTCTCTATATCAGAGCGAAAATACATTAAACAAATATAAAATCGCCAAAATAAAGTATATGTACACATAATAATAATTTCAGTTCCGTGGAAATTTTTTTTGCCCTTTTCTACGCAACACACACACACACCACACACACACACACACACACATATATATATATATATATAATATATATATATATATATAATATGTATATATATACATATATATATATATATATACGTATACATGTACATATATAATATACATATCTATAAATACATATACATATATACATATATATGTATATACATATACATATATAAATATATATATAGATATACATGTTTATATTCATATATATACACTATATGCATACATGTATATACGTATATATATAAGCATATATATACATATATATTCCTACATATATAGATATATATTCATATTATATATATATTATATATATATGTATATATATACATATGACTAAAAAGAATAGGTAAATAGGTTTGGTTTGACTATATATATGTTTACACATATATATTCATGTATATATGCATATATATACACATACATATATATACGTATATATATATATATATATATATATATATATATATATTTCTACATATATAGATATATATTCATATTTAATACATATAATTATATATATGTATATATATACATATGACAAAAAAGAATAGGTAAATGGGTTTGGTTTGACTATATATTGTTTACATATATATATTATATATATATATAATATATATATATTATAATTATTTCATTATTATATGAATATATATAAACATACATATATATACTATATATATAAACATACGTATATATATATTCATGTATATATGCATATATATACACATACATATATATACGTATATATAAACATATATATATATACACATACGTATATATACATATATATATATATAAACACACACACACACACACACACACACACACACACACACATATATATATATATATATATATATATATATATATGACTAAAAAAAGAGAATATGTAAAGATGGTTGGTTTGACTGGGTCTATATTCGAATGTTTGAGTAAAAAAAGGAAAAAAAAAGGAAAATGAAAAACGCCAAAGTAGAGATATATTGATTCTTTCAAAAGTAATAAATAATAATTGAACAAAAAAACTTGTTTCCCAACCCTTTCCATCAACCGAACCTTTCCGCAGACGAAGGAACCGTAGGTTCATACTTTTCCCACTAAAAGCAGAAAACAAAAGAAGGAAATCAGGTAATTTAAAAAAATATATAATGGTCTGTTTTGTTGAGATTTTGAAGCAATGCCATATCAGACTCTAAATATTTCCAAGTTATTGTTCGGAGAAGATGTTTGATGTAAAACTTATGTTTCCCATTTAAGAAACAATCTCCAGATACGTCAATAGAAAATGTTTCTGGCCTGTCAAAAAGTTTGTAAAATAGTTTTGTACTAGCAGGAACTGTGGATATACCACAGTATGATAATTAAAATATTACAACGTTTGTTATGTTTACTTAAGAGCTATTGCGATAGTTCAATATTTAAAAAGTATAATAATCTTCATTTAACTCTCAATCGCTCTGTTTTTATTCTTACCTTCTTTTCATCTTTTTTATTATGTTTGATAGGTCAATAGTTTTGTACTAGCAGGACCTGTAGATAAACCACAGTATGATAATTAAAATATTACAACGTTTGCTATGTTTAATTAAGAGCTATTGCATAGTTCAATATGTAAAAAGTATAATAATCTTCATTTAACTCACAATCGCTCCGTTTTTTATTCTTACCTTCTTTTCATCTATTCATTAAGTTTGATAGGTCAATAGAAAATGTTACTGGCCTATCAAAAAAAGTTTTGAAAATATTTTTATACTCGCAGGACCTGTGGATATACCACAGTATGATCATTTGATTATCCCAACGTTTGATATGTTTACTTAAGAGCTATTGTATTTAGCTCAATATGTAAAAAGTAGGTAAATTGGCGGAATGACCAGTAGTCGGTATCAGCCGGAGAGCGAGTGGGTCTATCCCCTTTTCGATAGCGCTAGAGCAAGGAGATTGCTTTGCAGAGTTGGAGCGCTATACCTACCATCAGCCCCCCCCCACTTACCGCACAGATCAGATTACCCAATCAGTGCGACTCATGCGCTGGGTAGGTGGGGGCCAATACCAGAATTGCGATTCCAAAGTGGGTGCTCGACCAACTGAGTTAAACCGGCCCCTAAAAAGTATAATAATCTTGATTTAACTCTCAGTCATTCTTTTTTTCTTTCTTTCATTCTTCTCATCTTTTTATTATGTTTAATTGAAACAAATTAGCATTATCGATTCCGCGCGTTCACTCCTCTCTCCATGTTTCTCCTTCTTTCTTTCTTTCTTTCTTTCTTTCTTTCTTGTTATGTTTTTTCTGTGTATTACGCCCCTTTTCTCCTATTTCTTTTTTTATGATAAAAAATGGAATGGTCTATTTATTTAGCAAAGGTTACGACACTCATGAGAAATAAGAATTCGACGGATAAGCAACATCAGTTAATCAGGATTTACATTCTTGCATTTCATTTTGCACTATTGGTCTCTATTTAACCAGAGGGTGTTGCAAGATGATAACGGCCATTATTTTAAGGAACACGAGTATTAATCTATAGTTATGTAAGTTTGCAGCATGTATATATTGTGACCGAAGGAAATGGGAAGTTTACCGCAGTGTTTTGTAATATCGTGGTAGTTGGTTTGGTTTAGTTTCTTTGTTTAAATCTCTATCAGCATTGGTGGGTTATCTCAAAGCCATCCTTGTAGAAGAACATTAGTGATATTATTTAACCTATAGACATACCTTTCCCAAAGTGTACTCGTCCGACTGAACTTAATATGGTGACTGTAGTTCGATCTGGTTCCCTACAATGTTACAGTTCAGCTCATTAGTTACTACGTAACGGGGACTAACCCCTGTGGTAGTTGGTGCGCTGAGATATTGTGCGTTGCTTCACTCCAGATGTGTTTTGAAAGTCACACAGATGAACGTGCAATGAAGTTTAATTCTGGATTTTATACTTTACGAGTAAAAGCAACAAAAATATTATGCGAAAAGAAAAGATGCAGTAGTAACCAGATAGTTGAAAACATTTTGCTCGGGTTGGAAGTTTCTTTGGGGTTTCACAATTCCAATGCACTATCGGTGTGGGTGGGGTATATCGCATAAGTGTGTTTATGTGGTCTTATGCTAGTCACGGTACTTTGATGAGATGAGTTAGTTCCGGGACTACCACATGTGTCTCCAGCTAATTGGCCTGTCGTTGCTTTCTGAGCCCATATTATATTCCTTTGGTCCGCAGTACGGTGATCAACGTAACTTGTTTGGATCGTCTTTGTAATAAGGGTGTTTATGTGGTCTTATGCTAGTCACGGTACTTGATGAGATGAGTTAGGTCCGGACTACCACATGTGTCTCCAGCTAATTGGCCTGTCGTTGCTTTCTGAGCCCATATTATTTTCCTTTGGTCCGCAGTACGGTGATCAACGTAACTTGTTTGGATCGTCTTTGTAATAAGGGTGTTTATGTGGTCTTATGCTAGTCACGGTACTTGATGAGATGAGTTAGGTCCGGGACTACCACATGTGTCTCCAGCTAATTGGCCTGTCGTTGCTTCTGAGCCCATATTATTTCCTTGGTCCACAGTACGGGGATCAACGTAACTTGTTTGGATTGTCTTTGTAATAAGGGTGTTTATGTGGTCTTATGCTATTCACGGTACTTGATGAGATGAGTTAGGTCCGGGACTACCACATGTGTCTCCAGCTAATTGCCCTGTCGTTGCTTTCTAAGCCCATATTATTTTCCTTTGGTCCACAGTACGGGGATCAACGTAACTTGTTTGGATTGTCTTTGTAATAAGGGTGTTTATGTGGTCTTATGCTATTCATGGTACTTGATGAGATGAGTTAGTTCAGGGACTACCACATGTGTCTCCAGCTAATTGCCCTGTCGTTGCTTTCTGAGCCCATATTATTTTCCTTTGGTCCACAGTACGGGGATCAACGTAACTTGTTTGGATTGTCTTTGTAACAAGTGTGTTTATGTGATCTTAAGCTAGTCACTGTACTTGATGAGATGAGTTAGTTCAGGACTACCACATGTGTCTCGAGCTAATTGCTCTGTCGATGTTTTCTGAGCCCATATTATTTTCCTTTGGTCCGCAGTACGGGGATCAACGTAACTTGTTTGGATCGTCTTTGTGACGGACTGGGAGGCTAGTGGAGACGAACTGCCGTAGTTATTGACAACTCTAAGAACGAAACAATACCCTGTTAACAATAACAAGAATTTTATTATTATATATAAATGAAAAGTATGTTTTGCATACTAGATCAGAGAGAAAAGACACGGCGAGGAACTTATCTGGTGTTTTTGTTCTATGCAAATTAGCCATGAGTAATTTAGCAAAAGTGGACTGGACTGTGTCATATCTTTTATCTAAGTTCTTCTTGGCGGCAAGGTCGATTTCTTCTAATGGTAAAGATATCTTTACTCGGCAATCTGAAGTCTCGTGTTTCTTCTCGCTAAATCTTCTTCATATGAGTGGTTCTTTGTCAGTCTTTCCCGTCTGACTTAATAACAGATAAAACCGTTTTTTATTTAAGAAAATTGTTGCTTCAAATACTGTTGATTGGCCTGGTAATGAGAACCCCGGTTTCATCTGGAAGTAGAATGATTGGGTCTCGTATCACATTTGAGGAGGAAAGCAGTGTCAACCGGTGCTATTCTTTGGCCCCAGGAATCAAGTCCCACCTGTTACTCCCAACAGCTTTGATAAACATATCAATTTAGTTGCTTGTATTGACCTTTGATTGAATCAATATTCATACAATATTTTGTTTCCCATTTTAAACAAAATCATTTCCGCTGACTTGCCAAAATATTTTATTACATTTTTTTTTCTCATTAAAAAAAATAAACACTAACAATAAACCCTGTCGTGTTTCAATGTAAAATTCAAACATTTCGGGGCAAGCAAAAATATTCAAATATTCAATTATAAAAATCAAATAGGATTTTCAAGCATCGAATAGCTAGTAATTGGCAAGCTAATCAGAACCCAATTTTCAACCGGATATAAGATGATTAGTTTCCGTATGACATTTGAGGGGTGGAGCTAGAAAAATCCAACCTTGAGTCTTTTTTTTTTACAACTGTCAACCTGGGTCAACTGGTGCTATTCTCTGGTCACAGGAATCAATTCTACACCTAAAACTACCGACAGTTTTGATAAACATCAATTTAGTAGCCACAGAGACCTTTGATTTAATCTGTAAACATAATCAGCGGAAATTATTCTGTCTGAGATAGAAAACATTAAAAACAAATGATTTCCATTGATTTACAAAAAATAATTTTTACACTGTTGTCGTTAAGATAAAATAAATTCCAACAGAAAACCCTACAGTGTCACATTTCTAAGGGGATTTTTTATCCACTGATACTTCTAAAACGATTGTTTTACTAAAGTTTTTGAAGTAATAAAGTATTTTATCTTAAATTTAGAGGTATTTCAGACAAGAGGTAATTTATGGGGAGGATATTACACAAAAGACCGGTTTAGTTCAGTCGGCGGGGCGCCCGACTAGGAATCACAAGGTTCCAGGTTAGATACCGGCCCTCGCAAACTCAGTGCATGAGTAGCACAGGGATCTGTGCGGGGAAGTGAGGAGTTGATGGTAGGTGTGGGGCTCCACCTCAGGCGCCAAAAAACTTCTTGGTCTAGTACTAGTGAAAAGGGGATAGACTCCCTCGCTGTTTGGCTGATACTGATTTTAGGCCTGATGACTATATAACACAAAGGCTGGGGCTTTAGAATACACCGACAGCACCTCTGCAGAGGGGTAAGACCCCCCCCCCAAATGAAGCCATCTGTTAGCCGTACGTGGTGACTCGTGATACTTAAGGATGAAATCCTGTTGGATTAACAGTCCATGACATGAAACACCCTACATTGGCCCTTTACTTAGGCTTAGACGGGCAGTCGGAGAGTCCCCTTCCGATCAATCGGCTGGTCACGTCAAGCCCTAGCACCTATATGATTGTCCCGACTTTATTGCTCTTATGGTACCGCCAACCTTTTTTTTTTCATATATGTACTAGAAGGCTGGGTGGTGGCTGCGGTTTTTTTTACTGTCCTATGTATGACATTAATCTGCATCTAGTGGTACAATTCCAGTTCTGGAGCTCTGGGGATTATGGAGTAGCCTTTCATCGCCATTACTCCCAGGTCCACCCTGGTCCCCTCTATGGGTGAACTTTTAAAAATATCCAACGAGAACGAATAAAATAAAAGATATTTGGCATAAAATAACCCAAGGTTGACAGGCCCTAAAATCCACCAACCAACCAACCGAGTTTTCTCTAATTTAGTTT
>CM042159.1:43855151-43935151 GCA_023376005.1 Doryteuthis pealeii | reverse complement strand
TCTCTCTCTTTTTGCCCTTCTCTCTCTCTTTCTCTTTCTCTCTTTCTCTTTCTCTCTTTCTCTCTCTCTTTCTCTTTCTCTCTTTCACTTTCTCTCTCTCTCTCTCTTTCTCTTTCTTTCTCTCTCTCTCTCGCTTTCTGTCCTTCTTTCCCCCTCTCTCTCTCTTTCTCTTTCTTTCTCTCTCTCTTTCGCTTTCTGTCCTTCTTTCCCCCCCTCTCCTTCTCTTTCTCTCGCTCATAACTGAATTTCTACTCTTTAGTTTCTCTTAGTTTTCTCACCTCCCTCTGTATCTATCAATTTCTATATCTCTCTTCTCTAATTGAATATCTGAAATGTAGTTTTTCCTAGTTTTCTTTAAGTGTTCCTCTTTTATCCAGTTTTATTTTCTTTCTTCCTCTCTCTTCCCCCCTCTCTCCCACATTATATCTCTTCGAACTGAAATTCTACTCTGTTGTTTCCTTTCCTCTCGAACACTCCTACTTTATCTAGCTTTATTCTCCCCCCCCCCCATCTCTCTCTTTCTCATAAATTAAGTTTTCCTTAGTTTTCTTTTTCTTTTTACTCCACTTTTTACTCTACTTTTTACTCCACTTTTATACTCTCTGTATCTCTGTCTCTCTCCCTTTTAATTAAATTTCTACACTGTTGTTTCTTTTACTTTTTTCTCTTTCGCTCTCCCCTCTCCCCTTTTCCCGCCTCTCTCTCTCACTCTTTCTCCCTCTCTCTCTCTCTCGATTCTAATTGAATTTTTTACTCTGCAGTTTCTCTTAGTTTTATTTCTCTACTTCTCCTTTTCTTTTATACACCTTTACTCTCTCTCCATCTCGCTCTCTCTCTCTCTCTCTCTCTCTCTCTCACACACACAGACACTCTTTCTCCCCACTCTCTCCATCTCTTTCTCTATTTAAGTCATTAATATTCTCGTTTTATTTCTACTGGTTGCCAGCCTTTTTGTTGCGGTTTTGTTGTCATTGTCCTTATTGCCTAAAAAAAGTGGAGGTGTAGTGTAATGGTCACTGTCATAGAAAATGGACACGGTGAGACAAGTTAAAATTCCGGACACGGCTGTTTGCATTTCCTATTGCGCTAATACCCTTGTGAGATGTATGCATCTAACTATTCTCTCCCTAGCTATAGGTAAAATAGTTGGGCAGACTGTACTCTTTAAACTTGATATAGCAACCAGTCTAGGAGAAGGAAAACTGAATTCAAACCAAAGGGACTCTTTCAATTAATAAAAATTGCTTTGAGAGCTCCTCTTCCAGTTGCCTTACCATCTGGGTTTCTATGTAGGCTGTTAATTACATAAATACCTAATTATGTATTTAAAGCTACATTATAAACACTAGTAAATATATGCACCCTCCAGGTGCAAGTATTTAAGTTTTAATGCAATAAAATATTGTATTAAATTAGAAAGGCTAATGAAACTAAATAAGAATACAGATAAACAGATCTGAAACAGAGGGAGTATAATAAAAGATTTGAAACAGAGGGAGTATAATAAAAAATGGAACAACTGAAACTTACTCTTCCATCACTCTCGTCTTTCATTTTTATTTTTTCTAATTTAAGTATTTAGTTATAAGAGGAAGTAAAGAATAAAATGACAGTTATTTTATCTTGTTAATGGATTTCATTTAAGATTCATTGAAGAGATGTTTGCTTATATTCATTAAGATAAAACCAAACAGTTAGAAATCAATAATACTAAGCACATATTTATTAAATTCGATTTTTTAATATTAATATGCAAAACTAGCCTTCCTGTTCACACTGTAAACCGCAATTTTGTTGTATATATAAGTATAATTCCATGTTGTCAATATGTAGACATGGTTAACAGTATTAATAATGCAAGACAATTTTATTAATAATTGAGGTTTAGATAAAAATAAAATCATGGAGAATATGATGTCAATAACTAAGGGAATTGTGACTTGGATAGGAATATAGTTTCGGTTACAGACAGAAAAACACACAATCTCCATTATAATAAGATATTTTTGTTTAAGTAGTTCTTTATTCAATGTTTGATTGTGCAACTTTTACTTTCAAAGTATAAGAAAATACTTCCTAAGATTTAAACAATGTAATGATTTATGTAGCGTAATTATTATGGTCCACGGGGAATTTGGGGATTGAAAATAAAACGGTATTCGGATTTCTGGAGAAAGAGAGGAAAAAGAAATAAGAAGAAAGAGGGGTTAAAGTTTGGAACTCAATGGACCGACCAATGACCCCGTAACTAAACTCAAAAATAAAACTGGAAGTTTTAGTTTCTGCGGAGGAACGGAAGTGACCCTCCCACCCCTGTGATAAAAAGCGGAGGAGAGGAAAATCTGTATTTTTTCGGCTCCCCCGTATGGGTTTCGCATAGTAGTACCGAACATGATTTACGTGAGAATAATTTGACCTTACCCTCTCTCTCTATCTTTCCTTCTCTCTGAAAAACAACCAACGAGCCAAAAAAGAAATAAACAGCCCACTCGTGACTATACGACTGGTGTATGTTGTTTCTGAACTAACGACTACTACTACCACTAACTTGACTTATACTACAACTCGAGTTTGGCCCTATGCAACATTTATTAATAACTGTTCATACTTATAAACTGTCATTTCATTCGACTCTCATTAACGTCATTAATATGTTAATATCTGGTGGGGAAAATTTGATCTTTTTTAAGTATGGATATATTTTATACAAGGTGTGTCAAAAAGGTGTCGAGATTCTTTGTGTTTTTTGACACACCTTCCTCTGAAAAAAATTAACGTTCTATTCATTGATCATTTCTATCTTGGTAAATATAGCTTCGATCTCGATACTTTTATGACACACCTTGTATAATGAAAAGAAATAACGTTCCATTCATTGTTCATTTCTATCCCAGGGGCCTACCCTCCAGGCAACACCTGTACCCTTGATTTAAAGGAGCAGGACTGGGTTTATTGTCCAGTGGCTGAGGCACCCCATTAAGGGACAATTCCGACGGGATCTACGAATTTTTGTAAATGCCATCCAATGAGCTTCGGTTCGTGGGTCGTCTCACATTAAACGATCTTGTGTCATACCCGCATAAGTAGGATGCGAGGTAAATACTTATATATCTTAATTATTTTTAAAGATATATAAACTAATTGTTATTTTCAATATAATGGTATTTATAGTTCTATTCAATTAAAAAACGACGAAAATACACTTATGTTATACAATTGAAAAAATTAAAACGCTTAACAAGAAAATACTAATGTATATATTCACTTTTTTTATAATGTTTAAATGTTTGTAATAAGTAACTGAGTTACCTCCCCTCCCCTTCTAATAACTATATAAACTGGTCAAAAATCTACCACTGTATTCTATGTAGAATAAAGCTTTCTTAAGTCCGACCGTGTGTGTTTGCTTACTACCACAATGTTACAGTTTATGAAATAATAAAACTTAAATAATAATGAAATTGATTATCATAATGATTAATAATAACATTTATACTTTAACTCAAACAAAGTTACAAAATACACTTACTGTATACAATAAAAATAAATGAAAAAATTCCTTAATGTACGTATACTACATATTATTTTAAAAGATTATTTTACTAATTATATCACTTATAAATTAATGTAATCAAATATCCATTAAAACAAATAAGCGTGAAATACGTAAAGAAAAAGAAAAGATAATGAAATATGATATCTTTAAAAGGTGGTACATTACGATTGTCTAAGTAGTAGATAAAAAATTGTAATTCAATATCTATGATAAAATAGAGGAATTCAAAATGAAATGAAGTAATTTAATTTTTTTCAAATATTGAAGAATTAATTTGATTAAAATAATGATGTTATTTTTTTTATAATTAAATATTTTAAAAGCTATTTTACTCCAACGGTGTTTAACATTTAAATGTAATAAACACATTTTGGTACAACTAAAAACTGAATAATATAATATAATATAATATATATAATATAATATAATATAATAATGTATATCGAGTGGCACGTAGAGTAATTGTTACTGTCGTAGGTAATGGACACGGCAATACGAGTTCAGATTCTGGAGGAGGCTGTCTGCATTTTACATACCTTGCGATAGGTAACCCTATTCTCCTTCCAGCTATGGATAAATAGTAGGGCAGACTAGGCTCTTTATACTAGGTTAGACAACCAGTCTAGGAAAAGAAAACTCTGAATTCAAACCTGTTAAACTCCACTTAAGAAATTGGCCTTGTGTTAAATCCTGCTTGTGAGGAGGGGTTGGTAAATATATATATTCAATGGTACCTTGACTAACGAGTTTAATTCATTCCATTCGTAACTCAATTTCCTCGTATATCAAATAAATTTTCTCCATTGAAATAAACTGAGGATCTATTTATCCGTTCTAGCCCCACCTTCAAAATATACATTAATTTTTTGTGACGTTTTTTTTTAACAAGTAAAATAGCATAATATTGCATGGAAACAGGAGGAAATAGAATGTAATGAATTATGTGTTGTAATATGTTTTAATGTTTATTGTTTTGATAAATGATATTTCTCTAAGACGTAATGAATTTTGAAACGTAAAGGTTTATTTTACCCATAACTGAAGAGAGAATAGTTGGATGCATACAAACCCCAAGCGCTATATGAAATGCAAATAGCCCCGTCCAGGATCTGAACTCGGGTCGTCGAATCAATTTCCTACTACTCTATATAGTGTAATGACACGATGCGCTTCCACAACATTTATCTAATTCATCAAACATAATAATCTTCAAATGAGCCAATTTTGACTTTTGACAATCCTCGATTATTAATAAAAAGCCAAAAAAAAATGTTTTTTTAGAGAGAAAAAATGATTACTTTTCAAAAATGTTTACTCATGTCTGCCCAACAAAACAAAAAAATTAAATCTTGACTCTCTAGTCAGTTTTGCAATAAAATCATAAAGAAGAAATATTTGATTATTTTTCACACTTTTGCTTCTTCAGACATTTGACACGAGACATACTTTTGTATCCGACTTTTATTTCGGCTGAATTATTCCTTACTAAGGGAAAAAAAAAAGATTTTAATCTATATATTAACACACTTGTTCCTTATTTGTACGACCGTTATCATGCTGCACCACCCTCCTCTAGTTAAAAATGAGTCCATCCAAATCGTCCAAGATGAAATGTCAAAATGTAAATCCTGATTAATTTTTGTTGCTTATCCACCGATTTCTTATTTCTTATGAGTGTCGTTACCTCAACAAAATAATGAACCATTCTGTTTTTATTATAAATAAAGAAAAGGAAGAGAAAGAACCTGATACACAGAAAAATATAATAAGAAAAAAAGATAGAAAGAAAGAAAGTAGGGGAAACATAGAAAGGTGGGATGGATGCCTTGAAGCGATTACACCAATTTGTTTCAATCAAACATAATGAAAAGAAAAGAAAAGAAAAAAAAGTGTGTTGTGTGAGAGAGAGAGAGAGAGAGAGAGAGAGAGAGAGAGAGAGAGAGAGAGAGAGAGAGAGAGAGAGAGAGTTTAAATCAGAAGTAAACATATCAAACGTTGTAATAATTGAATTATCAGACGCTGGAATAGTTAAATAACCATATTGGAATATTCCACACATTTATCCGATTTTTACATTCAAATTCAAAAAATGCTCATATATATATATATATATATATATTATATATATATATATATATATATATAATATATGTGTGTGTGTGTGTGTGTGTGTGTGTGTGTGTGTTTTAAAAATTTCGTAACATACGTGAAATATCATTTTAATTTAGTTATTTTGTGGTTTATCTGTATTTTCCTCTATTCTCTATCACAATTCTGTCGGATTTACTCCTTATAACGTCGGAATGGATATACACACATTCAAACAAGACACTGCGAAACTACAAAAACACTCTCATCGTAAGCCCACTCCCCTCCTCACACACACACACACACACACACACACACAACACACACACACACACATATATATATATATATATATATATATATATATATCCTCAAAAATAAAAAAGAACACAAAAACCAATATCAAAGCAAAAAAAAGAAACACAAAAACCAAAGTTAAAGAACCTAGAGTACCTACTATCTACCCATAGCTGTCTGGGTTGTGTGTGTGTGGGGGGGGGGCAAGTAAATAAATGATTTTCCAAGGGCATGAATACGAATTGAAACATAAACAGCTCGGTCCACGATTTGAACTCGGATCATCAATTTCATTTTATATGATTACAACAGTTACGCTAAGCATTCGATGAATGTAAGTTTTTGCTAGTCGATTAACACTGGTATGTCCGTGTGAAGGAGTCCATAGAATAATGTTTCTTTTGAGCTTGTCCTTGTTGGATTGTGAGATAGGGGGTTCTAATGGAAGTACAAACACTGTTTTGTAGGATGCTACACGCCGCATTACCGACGGATTTGGTTGTTTTGCTTAACGTAACACCAAAACTTTTCGGTCATTAAATGCCGAATCAAGCCATGACAAACAAAGGGCTCACGTTGCTTACAGTACCTGCTGCTGCTTAAGTGGACACCCAATTAAGTATTGAACAGGCTTATCGCCACTTAACTTCGATGATCTAGTGGGAACCGGTGCTTTCAGCGAGACTTGACCATAACACATCACTCAATAAGTCCCGGGCCTGACACATAGACGGTGCCACCAATAAAAAAATCCATATGATTTTTATAAAGTACAAACGTTCAAATGGCAGGTGTCAAAATTTGAGCCCAATCGAATTATCAGTTTACAGATTACAGTTATTTAAGTGAGGCTATAGCAGCAAATTTTCAAAACAATGGAAAAATCTGAATTTCGTGTGTTGATAAAACATTGCTTTCTGATAGGAAAATACTGTTTAAGCAAAGCAATGGCTTCATATGTGTTATTCGACCGCTACTCCGTCGCAAACAACGTTTAATAGGTGGTATGCTGACTTTAAACGTGGTCGTACAGATACAAATGAGGCTGAATGCTCAGGTCGTCCAAATTCGGCAAATGTCTCGGACCCCCACCCCAAAAAACTCCACAAACTCCTTTTAGCCGATTGTAAATTGAAGTTGCGTGAGATAGCAGAGGAGTTGAAGATATCAGAAGGCAGTGTATTCACCATTTTGCATGAACATTTGTCAATGAGAAAGCTGTGTTCAAAGTGAGTGCCGTGTTTTTTCACAGTCGATCAAAAACAACAACGCGTCGACGTAATGTACAACCGACTGAATAATCCCACGGGAGAGTGTATGTTTTCTAAATTTGCAATAGGACGTCATCTGAATGGTTGCCGATTTAAATTCCATACTGCGCAAACAGTTATATGATATTCAAAAAAGTTGAATTTATTTCGGACAACGTTGATTTTTTTTATGAGGGTGGGCATTTGGTGCGATGGTATATGTTTTGGCGTGTGTGTATGTGAAGAAATGTGTGTATTCCTTTATTTGTATGTGTATGTCTGTAAATTTTTTATGCGTGTGTATATGTGAGCCTAAAGAATATATATGTAGAGAATATCTATTCGAATTCTTTGACATTTTTATGGTTTACTCTTTCCACACACACACACACACACACACACACACACACACACACATATATATATATATATATATATATATGTATATATGTGTGTGTGTGTGTGTATGTGTGTATGGGGCGTGAGAGGGTGGACTAATGAGAAAGAGAGTCAGAGAAAAAAGAAGAGTAATTAAATAAATAAATAAATAATATAAATGAAAGACATGAATATCACAGAAAGAGAAAGAAAGAAAAGAGAGAGAGAGAGAGAGAAGAGAGAGAGAAGAAAAGAGAAAGAGAGAGAGAGAGATGGAGAAATAAAAAATAAAAGAGAGAAGAGTATTAAAAACACTCAAAGAAAATGAATGCCTGAGTTTGAGAGAGAGAAGAGAGAGAGAGAGAGAGAGAGAGAGAGAGAGAGAGAGAGAGAGAAGAGAGAGAGAGAGAGAAGAGAAAGAGAAAGAGTGTGCTCAGTGAACAGGGAAACAGAAAGAAGAAAAGAGAGAAAGAGAGAAGAAACAAAGAAAAACAACAAAAAACAAAAGAAAAGAAAAAATTGAGGGAAGCAAAAAGGGAGAAAGGGAAAAAAGAGACAAGAAGGAAATAAAGAAAAAGTGAAAAAAGAAATAGGAAAGAAAGAATGAAAGAATGGAAACAGACAGAGAGAAAGCGAGAGAAGAAAAAGGTAGAGAGAAGGAGAGGTAGAAAGAAAAGAAGAAAGAAATCGAAAAATCTAGAAGAAAGAAAGAGACAAAGAAGGAAAGAAACATGAAAAGAAACAAAGAAGAAGAGATAGAGAGATAGAGAGAAGAAAGAGAAAGAGAGAGAAAGGGAAGAAAAGAAGAAATAGAAAGAAGAGAAGAAAGGAAGAGAGAAGAAAGAAGAAGAAAGAAGAAAAAGAAAGAGAGAAGAAGGAGAGAGAAGAAAGAAAAGAAAGAAAGAAAGAGAGAAAAAAGAAAGATAGTAAGATAAAAAAAAGAGGAGTGGGTTGCAAGAGAAGGAATATGAAAAAAGAGAACAACATACACACACGCATTATATATATATATATATATATATATATATATATATATATATATATATATAATCAAAATCATTATCTTCGACATTATCATTTTGGAGACAACAACATTTACACAAGATTAATTATATCAAAATCGATCATAACATTTCGTTCTCGCCGATGTCAATCTTTTCCTTGCATTTTCTTTTCTTTTTTTTTTTTTTGGCATTTATTTATTTTCATTTTTTCGATTTAAGAAAACTTTAAAAAACTGTTTTAGATTTTTTTTTCTATTGTTTTGAATTTCGTGATCACATAAATGTTGGTATTTTGCAAATAGACAGCGTCTATGCAGATAATTGTCGGAATATATAAAGATGGCGCGTCTTCCATGAAAGATACGCATGCAAATTGAACAAGTATGTATAATTATCACTAAAGTATAAAACTTAAGACATTTTCATGACTACCATTCCCTGTTTCAGTCGGTAGAGCGTTCCGGAATCCCAAGGTTCCTGGTTCGATATCGGCCATCGCCAACTCAGCATATGAGTAGCACAGGGATCTTTGCGGTAAAGTGAGGAGCTGATGGTAGGTGTTGCGCTCCACTTCAGACGCCAAAATAATCTCCTTGGTCTAGCGCTAGTGAAAAAGGGGATAGACTCCCTCGCTGTCTGGCTGATAATGGCATTAGGCCACTCCGACGACTTCACTTAATATTATATATATATATATATATATATATATATATATATACCTATAGTGTGAGATGGTCACTGTTTCAGCTTTTGCTGGAATGGTGTACCAAAGGCAGTATTATTGGTAGAGTGCTCAATATAAAAATAGAGCTGTTATATATATAATAAGATAAATAATATAAAGGTTTTTTACATATCTATTTATTAGGAGACAAAGGAACAATCACAACCATATTTGGTTTCATGCGATGCAATCATCAGGTGAAGAAGTTTCAAATGTCTTTTGAAACTTCTTCACCTGATGATTGCATCGCATGAAACCAATATGGTTGTGATTGTTCCTTTGTCTCCTAATAAATAGATATGTAAAACCTTTATATATTTATCTTATTATATTATATAACAGCTCTATTCTATATTGAGCACTCTCCCAATAATACTGCGTTTGACACGCCGTTCCAGTAAGAGCTGAAACAGTGACAATCCCCTCTCTCTCTCTCTCTCTCTCTCTCTCTCTATATTATATATATATAATATATATATATATATATATTATATATATATATATGCACGCGGAGGACAGGAGGACCCTAACGTGGTTTCAAAGACCATATTAAGACAACTCTTAAATACACTATCACACCTTCAAGCGTGGAAGATCTGGTCTCCAACAGACAGGGGCTAAGCTGCTCAATACCGAGGTTAATAGAGCTGCAGAGCGGTGACGTTTTCGTTGTCATGAACCACTAAATGAAGATGGGAATTTTCCTTGCAATGTGTATGACGGCATCTGCAAGTCCAGAATTAACCTAACTAGCCACCAGGGGATCCACAACTGTTGAAGACATTGAGTGACGTCATCGTTGTCTGCGACAGACTTCTAAAACAAAAAAGAAAGATGTATATATATATATATATATATATATATATATATATATATATTGATGGTTTATTCTAGTAGAGGAGAATTGATATTAAGTGCTCGCTCTTTATGATAGTGTACAATAAATTTAATTTGCGATTGTTACCATTGGTTTCAAGGATGCATGTTAGCGCGTTGTCTTGACGATAAGTGGCTAACATTCTGCTTTGAAACCAGTGGTGACAATCGCAACATAAATGTATTGTACACTAAGATGAATAAATAAATAATAAATAATATATATATATATATATATAATATATATATATATATAAACAGATCTTTGTTACTACTAATATGATATATGACTTAGAGTCTTATACACCTTAACACAAACAATCTCCCTTGGTCTAGCGCTAGGGGAAAGGGGATAGACTCCCTCGCTGTCAGTCTGATACCGACAATAGGTCACTCCACTTACTAACTATTCTTGTAAAAGAAAAGTAGTGGTTCTAATTGACCAACAACTGCAGTGGGTGAGAGGGTTCATACCTTTCCCAAGAGTATTTATGGGAACGTATTCGCACGACGAAAGTTCGAACTCGCTTACTACGATGTCGCAGTCTAGTACGTTAGCCACTGTGCCATGGTGACTCCATTCATCCCTGAATGCTAAAAAAGTAGAAAATAATGAGAAAAGAGAGACAGAAGGAAAGAGAGACAGCAACTCCAGTAAGCATCACTGTTTGTTTGCAGTCACTGCTCCAGAGATTGCCATTCAAAAATAGGACTGTTCAGACACTCACGTAGATGCAGTTAAAAATAATGGACACTACGCCATCGTCTTTAGCTGACGGAAGGACGCCAACAACAAAAATGAGAATACAACCAATCAAGATTGAATTTACATTAATAAAATATACATGAATTTTATTTTGATATAAACTTCTGACTGTTGGCTGTTCATTTGATAGTTCACAATAAATTAAAGCCGGTTGTACGCACGGGAAATTCAAAAATTCATTTCAAATTTATGATTTGTTCTCAAAAATAATATGCAATAAAGAAATCTTTAATTTTTAATACACTTTTGATTTGCATTTAAATTTCCCAAGTCTCTCTCTCTCTCTCTCTCTCTCTCTCTCTCTCTCTCTCTCTCTTTCTTTCTCTCTTTCTTTCTTTCTCTCTCTCGTATGACATTCAAATTTATTTTAATTAGGAAAGTAACTATTATTGACAAATATGTTTATAAGTGTGCAACCAATAACGACAATGTCGTTAAAGCTTTATTTAATAACTAACTAAATAAAATGAAAAATATATTTGAAAATTCAAACATGGGTGAAATTTTGTTTTTATTGAGAAGATCAGAATATACAGCAAATTACGAATCAGGTATAACATACACCAACGAAACTATCAACAAAAATACACCTGTAAAGGAAACTTGTATACCAGCTTTTGTCTCTTTACTTACAAACTATTGCCTTTTAAATCATATTAAAAAGCTTTGGCATTAAATAACCGACAGGGTTGATATGCCATTAAATTCACAAACCAAACCAAATTAATAGCTAACTGGACCTGTGGGAAATCTACGGTAGTTGATAATAAGGAGTATTCATTATCCAGACATGCTGATAAGTACGCTTCCTGTGTCCCTGGCGCATAAAAATCTAAAAGGAATCATGCACACTTTTACGCAGTAGTGCACGGTCCCCGTATAGTGCAAAAGGCCTCCGATTAATTTCAGCTCCTGATACTCCTTCCGACCAGAGAAATCGGGTCACTTCCTTGGGTACATACTGCTATTGGAGCGGCCATGTTTACACTGTAAAGACAGCAAGCAAAATGGCACAATCAGGCTCAAACTTCGATCACTGTGCTAACTATAAGTATATATGCACTGAAAGCAGTGTGATAATAATAAAAATAGGTTATGGCGAAAGTGCGGATAATTGTTATATAGCCCTTATAAAACATCGGGTATGTAATATATATATATATATATATATATATATATATATATATATATATATATATATATAGAGAGAGAGAGAGAGAGAGAGAGAGAGAGATGATGATGGAGATGATAGGGGATCTTATTTGATAACTTCTGCGTCTACCTCGGCCGCCATCTTATCTGGTTGGTCTGCTGGGCTTCTTTCAAGGGTTGGTTTTCTTTGTTAATTCTTCTTACTGGGCTGGACATTGTTTGTTTTAACAATTAATTAACAGTAAGACTTACTTGTTTCCTGTAATAAAGCTTTTATTTCTCCAACCCATTTGATTCCGCCGCGGTGTGACCGACCAATTAGAGCCGAAAATCGCGTCTGCACTCCTTCGAAATCAGGTCGCATCTGACTAAATAAACTAAAACTTATTCTTATCTGGTCAGTATACCGGAAGGCGAAGTTGGAATCATCGTTATGTCAATCATAATCCCAAAGGAGTATGGAAAATTTCCCATCTCCGTTTTTAATACTAACGAACTTTATTTAAACATTCTAACTACAGGTACGTTCATAAATTATGACTGCTCATAAATTATGTAACATAAACTGACTCTCGCTCGTATATATGAACAATAAGTAAAGTAAAGTCGTCGGGACGGCCTAAAGTCGGTATCAGCCAATCAGCGAGGGAGTCTATCCCCTTTTCACTTGCGCTAGACCAAGGAGATTATTTTAGCGTCTGAGGTGGAGCGCCACACCTAGCATCAGCTCCTTACTTTACCGCACAGATCCCTGTGCTACTCATACGCTGAGTTGGCGAGGACCGGTATCGAACTAGGAACCTCGTGGTTTCTAGCCGAACGCTCTACCGACTGAGCTAACCCGATATTTGGCATCAAATAACCCACTACAAAATAGCCCCGACGATTGACAGTTTAAAATGCGGGAAATATTTCTGTCCCACCCTGTAGGATAAATTGATCCAATTTCAATGAAAGTGTTACAATCAGACCTGCAATTTGATAATTATTGAAACTGAATCTTTTGCCATTTGTTCTCCTTTGGTCTATTTAAGGTTTCTAATGTTGGCCGTTCTAATTTCAGATCCTCAGACAATAACCACATTTCCCATAATATCTCAAGAGGTTTTAAGAGGAAATGGAGTAGGAAAGACGACAGATATGTTATACACTGCTATTTTAAAAGTAAACTTCCACCCAAAACGATTATAGAAACCGAATGATTGAACTTTCAGAGCAATTTGATGAGTTTAATATAACAAACACTGAGATATATATATATATATATATATTGTTTCATCCTCGTATCAGTCGTTTGATCAGAAACCAAAACCATGTGATGATATTAATTACACTTAAGAAGATTAAATCATTCTCATCTTCTTATTTTTCACTCTTACTAATTTTTTAATATATTGTCAAATTTGTTTCCATTTTTTCTTGCTACACACACACACACACACAACACATATATATATATATATATATATATATATATATATATATATTATTATATTATCATAATTGAGAGTGTGTGTTTTCCTGTAACATAAACTATATTACTACTCTAGTTACAATTCCCTTAGTTATTTACGTCACATTCTCCATTTCTTTATTTTTTTAATTTAAACCTGAATTATTAATAAAATTGTTTTATATTAATTAACACTTTCTAATACAATGCAGTTGTATTCATATATACAACAAAATAGCGGTTTACAGTGGGAACGGGAAGGCTAATTTGCATATTGATATTAAAAAGTTGATTTTAATAAATATCTGCTTAGTATTATTGATTTCTAATGGTTTGGTTTTATGTTGATAAATATGGGCAAAATTCTCGAGTATAAATCTTAAAAGAAATCCATTAACAAGAAGAAACAATTGTGATTTCATTCTTTACTTCCTATTTTAACCAAATAGTTAGATTAGGAAAATTTGGCAATTAAAGATGGAAGTGATGGAAGAGTAAGTTTCAGTTGGTCCAGTTTTCGATTATATCCCCCTCTGTTTGAAATCTTTTTTATTTGTATTCTTATTTAGTTTCATTAGCATTTCTAATTTGATCTAATATTTATTACATTAAAACTTGAATACTTGCACCTGGTGGGGGCATATATTTGCTAGTATTATAAATGGAGTTGAGGTCTCAATTTGTAACATTAACTACGTCACTGCTCATTACCCAAAATCGGCATAGCATGAAATGAATACACTCAAAAAATTTACTTCTCAAAAACTTTTTAACATTTTTTTTAAAGTAAATTTTTCTGTTATGCAATTCAAATTATTTTGATTTATCATATGATGAGAATGAATTCTGGGGAGCTATATTAAATCAACTTAGATTTATAAAGGTCCCAATTTTGGTCAAAATAAATTTATTATGGAATAACAGTGTTGAGTTTTTCCTTCCTTTTCAAAAATAAATATTGCTCTGTATATAATCTAAAAAGTTTATTATACATTAAGCTCTTTTTAGTGATTTAAAGATTCACTGTATTTATACATACTGGATCATACAATAATAATACAGTGTGTCTTAGAAATCACATATAGAGTCATCCCTTACTACCAAGTTTTAGATACATCTCATCTATATATATATATATATATATATATATATATATATATATATTGTTTCATTTTGATATATATTTAAGGTTATCAATACAAATTTTCCATTTCGAATTGTTTATTTTTTTTTTTTTTAGTCCTTTAATAAGTTTGATAATTTTACCTACTTATGGTTCAAAATCTCTGACATTGAATTTTTAACACCAACGACGCAGGAAATATCTTTCCAAAATTAATTTTTACACCGCCCGGAGGGTGTTCTCTTTTGCTAGTATTAATAGTGGACATTCTGACTCTATTTGTCTGTAACCGAAACTATGTCACTACTTAGGTCACAGTCATTTCAGGAATTAAGTACGCTAATTAATGAGTATTTAATTCATAGTCAAAATCATTAACACATAGAATAAATCTTATTACATTAATGGTGTCTCTCTGAAAATCTGAATTAGACGTGCCTCAAAACATCCCATGTTATTAGTGCGTTTAATAATATATGGTGTAGTTGCAACCAGGTTTTAACAAAATCGGGGGTAATAAATAATTACTTCGTGTTATTGATATCTAATATAACTGTTTTATTCTCCTACGTATTAAAATCAATTCTATGAATGATTTTATATAGAAACCAATTAGAATATTAATAAAATAAGGGTAATCTTTTTATATGTGTATTATTCAATTTCGTTAATCTTTCTAACTTAATATATTTCACTACATCAAAACTTAAATACACCCGGAGGGTGCATATTCTTGTTAGTATATATATATATATAGTTTTTTTCCGTAGCTAGGGTCTTTCCACGTGTGGTTTAACCAAGCTGGTGAAGGTAGACCAACAGGAGAACTCAATATGCTTAATACCAGTGAGTAAAAGGACAGAACAAGATATTTAGTAAATGAAGAAGAAACTCTAAACTTGCTTCATTACAATAATTTATTTCAACCGTATTAATACGGCATCTTCAGGTAATCACAAGAACATGACTTTTTACTAAGAATTTCCCAAAGTAACATCTCTTTTAAATCTATCAATTTAGGGGAGGAGGGTTGGTGTCTTAGTTCCATTCCAAACTAAGACACCAACCCTCCCTCCCCTAAATTGATAGATTTAAAAGAGATGTTACTTTGGGAAATTCTCAGTAAGAGTCATGTTTCTTGTGATTACCTGAAGATGCCGTATTAATACGGTTGAAAATAATTATTGTAATAAAGCAAGTTTAGAGTTTTTTTTCTTTATATATATATATATATATATATATATATATATATATATATATATTTCTTAATGTTATTTCTGCAGATAAACTAGGCAGTGTCAATCTGCTTTGAGGCGGATCTGCTAACCATTACACCATGATGGGATAAAATGAGGCGGACCAAACAGTGCCTGGTTTCGTTTGGTTTCTTTGTTTAATGGCATATCATCCTTCATGGGTTATTTAATGTCAAAACCACCCTTGTAGAAGAACAGTAATGGTTTTGCAGCACACCTAAATAACCGGTATATACTCAACAACTTTTATCATGATAATTTATTTTCACATACATATAATGGACGAGGCTGTTTCCATTTCCCCTATCACTAATGCCATTGAGAGAAAGGTATGAATCCAACTATTCTACCTCCAGATATGGGTAAATGGTATACCAAATTGGGATCTTTAAATATGGTTAGCCAACCAGTATAGGAGAAGGAAAACTGTGAATATAAACATGTTAAATGCTAGTTGAGAAATTGACCTTGTGTTACATCTTGGTGCGGAGGGGTTGGTAAATAAGTAAGTACATATATATTTACCAAACCCTACGCACGAGTATTCTAGCCGATTTTTTCAATGTTGTTTTATATATATATATATATATATATATATATATATATATATATATATATATATATATGGGATGCGCGCATGTATGTGCGTGTGGGTATGCGTGTGTGGGAGAGACAGACAGACAGACAGACAAACAGACAGACAGTTACATCTTGGTGCGGAGGTGTTGGTAAATAAGTATGTACTTATATATTTACCAAACCCTACGCACAAGTAATTCTAGCCGATCTTTTCAATGTTGTTTATATATATATATATATATATAATATATATATATATATATGGGGATGCGTGCATATATATATATATATATATAATATATATATATATATATATATATATGCATATATATATATGGGGATGCGTGCATGTGGGAATGTGTGTGTGGGAGAGACAGACAGACAGACAGAGGGTTTAAGCAACACCCTTTAGCAATAGTCAGCAAAATTACCTTGCATGCCATTGTGAATATTTTCAATTTAACTTCATTGGGTACCTCAATATCTATCTATCTATCTATGGACACACACACACACACAAACACACACACACACACACACACACACACACATATATATATATATATATGTGTGTGTGTGTGTGTGTGTGTGTGTTTCCTCAAATTCTAACCTACATTATCAGTTTATGTAGAAAAGAAGAAAATAACTTTAGACATAAATAACAACTTAGATTGGATAGTGGAAAATTTTCCGTTGGTGAAACTTTAAATATTTTTGGAAGTATTCCAAAACTGAAGATACTCTTTTTTTTATTCGATACTTCCATTAAATTTTGATGTATCACACCTGTAAAAACATCAAGCTATTATGAAATTTATAGTTACTTTATAATTAGCTATTTCTCTTTACCTACAGGTAAAAGTAAAGAACGTATCTCGCAGCAAACACAAACATTGAAAAGATTTGAGATTTAGTTTATTAGCCAAAAACATTCAGTGATAAATTCAGGCGTCCCACTGAGGTGTGATTGTTAGCAAGGTGGTCTTGCAGATTCATCACTCCTTAATAGCGTGTTCTATCGTTGGGAAAGCTATGAATCAAATGATTCTCGCTTTAGCTATGTATAAATAGTAGGACAGACTGAGCTCTTTAAATCTCGTTTGGTAACCGATATGGGAGAAGGAAAAACGTTAATTCAAACTGTCTCTAACACTCTTTGCAGTCTATCGACAGAATCCACGTTCACCCCTCCCTCTCAGAGAAGCAGAAGTTTTATTTCTAACTTCTACCCACAATGCCTCAGGCGCTTCTATAAAGAGGCTTCTCCTTCTCCTCTTTTTGGCGGTGCATGCCTGCCTACACCCACTCCTCTTTCACCGTTCAGTTCCGGTGGACTTGCACGCCAAGCAAGTCCTAGCCCGTTTTGCACGAGGTCAGTCTCTTCTCTCACTATACAAACCTTAACTTGCAATAATAAAAAAAAAATTCATAAGTTAAAGGTGCGTTTGAATTTATAGTATACTGATTCGTTTTTTCCGTAAAATTGACCTAATATCACACTGTGGCGAGAGAAACCACGAACGTAGTAGTTCGAAGCGTGCACGACTGTGTTTGGCATGCAGAATGAGATCAGAAGCGAGTGGGGAGATTGAACTCGCATTCTCCTGATCGTGAGTCGTGGCCTGACACATGGGAATTGCTAAACTATCCAGAGTGGCCCGGATGTGAAGGATTGACGCGTGCTGATAAGTGTCGCACATGCTGCACGGGCAGGTCAGAGTAAGGAGCCCGGATGAACACTGTAATTGTGTATATAATGACCAGCCCTCACAAACCTGGGAGGAAAGCTTGCAGTAGCATTTTGGCTGTGGCGACGAGTGGACGAGAGACAAGATATTTTGATAGTGTTGGTGAGAAGAGTGCAGCATTGCTGGGAGAGATTTGTTTCAGATTGAACACTTGGTTAGTTGGGAGAGTAAAATCGTCGGACTTAACTGTGCCCCCCAGAGAACATTCTTATTAGACACACGCTGCTCGTACGGAGGGGTTGGTAAATACACACCGCGTGGGGATTTGCGACCCAAGCGTACAAAACTGTAACCTAATATTCGTAGTCTCCTCAGTTCCAACCAAAAACATCCTTACAATTGAAAAGATAATTCAAGAATTAAAGGTGTGTTTACATTTAGAGTTAATTTTGGTATGGCAACCGTCTACGAAAAGGAAAACACTGAATTCACAACACCAGTTTGATCTCCGCTTAAAACGTAACCTTGTATTACATCCTGCTCATGAGGAGGGGTTGGCTAAATAATATCACTCAGAAGTGGGCCTGAGAGTAATGGAATTTATTTATTTACCAACTCCTCCGCACGATTCAGATGTGACACAAGGTCAATTTCTTAAGCGGATTTTAACAGATTCGAATTCAGAGATTTCCTTCTCCTAACACGGTTTAGTAAAACCAATGTTAAAGTGCCCATAAAGTAAGAGTGGCCTAAATTCTATATCAGCCAGGCAGCCAGGGAGACTATCTCCTTTTCACTAGCGCTAGACCAAGGAGATTGTTTTTGCCCTGGAGGGAAGCGCCGCACCTACCATCAGCTTCTTACTATACAGCACAGACCCCAGTGCTACTAATACGCTGAGTTAGCGAGGGCTGGTATCAAACCAGGAACCATGTGGTTCCTAGTCGGACACTCTACCGACTAAGCTAAACTGCCCTACTATTTACCGATAGACGGAGAGAGAATAGTCGGATTCATACGTTTCCCATGCGCTCTGTGAAATGCAAACAACCTCGTTGTGGATTTGAAGTCGTCTCGTCGAGCCCATTTCCTAAGACGGTAACTATTACGCCTTCACATGATGGAGTAATGTCATTTAATATGTACACCACACTAGGCAGGTATCCAGAACTGGAGCTTCACTTTCAGAATCAGATTAGTTTCCAATTCAGGACATTGTTAATTTGCGATGTTCTCATTTCCTCAAACCCTTTATAAGCAACGATTATATAGAATGAAAAAAAAAATACTTAAAAAAAGTTTTTAAAAAAAACCTGCTCATCATATCAACGATAGTATAAACGGCTATTTTATTAATATTGCTCACGTCGTAATTGGATATTTTTTCTCGTGAATAATAATAAAAAAACAAACAAGATAATTGTTATAATTTCCTCGTTCTTGCTTAAACATAATAAAGAACAGGAAGGAAGGGAACTATTAGTTTTGGTGTATCTTATCTTTATGGTATTTTTTGTTTGTTTGTTCTTTTGTAGCGGTTCGTATTGTTCATTAAATTGTGCGTAGCAAAAATGAGCGTTACACATTTTATGCACGCGATTTTAGGCTTAAAATATTATTGAATCATCATATACAAAATAGGAAAATATCTTTCCATTTTTAAATGAAAATATGACACGATATGTTCTGCTTTTATCAGTTACAGGACTATTTGACTGAAACGCAAACCGTCTCCGATCAAACGGCTGGTCAAGTCAAGTCGTATCACCTATGTGATTGCCCCAGCGCTGTTGCTGTTATGGAAAACGACTAACCCTTTCATAATCTATGTGATAGAAGTTGGTGGCTGACGGTCTTACTCACCTGGGATTGACGTTATACTGCATCTAGTGGTGAAGCTCTGGGGAGTGTAGAGTAATCCTTAATCGACATTACTCCCTGGTCTGTTCTGATCCAAAGCGGTAGCAACTGTTAGGGTCCCATCTCTGTGTTCAAAAGGAAAAAAGATGCGATTAAAAATGTGTTTACAAATTTAGAAAGTGAGTACGCTAGAAGAATGAATAAAACAAAAATGTCTTCGGCATAAAATAAAGTTTGAATTGTTGTAAAAACCAGCCAACCAACCAATCAACCATCCAATTAACGTTTGAGGCGCCTCACGGATAAAAAATAGGTATCCCTCTAAAAGTATCGAGTATATACATATACATATATATTCTGCCAAAATAATAGTTCAATGCCTGAAGAAGACCACAGATCCGAAACACGTGTCGCATATGTAAGATAAAAAGAATAAAAAACATTTTTCTGAGAACATAGTACATTTTACGGACCTTCTTTTTTTTATTTTTTTATAAAATATTGAATTTTCTCCCGTTGGAACCAGAACAACATTTTATATATATATATATATATATATATATATATATATATATATATATATATATATATATACAACACTCGTTCCGTTTCGGCGATTCTGTATCAAAAAATCAAGAAAGCTCCGTTTTCATCAACAATTTCAAATAGACCACAAAACAAAAGAGTCTCGAAGATTTCTTATTTTCTCTGATACTTTTATTTTTTCTCCCTCAAACTAACGAAAGCCCTGATGAAGATCTATACAAACAGATCGAAACACTTCAGCGTAGGCAAAATAAACATTACTCGTTTATAAACTTGTGTTTTTCAATTTTAAAAAATAATATTACACACATATATATATATATATATATATATGTGTGTGTGTATGTATATATATATATGTGTGTGTGTGCGTGTGAGTGTGTATGTGTGTACATATATAATGTTTTGGTTATGATAATATATATATATATAATATATATATATATATATAATAATATCAACCATAATATATATATATATATATATATATATATATATATATATATATATATAACCACTATGGGCCTTTATAATATCGCTACGTAATATTGTCCTGAAGATGGTTTAATATATGGAAATGAAAAAATGAAAACAAACGCTTGAACTTCAGCAAATCTATTTACTAAAAAATAAATATATCATCTTCATATTAGTGTTATCATATTTTTATACTTTTATAATATATATATATATATATATATATATATATATATATATATATATAGAGAGAGAGAGAGAGAGAGAGAGAGATAGATAGATAGATAGATACATAGATAGATAGATCTAAAAGATTTACATAATTATATAATCCTATGTTTACGTATTTTTTATGTCATATCATTCATTCAAATATACATATGTATGTATGTGTAGGTATTTAGGTGTACGAATATATAGATATAAATAATATATCAAATGATGTATACTTACGTGTGTAGGTATAAATCATAGCTCAAAAACTATAAAATATTCAATGAAAGGAAAACACATTTATTATAGTGCAATGAATCTTTTTAAGTCTTGAATATTGAGCACCGGTCGAAATGATAAATGATCCTCGTAGTTGTCTTTATCTTATGAATGAATTTCACTCTATTTTGTTTCTGTAGTAGTTCGGAAGATACAGCATCAGCATTCAGTATTTCCTTATTTTTAGCCACACTGTTGGTTTCTTTTGGGAGGGTTCTAAGCTCCTTTCATCATTTTTTAAACACATTTTTGATCTATTTCTGTTACATAATTATTGGATCCCTAATGCTTTTATAAGGTATTGTAGAAATCATAATGGCGATTAGTACAGCTGATGACCTTGAGGGTGAATGACGGCGTTTGACCTCGATCTCACCTTGCGTTCTGGGGATGAATCGTGAGAAACGGAACCCCATAGAAGGCCCTCTTCTGGTTTAAGGAGTAAGCAACTCAGTTAGTCAGTTAGAACTTAGAAGCCGTGCTAGCAACATGTAAGCCTCATCTGCGCAGATTGTCTGGCTTGGGGATTTAGAATAAAGTAACATCAACGTAAATCGAAGTCTTGTGTTTATTACTAAAAACTAACAATGACACAGGGCTTCTGATAAGGAGTGATCCCTAACAGAAACCAGACCGGAGTCCCCAAGAAGACCAGACATTAGAAGATATACCAGACCAAGATGTTAGAAGATAGAACCAAAGTCGGCCAGAAGAAATACGACCAGAGTAAGAAGTAAGAAAGGTATATAACGTTATATGCTGATTTGGTAAAGTGGAAACGTCAGTATGTAACATTTGATACCGAATAATTAAGACCAAATTGTTTTGTGACGAATTGCATGGAAACAATAACATAAATGCCCACCCACCTGACACAGCGGTGGCTGAGGGTCTTCATGTTCTGGGAATGACGTTAAACTATATCTGGTGGTGAGGTTCCAGTTTTGGAGGTTTGGGGAATGTGGAGCACTCCTTCATCACCATTGCTTCCTGGTACACTCTGACCCGGAGTGGTAGTACCTGTTAGGGTCTCATCTATGGGTTAAATAGAAAAATGTGTTTATGAAAAAAAGATTAGAATCTATTAATAATGATTTTATTTAAAAACTTTGTCGGTATTAAATGACCCACTGAGGTTGATGTGAAGTAAAACAAACAGAACCAAACGAAACCACCTGACATAAATTTATGGATGGTTGGATGGTTGGGTGGTTGGATTTATGGCATATCAAACCATGGGTTATTTTATGCCGAAGACGTTTTTGTTTTATTCATTTTTGTTGGGTATTCAAATTTTTAAGCTGTTTTTTTTTGTTCATTATTCATTAACCGGTAGGTGGAACCCTAACAGGTAAAAAGTGGGCCCGGAAGTAATAGCAATAAAGTTATCCTCTCCCTCAGAGTTTCAGAATTGGAGCCTCACCACTAGATACAGTTTAGCGTCACAATCAGAGCCTTGGGCCACCACTTTCAAGCATATATATGATAAAACTTGGGCACCTCATGTAGATTAATGATTAGCAAGCTAGCAGACCATAGTGAGTTCGATTCTCACTGGTTGCCGCATACTGGCATTGTACCACATCTAAGCTTAGTAAATAACTATATGGAATACTATTTTGGGCACCTCATGTGCTGTAATGTTAGCAAGCTAGATTCGCAGACCATTGTTAGTGAATTCGATTCTCACTGGGTGTTCCTTATTTCTGGCCTTGTGCCACATCTAAGCTAACCTTAGTAAATAACTATATGATAAAACTGGCTGAAGGTTTGCCATAAGAGCAATTGAAAAATACTAGCAGGATATCATCTAGGTGATAGGGATTGATATGACCAGTGGATTCATCAGAAGGGGGTCTTTGCGACCGACTGGCTTGCCCAAGTTAGGACCAACGTGCAATGATACAAGTGATGGACTGCTCAGCCACCAGCATCACAGGTCTCCACTAACGCAGTTAGCGTATTCTACAGCCCCAGCCAACAGGGATAGCGGGTATCTGTTAAGCGGGACAGGTGTTGCGGTGAAGTCGTCCCGGGAAGAGCCGGTGTACTAAGTACGAGAGTGAGTAAAAAAGTAATGCTATTTTGTTTAATATATAGTCGAAAAAATAGTCGACGGGGCGGTCTAAAGTCGGTATCAGCCAGTCAGCGAGGGAGTCTATCCCATTTTCAATAGTGCTAGACCAAGGAGATTGTTTTAGCATCTGAGGTGGAGCACCACACCTACCATCAGCTCCTTACTTTACCGCACAGATCCCTGTGCTACTCATACGCTGAGTTGGCGGGGACCGGTATCGAACTAGGAACCTTGTGATTTCTAGCCGAACGCTCTACCGACCGAGCTAACCCGGCTCCTATTTTGTTTAGGCACGTATAATTATCAACACAGGAACATGTATCATATATCAAAATGAAACTGGTCCTCTCTGGATCACATCCCTACTTCTCAACATAATCACCGTTTCTCTCAATAGCAATGTTCCACCTTCGAGTGAGAGCATGTATTCTGTAAAATGCTGTTGATTGTTATTTGAGCCACATCTTCACTACAGTTTTCACTTCCTCGTCATTTGAATAATGTCTGCCTTCAGACTATCATCTCTTCGGTCCCATGAAAGAGTCAACATAGGACCATCTTCATTTTGATGTATGATACATGTTCCTGTGTCAGTAATTATACCTGTCCTAAACAAAGTGGCTTTACTTTTTTACCCACCCTCGTAACTCGAACTGACAATTCATGAAATGTAAAAGGTGTTTGGTGTGGCAGGTTAAGACTCAACTTAGCGTGACGTACACAAAATCTCAAGAACGAAGGTAGGTAGTTAGGTATTAATATAAGTTTGTAAATTGCAGTGTATGTTGATTTAAAGCTTTTAGCGGGAATAATAGCAAAGAGAGACAAGTAACATGCTAGTTTGGATCAGAGATTATTTTGCTCCGTAATTTCTAGCCATGTGCCAGACTAAGTTAATGCATAGCTGTACATTTCACGACGATTTCTTTAAAAATGTTACAGGAAAAATAAGTTTGTTTAAATTTTATTGTCAATAAAGTAAATAAAATTTAAATCGGTGAAATAAACTTATAAAATCTCTCTCTATATATACCTAAACCTTTCTCGTCTTGTGTACATGTATCGTGTAAAATCGACCGGACGTCCTTATTTATTGAATAAGGGGATCATGTTCTTGATAAAATAAAATGTTAGATCTCTACTCTACATTGGTTATTTTTTTTGTTGTTGTTGTTGTTACTTTATTGTTTTTTTTAAAGCGGAAAAACATTACAAAACAATAACAAGACAATGAATCAAACAAAAAAGCAGCTGTAAACTTTTTCGTGCGCTTCCATCATTTGAGACGTCACGAAAAGTGTTTGTGTCTCAATAAATCTTAGTTAATTTTGTTGAATTTTTTTCTTTATCATTTTCTGATGTGCTCCGACTTAGCTACTGTTGTTGTTGTTGTGGCTGTGTTGTTGTTGTTGTTAGTGTCACAATGTTTCGGTTTTTTTTCATAGGATTGATTCCTTTACCATCTCAGTTTTGAGATTTACACCGTAAGCGACACAGTTAGTGAAGCATGGGCGGTAAAAATATCTATATATTAATACTCTTGTTCCTTAATATTCCGACCGTTATCATAATGAAACATTCTTTGGTTAAAATTAAGATCGCTCAAATCGTCCCGATGAAATGCAAAAATATAAATCCAGTTGCTTAACCGCCGAACCCTAATTTATTATGAGGCTACACAAGGTCACAAGCCTGGGCCTCTAGCGAGAATCGAATTTGCTATTCAGTAGTAATGGATCTGCGAGACTAGTTTGCTAACCATTACCCTACAATATGACGCACTTACCATCTGGCAACACTCTCTGGTTAAAAATTAGACCGCCTAAATCGTCCGAGATGAAATGCAAAAAAAGGGGGTAATTCCTGATTATCTCATGTTGCTTATCTGCCGAATTCCTATTTCTTATAAATGTCATTACCTCAGCTAAATAATGGTTTATTCCGTTTTATCATAAAAGGAAGGAAAAGTACATCCTACAGAGAAAAAATATAATAAGCAGAAAGATTGGGAAAGTGGGTGAGTGCTGGGAAGCGATAACGTTATTCTCTTTCAATCGAACATAATGAAAAGACGAAACGAAGGAAAGAAAGAAAAAATGAGAGTTAAATCAAGATAATTATACTTTTACATATTGAACTATTTAGCAATAGCTCTTACGTAAACATATTAGATATTGTAATAATAAAATCCTCATACTGTGGTATATCCAATGGTCCTGCTACAATATATGTAATACTCCGTGAATTGAACGAAGGGATCCGTTTGTGGTTGCCGACAACAGACACCCATCATAAGTCTGGTGAAGCGTTGGGGTTTGGTCTGGATTGTGGGATTTTACGGCATGTTAACCCTTGTTAGGTTATTTTATGCCGAAGACGTTGTGTTTTATTCATTCTTGATGGGTATTCAATTTTTTTCATTTTCAAACACATTCTTAAAAATTCATTTTTCTATTTAGCCCGAAGATGGGACCTAACAGGTACCACCGCCGGGTCGGAGTTGCGATTATAGGGGTACTCACACTCCCCAGTGCTAGAATTGATTTCACCATGAGATGCAAGTTTGTGAGATGTTGTGACTACCCATTAATAATATACTTCGGGCCTCTATTTGCTGTAACCGAACTACGCCTCTGCTACGTCACAGTCATTTTCGGGAATTAAGTGAATTTATCTATGAGTTTTATTTTATAGTCAGTATCATTACAACATAAGAATATTAAAATTGGTATGAAATCAATTAATTGTCAAATTTTCACAGAAGAATTCGATATCTTATTCCCTATAGATGAATTTGTGTTTAAAATAGTTTTTTTCCTAAATATGTTGGAATGTTTTTTACTAAGTCTATCATCACCCCCGCCTTATTTAATTTCATGAAATCCCAAGAGAACATATTTTACTTGTACAATTTTAATTTTTTCTCTAAAGATAAGAGTCTGAATAATTAAATCAGTAATTTTTATAAACGTTTTAGTGGTCCCTACTATCGTAAAACAAAACAAATATATCAGTGGGGTGAATATGATGCTTACTAAGTAAGTAAGTAAATAATTTTTTAAATACATTAAAACTTTTACTTTATTTAATATTCCCACCTTCGGGCAATATCTTTGAAAAAAATATATTTACACTGCCCGGAGTTGTTTTTTTATAGTAATAATCACGGTTTGTCTGCATTTTTCTGTGTAATGGCATATCAACCTTTGTGGGTTATTTAATGTCAAAGGCATCCTTGTAGAAGAATAGTAATGGTACTATGTAACCCATAACTGAGGGATGAGGGACTTCATACCTTTCCTAAGAGTATTAATTTAAAAGGTGAATGTAATAGCGTGACTTTGTTTTTCTCAATTATGTTACTCTTCAGCCATGTTAGCCAATCTGGTTTAATAATTAAAAAATGTATTTCATTAAAAAATGTGTGTGTGTGTGTGGGGGGGGGCGCACGCCATATAATATATAATTATATTATATATATAATATATATATATGTGTGTGTGTGTGTGCCTGTCTAAATAAAAGATATCAGTGGTCTGAAGAAGCTCGTGGCATACTCACGAGTGGAAATGGTCCATAACCACGATACCCATGGTATTTACGGCCTTTTTATTCACAAAAATTATATATATATATATTAATATATATATATATATATATATATATTTGTAAATTTTGGGGGTGTACAGAATTTTATTAGTACTTTAAAAAGAACCTCCTAAAAGATTCATTGTATGAAAAAATTGTATGTATTTTACAATAGAAAGGCGGGGGAATAAAACAATAAAAAAATAAATGGAAAAATAAAAAAGCATGCAACTTGTTTTTATATTTCCTTTACCGCCACACTTCATTGTAAAATGCATCTATTTTTTTCATACAATTGAAATCTTTTGGGAGGTCTTTTAAAGCACAATATTATATATACATATATAATATATATATATATATGTTTTTTAGTGGGCGTTATAGAGCATGCTAAAAATAATGAATGAAACTCGATGTTATGGAGTATTGGAATTTCACTTATTTTTTTTATTATTATTTTTTATCATAAAATTTTTGGGTTCGTTTAGATGACTGTTGTTCCTGTTCAACGGATCTTTTGTTCTTGTTGGCTATTGACAGCGGCAGCGCCTGTAAAAATATTAATAATAACGGAGTAATTTCCGATGTCAGCGTTCAGTCCCTCACGTGAGTTTGTAACTTTTAGAATCCATTTAGTTTCTGTCTTTGTTTTTCGAGATTGCGTTGCTGGAATGCGTGTCTATTAAAATGCATTTGGGTGTGTAAGGTTTTGTGGTAGGGTGTTAAAGTGGGAAGTGCTATTGTGTATGCGGGATTTGGTTTTATTGTGGATTTGGTGGTTATTTTAATCTTAGTCTAAAGATGATGTTCTCCCACATATCTCCCATATATATTATATATAATTATAATATATATATATTATTTATATTGTGTATAATATGGGTGCATATTTTAAGCAATAGTGATCAATACCATTGATAGAGTGTTTCGTATTTGAGATAGAGTAGTGTTGACTCGGAGTCAACAACTGGTTACTGAGAGTTTTGTTCTCGCCTATGCGATCTCAAACCAAATCTGGTATATATACACACCAAACCCTCCGCACGAGTAGGACGTGACACAAGTTCTACTTCTTAAGCGAAGTTAAACGTGTTTGAATTCGGAGTTTTCCTTCTCCTAGACCGGTTGCCTTACCAAGGTTAAATATCACAATTTGTCCTATTGTTTATACATAGCTCGAGGGAGAATAGTTGGATTAATACATAGTTTTTAGTACTATTTGTAATGCAAACAACCGCTTCTAGGATTTGAAATCGTCCCGCCATGTCTATTTACCAACGATGGTAATCGTAACACCACACGCCTCTAATTAATCGTGGTATTTTTGTCAGAGACGATCGCGATATATATTATATATATATATATATAATATATATATATATATATATTTTGTTGGGGGGGTGTACAGAATTTTATTAGTGCTTTAAAAAGACCTCCTTCTGTATGAAAAAAAAGTGTATGTATTTTACAATAGAAGTGGGGGGTAAAAGGAAAATAAAAGATAAAAATAAAAATGAAAAAATAAAAACAGCATGCAACTCATTTTTATTTTCCTTTACCTTCATTCACTTTTTTATTTCGATTTTATTTTCCTTTACCTTGTATTGTAAAATACATACAATTTTTTTTTCATACAATGAATTTTTAGGTCTTTTTAAGCACTAATATATATATATATATATATATATATATATATATATATATATTATATTAAATTTTTACTTGAAGGCACTTACAACGCATGTATCGCATAAAAATTCGATACTTTTTCTTAGAAAATGAACTTGACAAGTGTAATCCCAGCAAAGGATGGCTCGGTGTGTAGAATACCGTACAGACTGTTTCGACTTAATAAAGTCGAAACAGTCTGTACGGTATTCTACACACCGAGCCATCCTTTGCTGGGATTACACTTGTCAAGTTCATTTTCTATAAGAAAAAGTATCGAATTTTATGCGATACATGCGTTGTAGGTTTTGAGTAAAATTTTGGAGTAAAAATCTTGGAGTAAAAATCTGTAGAAGCGAAAATACATTTGATACGAACTATTATATATTCAAAACAGAAATTTCCCTTTGGCCATAAATCTTTCTTGAGTTGGAAAACTCTGCATCTTTAATAGAATCAAATTTGAGAAAATACCTAACGGAATGTTAAATTTGCAACTAATTTTTATTAGCAATTACCAGTGACATTCCCCTTCAAGCAAATAAATAAATAAATAAGGGTAAGTATTCACCCAATCTTTTCGCCGCGGGTAGGATGTTTGTAGAGATTCGTACAGTTATTATCTTCCAGCTGTGTTGTCGCCCTGTCGGCTGGGGCGTTCTAATTTCCTTCATTTTCTTTCAATCTAATTTCCTTCAGTTTTTTATTGCCTAAACTTTTTTTTAATGTCGTCCCTTTTTTTATAATTTCCTTCAGTTTTTTTTCTTCTTTCCAATGTCCTTCATTTTCTTATTTCCTTCATTATTTCTAATATACTGATTTTTTATCATTTCCATTTTCTTTCGAATTTTCTTTAATTTTTTTCTTCGAATTTCCTTCAGTTTTCTTTCTAATTTGCTTTATATTTTACCATTTTTATTCACTTGATTTTTTTTCTTTCTTTGATTTTTTTCTACTAATTTCCCTAACTTTTCTTTTTAATTCCATTCATTTTTTCTTTTCTTAAGAAAAATTGAGATCATGTGAATTGAGAATTGGCTAATTTATTTTAAATTTTATTTTAAATTTTTATATTAGCATTATAGTCAGGCCGTATCACGATGTGTTGTCGCCTGTCGGCTGGGTTGCGTTCTATATTTCCTTCATTTTCTTTCAATCTCAATTCCTCAGTTTTATTGCCTAAACTTTTTTTAATGTTCGTCCCTTTTTTTATAATTTCCTTTCAGTTTTTTTCTTCTTCCATGCTTCATTTTCTTATTTCCTTCAGTATTTCTTATATACTGATTTTTTATCATTTCATTTCTTTATCGAATTTTCTTTAATTTTTTTTCTTACGAATTTCCTTCAGTTTTCTTTTCTAATATTGCTTATATATTTACCATTTTTATTCTTGATTTTTTTCTTCTTTGATTTTTTTCTACTCAATTTCCCAACTTTCTTTTTTATTCCATTCATTTCTTTCTCTTAAAAATTTTGAGATCTGTGAATGAGAATTGGTAATTTTATTTTAATTTTATTTTTATATTTTTATATGTAGCGATTACCAGTGGACATTCTCCTTCTAGCAATAAAAATATAATAAGGGTAAGTATTTACCAACTGTTCGCCACGTGGTAAGGATGGTTGTAAGATTCGTACAGTTATTACACCCAGCTGGTGTTGAAGTACGTGATTTGCCATGCAATCCATTTTATGCAGTGCGTGACACAAGGACATTTTTATTGGCCATCCCCAAGTCCGTAAGCTCATGGGTTGGTGGGTGCAAAATGCGTGATCCGTGGGCATGTCCCCATAATGGTGCGCCTCAGTGCAACTGGCACTATAATCCCATCCCTGTCTCTTAACTCAATGGGTAGGCATGTATTGCCTGGAGTGCATGGCCACCAGGGATTCAGACGCTGTAATATTACTTATCCGGTTCAGAGTGCCGAAGCATTGAACCCCCGACCGGGATGTTGCAAGCTGGAGTATATTTGTGAGGATCCAGACTTGTAGTGTTGTTAATAGTAGATTGCGACTATTCCACTTGTGTATTTGGATCCAAGTTTACTTCCTGGAATCCTGATTTGGCTTGTCGTGATTTAAAGTGAACCATTTCATCTTATATAAAATAACATTTGACGGTTAAATATTTAGTTCAGGCGCTTTCGCTTACGTTCATTTTCCATTTTTGTCTGGTTACTGTGATGCTGTAACCACCTCCCGTGGAAGTGAGATGATGTTTTTCTAAGATGTGACACAAGGGTCACCAGACCGATTTGCTATTCGAGATAGTAATGATCTGCGGACCTAGTCTGCTTAACCATAAATTAAAATGACGCTCTTTATTTACCAACCATTCACCAAGGTTAGCATGTGTCACACAAGGTCACAAGGCTAGGTTCAAGCCGACGAATCGAACTCGGTATTCATATAATGGATCTGCGAGACTGGCTTGCAACCATTACATTACAAATTGACGCTTTTGACCTAAACCATTACCCGGTTAGCATGTTACATATGTCAAAGCACATGGGGACATCTCAGGATTCGAACTCGTTATTAGAGTAATGCGGTCTGCGACGACTAGCTTGGCTAACGCATTACCCTACACGGATAGCTCTTTCGAACCCAATCGTTCCCTTCATGTGTAGTATGTGAGCACTAGGTTACACTGTGTGAGCATCCAGCGAGGATCGAACACGTTATTACGTAGTAATGGACTCTGCGGAACAGCTTGTTAAACATCACCACGATCGGGACGCCCTTATATCCAACCTCATAGGTAAAATCGATTTAATGATGATGCGTTCGTCTTTTTTTCTTGTATTAGCTCGAGGTCTTTTCTTTTTGCAGATTAGATGACTGTCTTCGATCTAAAGTCCAAGAGATTTTTTATTTTGGACAGATCTTGGGTTTTTCGGAAACTATTTGGTTTGACTACAGTACAATTAATTTCTTGGTACATATTCCCAGTGAGATTACCTTTTCCACCATCTACTTGTCTTTAATTATTTGTGTGCTGAGTGTGTACATTCGCTCTTACATGTCTCGTTGAAGCATTATATGGAGATTCGAGTTATTTATTATTATTATTATTCTTATCTATTTTATTAGGTCTTTCCACCTGCTGTAGCCGGGGTTTACTGGAGGCTGAGTGCAAGCAAGTCATCCTCGTGTCTCCTGGACTCTTCTGAGTATTCTAGCAATCTTAACAGGCTGTAGTTTGGATGTCTCATTCTTCCTCTATTCCATCTTTTCTCAGAGCTTTGGGGGATTCGTTCGACGGCCATCAGTACAATTGGTACGACCTTCACGTCATGCTCCACAGTATTCTCTTCTGTTTCTCTGACTAAGCAAGTTTTGTGTATTCTTCGTTACTTCATTTTTACTCGGTGGTTCGGCCGAACGGTTCATAAACAGATATGAAGGGTTTCTTCTTGTTTTATCCGACTGATTGGGTCCCGTCTCCTTACCTGGGATTAAAGTGATCCGACTCTAGCTCTAACCTCAGAATATTATTGCGTCTCTTCTCCAGTGGATATGTTAGGTTTGTGTCATATATCATTTAGTCTTGTATGGTGATTATTGATTCTGCACAGTTCCCAATGGATTACTATTTCTCACCCGCGTGCTAGTCTTAATTATAATTATTGATTTACACTCCGTTTGAGTTTTTTCACATCAGCGTTAACTGATGGTATTTTACTGCAAGGCTGAGGACCAACAAGTCTCCTCAGACTCCAGGACTCTTCTGAGTATTTAGTCGATGTTGCTCAGTGCTGTAATCTGAATGGTCTCAATATTCCTCTTTATTTCAGATCCTCCAGCTTTTTTTTTTTTTTTTTTTTTTTTTTTTTTTTTTTTTTTTTTTTTTTTTTTTTTTTTCTTCCAATTTATTTGCACCAACTTACAATGTGTATCCTTTCACTCCTATTCCATAGCGTTTTCAGTTTCTTGGTTAAGGTCATGATTATTATCCATATTTATTTATTATTATTATTATATTTTATATGTATTATTTTATATTATTATTATTTAACTCCTTGTGCGTTTTTGCGCACCAGTGTAAGCTGATGGTCTGTCACTGGAGTCTGAGATAACAAGTCTCCTCATGTCTCTTCGAGTTTTCTTCGCTATCTCAACAATGTTCGTTCCCTGGATGGTCTAAATTTCTGGTATTTCACTTCCTCTTGTCTGTTTTGTTCCAGCGCGCCACAGCTGATAAATAGGTATATCAATTTCTATTCTATATTTCATTTTTTTTCAATTATCTAGGCATGGTCCAGGTATTTCGTCCATTTTTTTTGTTTGTTTTTCTTGTCGTCTTCACCTTGAGATCTGCAAAACATACTAATTGACAAGTTCTCTTTTTTTATTATAATCAAACTAGGTTGATATTCTGGATGAATATAAAACGGCATATCAACCTCAGTGGGTCCATTTAATGCCGAAAAAGTTTTGATAAATCAATTCTTAATGGATAGTAAATTTTTTTTAAATATATTTTTCTATTTAACCCATAGAGGGGACCCTAACGGTACTACACTCCGGGTCAGAGGGACAGGAGAGCAATGGGTGATGAAGGGTGCCTCCACATTCCCCAAACCTCCAAAACTGGAACCTCACCATCAGATAGAGTTTAACGTCATTCCCAGAGGACATGTAGACCCGCAAGCCCACCGCCTTCTTAGCACCCATATGATTAAAAAGGGGTTGGGCTCTGCCATAAGGGCAATAGATTGGAAAATTCATATGGGTGCTAGAAGGCCAAAGTGGAGTATTGCACGTCCATGAACTGTTCATCACCTGGGCTCATCCTTAAGCAATCACGGGTCGCCACCGCGACGGCCAACAGGTTGGTATCTCATTTAGGGGAGTCAATATACCACACCTAAGCAGAGGTGACAGTCCAGGGCTTCATAATGCACCCAGGCCCAGACTTATTATTATTATTATTATTTATTATTTTTAACTACTTTTTGAGTTTTCACATCAGCGTTAGCCTTGATTGTTTAAATTCACTGAATCTGAGTGACAACAAGTCTTCCTCAAGGTCTCCAGGACTCTTCTGAGTATTCAGGAAGATGGTAGAGTGCAGTAGTCGGATGGCTCCAATTTCTTCCTCTGCGTTTCCGATCCTCCAGTCTCCAATTTTATTGGGTACCCGTTCAAGTAACATCAAACACAATCGTATCACTTTCACTCTCATATTCCACAGCTTCTTCAATTCTCTGGCAAGCTCCAGGTATTTATCCATCTTTTTCGTTTTCCTTCAGCTTCACCCTGTGATCTGCTAGAACACAAAGTCCAATCAAAGTGACACGCTTCTCTTGTTTAATCAGCACTAAGTTTGTGTCTCTGGTTAGATAAGTGATCCGTTCTTTAACTCAAGTCCCAGATTATATTATTAATTATGATCTATTAATATTATTATTATTATTATTTATTATTATTATTATTATTATAGCAGCAGCAGCAGCAGCAGCATAATAGATTAATTATTACGTGTTGATATGCTTACTTAAGAGCTATTCACACCCCAACCACACAGTACAAATTTTAATAAAAAATCACCCAAATGCTAATAGTTCAATAGTAATGTTAAAATTATAACTTGATTTAAACTTCTTACTCATTTTGTTCTTCTCTTCTTTTCATCTTTTTCATTATGTTCGATTAAAAATAAATGTAAACGAAATCACTTCCGGTTTAGTCTACCATTGTTCTTATTTTTCTACTTTTAAACCAAGACTTAATATTTTAATATCAGAATTTTATTATATTTTTATTTTTGGTGTAAAAAATATTTACTTAAAAAAATTATCTTTGTTGGCTTTACATCTGAGATTATCTATAAATCACAACGTGGTTTCGATTCATAGTCAGTAATTATTATTGACTAGCGTATGAGTAGCACAGAGGAGTCGGCGGTAAAGTAAAGAGCTGATGGTGGTGTGGGCGCTCCACCTCAGACGCAAAAACTATCTCCTGGTCTAGCGCTAGTTTGAAAAGGGAAACTCCTTTGCTGATTGGCTGATACCGACATTTAGGCTACCCCGACGACTTACTTATATTGACTTATATAAATTACATACACATGACAAACTCTGCTTAATGGCCTGAAGTGACTGCGAAAAGTATGCAGTGACGTAAGTCGGTTACAAAACAGAAAATACCGAATGTTCCATTATATATAGGAATTCATAATCATTATTTACTCCTTGAGTTTTCACATCCAGTGAAGTCTGAGTAGACAGCAAGTCTCCTTCATGTCTCCAGGACTCTCTGAGTATCTGCAGATTGAGCAGGTGCAGTGTTTCGAAATGGTTCCCAATCCTTTTACTTTCTGATATCAACTTCAAGCCCTTTTCTAATCCTTTTGGGACTTGTTCCAAGTGCACCAACTACAATTGGTATCACTTTGACTTTCCATATTCCACAACCTTTTCAGTCTCTGCAAGCGTTCCAGATATTTGTTATTTTATTCATTTTCTTTAACTCACCCTGTGATCTGCTGGCACTGCAAAAATCACCAGTTGACAAGTTCTTTCTTTTTTGTTTATCAACACTAAAGTCTGGCCTTCTTGCTGGGATAAGGTGATCCGTTTTTATCTCAAAGTCCCAGAGAATTATTATTATTATTATTATTATTATTATATTATTATTATTATTATTATTATATTATAAAATTAGCTATAATTTAATGATATTCTTATCAACTGTGGTTGGTCAATTTTTAGTTATTATTAAATCTTATTTATTATTTTCAACAGAAGTTATCGATTTGTTTTTTGTCGCCTATTGTTATGTACTGTTGTTGTTGTTGTTGTTGTTGTTGTTTCTTCTATTGTTTCTGCTTACGGTCTCCCGTTAACGTCTCTCCCAAACTCTCTGTAGTTGCGCGATCGATCGCGTGATCAATCACGACACGTCGAGGTTCCGTCTCCCCTCCCCCCCCATAACTAAATATTTCAGAGATTATGATATGCATATGGAAGAAAACAAAGCAAGTAAACAAAAAAAAAAAAAAAAAGAAAAGAAAAAGAAAAGAAAAAAAAAGGAGATAGCGGGTAAAGATGAAGACGGTCTGGGCGTATAGCGTGGGTGGCTGGGGTCGGACGCCAGGTTGTTTCCCCCTGTCGCGACCATACTCACACTTGTGATAATCACTCGCTGGTAGAACTGCCTGGGAACACACGAGATTGCGGCCATTAATGTCTGAAACGACTACATAATTCAAAGTTCAAGCATTTTCTCTCTCCCCAGCCCACCCACCCACTCTTTCTATTCTTCTTAAACCTGCTGCCCTCAACTTGCACGCAATCACCACAGGCGGAGAAAAGAAACGTGCCAGGGACTAAGCTGGCGTACACACCGGCTTACGTACTGGGACAGTCTTGCGAGTTCATTAAATTAGAAAGCAAAAACTAACATGCAGACACTATTACTATATACTATATATATATATTAATATATATATATATATATATATATATATAATATATGCACGTTTACTGTGATGTAGGGAACGTAAATTTTATCGGAAGTGAAAAAGCGGAATTTCCGAGATTACACTTAAGTCTAAATGCCTTTGGTATCAGTAGGATTTCATCATGTGCTCAGTCCATCGCCAGTGAATCCCGATATATAATAGTACACACACACACCACACACACACAACACACACACAACATACTACTTATATATATATACATATATATATTATATATATATACCCTATATATTATATAATCAACCCCTCTGCACGGGAGTAGAATGTGACTAAAGGTCTATTTCTTAACCGTATTTTAAGAGGTTTAAATTCACAGTATTTCCTTCTTCCTAGACTGGTTCCTTAGCCAGGTTGAAGCAGTTTCAGTCCACCCTCAGGATATTACCCATAGCTGAGGGCAGATCTAGTTGGACTCCTATACCTTTTCCCAAGACGGTATTAGCCAATGTGAAATGCAAACGCTCGTCCAAATGCTTCAACAATACTGTAAAGACTTGACATGGCTACATCTGGCAGCAATTTTTCGGTTTATCGTAACCATAAAGATCAGATTTCCATAGGTCGATACACTTCTACTGCAGTACATGCCTCTTTTATGCCTATAAGCGATATTACATCTTGCAGATGAGATATTCCTAACTAGTATGTGGTTTATCACTTCTGTGTGTATATGCGTTTCCTAACAGAAAAGGCACTCTATATAATCCATGAACTTCGCTTCATAAGAAACCCAATTGGATTCCCCCAGTCGTCTAGTAAGATTTAAGTGGGGTTAAATAGCTGAAATTTGTTATACATTTAATAAAGCATTTGTATTGTTTTTTTTATCTCGATTCAAAGAAACCTAAACGAAAGAGTAGAAGTTATCTCATGGAGGTAACCACTTAAAAAACGACTGTTATGACGATCGTAATATGTGACGTTTAAAAATCACGGACAGCTATATATATATATATATATATATTATATATATATATATATACATACAATATATGTATATGTGTGTTGTGCTTGGTGTGTGTGTATGGTGTGTATTTCTATATTTGTAAATACTGCAATAATATACTATTTGTATAATGTATATACTGCAATATATATATATATATTATATATATATATATATATATATATACTATATATATACTTGTATATATGTATGTACTATATGTATATAAGCAATATATATATATAATATAATATTATATATATATATCATACTATATAATATAACTTGTATCTATGTATTTGTATCATATGTATATATGTACTATACAGCAATATATATATATATATATAATATACTATATATATATAAATTATATATTATACATACTATACTTGACAAGCTATTTGGAAGCCACCACATAAAAATGAAACAAAAAAAAATAGTCAGCTGTATTAGCAGTTATTCAGAATAATTATATTATATGATCGATGTTGCGTAGACAAGAGCCTTGGCTGAGTTCGGGCTAGATCACACGAGATCTCGCCGAGAATTTCAGGTACACCGCCGATATCATGCCAAAGTTCACTTAGCATAAGTCTTGTTTCGAGCGAGGAACGAACTGGGAATTTTCCTCTCGATCTGCAAGGAACAAAAATTCTGGAAAAGAAAGAAAAAATGCCAAAACTAACACTTCTCCAAATGGAAACTCGAAAAAAAAAAAAAAAAAAAAAAAAAGGATTTACTTTTGTGGTTTAGGTTTCTCTAGTTCTTTCATTCTATTTATTTTTGTTTAAATAGTTAGAAATCGAGCGGGAATCAGTGCATATAACAGAAAGATGATAGAAAAGGGGGAAAACAGTCCGTAGCAAATAATGAAGTTTGTCTATAAGATTTCTCTTAGACGATCAGTGGTTCTCATACAAGGGACAAACACAACGTAAAGAATATATTGACATAAAAAAAGTTACTAAACACGAAAGCTACAGTCAGCATATAGAAGAAGAAGAAGAAGAAGAGATGAAGAGGAAGAAGAAGCCAAGAAGAACGAGAAGAAGAACGAAAATGCGAACAAGAGCTAGCATGAGACAGAAGAAGAAGAAGAAGAGAAGAAGAAGAAGAAGAAGAAGAAGAGAAGAAGAAGAAGAAGGACAGAATGGGGAAAGAGCTAGCATGTTAGAAGAAAAATGAAGAAATAACGAAAAGGAGCTAGCCACGAAGACAGAAGAAGAAGAAGAAGACGAAGAAGACAGATAGAAGAAGGAAGAAGAAGAAGAAGAATGGGGAAACGAGCTAGCATTGTAGAAGAAAATGAAGGACAAAAAGAAAGAAGGCTTAGACTGAAGAAGAAGAAGAACGAAGAAGAAGAAGAACGAGAAGATAAAGGAAGAATGGGGAAAGCAACGCTAGCATGCTAGAAACGGAAGAAGAAGAAGAAGTAAGAAGAAGAAGAAGAAGAAGAAGAAAGAATGGGGAAAGAGTAGCATCGTAGAAGAAGAGAAGAAGAAGAAGAAGAATGGCGGGAAAGAGCTAGCATGTACAGAAGAAGACGAAGAAGAAGAAGAATGGGGAAAGAGCTAGCATGTAGAAGAAGAAGAAGAAGAAGAGAGAAGAAGAAGAAGAAGATGGGGAAAGAGCTGCATGTAGAAGAAGAAGAAGAAGAAGAAGAAGAAGAAGAAGAAGAAGAAAGAAGAATGGGGAAAGAGCTAGCACTGTTAGAGAAAATGAAGAAAATAAGAAAGAAGCTAGCACGAAGGAGAGAAGACGAAGAAGAAGAAGAAGAGAAACCGAAGAAGAAGAATGGGGAAACGAGCATAGCAGTATAGAAGAAAATGGAAGAAAATAAGAAAAGAGCTAGCCACGAAGAAGAAGAAGGAAGAAGAAGAAGAAGAAGAAGAGAAGAAGAAGAAGAAGAAGAAGAAAATGGAACAAGAGTTTGCATGAAGAAATAATAATAATAATTATAATAATAATAAGAAGAAGAAGAAGAAGAAAATAAGAAAGATCTAGCACGAAGTAGAAGAAGAAGAGGAAGAAGAAGAAGACGTATGACGAAGAAGAAGGAGATGAAGAAGTTGAAGAAAAAGGAAAGAGCTAGCATGTAGAAAGAAGAAGAAGCAGGAAGAAAGAAGAAGAAGAAAGAAAATGGAAAAGAGCTAGCATGAAGGAAGAAGAAAGAAGAAGAAGAAGAAGAAGAAGAGAAGAAGAAGGAGAAGAAAAATGGGAAAGAGCTAGCATGAAGAAGAGAAGAAGAAGAAGAAGAAGAAGAAGAAGAAGAAGAAATGGGAAAGCAGTAGCATGAAGAAGAAAAAAGAAGGAAGAAGAAAGAAGAAGACGTAGACGAAGAAGAAGAAGATGAAAGAAGATGAGATGGAAGAAGAAGTATGAAGAAGATGAGAAAAGGAAAGAGCTAGCATGTAAAGAAGAAGAAGAAGAAGAAGAAGAAGAGAAGAAGCAAGAAGAAGAAAATGGGAAAATAGCTAGCCAATGAAGAGAAAAAGAAGAAGAAGAGGAAAGAAGAAGACGTAGACTAAAGAAGAAGAAGATGCAAGAAAGATGAAGATGAAGAAGAAGAATGAAGAAGATGGAAGAAAAAAGGAAAGACTAGCACATGTAGAAGAGAAGAGAAGATGAAAGTAAGAAGAAGAAGAAGAAGAAGAAGAAGAAGAAGAAGAAGAAGGAAGAACGAAGAAAAGCAAGAAGAATTAAAATGGGAAAAGAGCTAGCATTTAAAGAAGAATTGAAAAGAAATAAAAAGACAGTTGATCCAAGAAATAGATTTTCTTTTCACTAATATATAAGTTTAAATAAATATCTAGTTTTACTTGAATATCAACATTACACGTGGGGGACAATGTATTATTATAATTATCTGAAATCGAGAAATTTGTGATATATCGCAGGATAATCGATAAAGAGTAATAAAGAATAAAATAGGGGAAAGCCAATCATATGATTAATAATATTTCTAAACACACACACGCGCGTGCGCACACTCACAGAGAGAGAGAGAGAAGAGAGAGAGAGAGAAGGAGAGAGAGAGAGAGAGAGAGAGAGAGAGAGAGAGAAGGACTAGGATTTACTAAAAGAATTCACCCCAAAACTTTTCAAACCTATTCATCCTGCTGCTTATTCATAAGGAGATTTATTTGCATATGATTAGGTATACAACATATCCCACTAGAAGAATGTCACTTAGATTTCGTTCTAGCTACTCTAGCCATTTTCAGTAATGTCTTGTCGTTTGTGCTCGGATTGTTTGTGAGCAGAGGGAAGCAAGTGCAGCTACAGCTGTTTTATTGTTGGGTGCCGCTTCCAGGATTCAAGACAGTGCATTCTTGCTACAGTTACCATCTGACTTTTTCTTCGAGATTTTCTTTGAGTCAGGTGGTACAATCATATAGTGTTACATAATTATTAGATTCCTAATACTTATGTACAGTAGTCAGAAACCAAAATGGCCTGTATAGGTTCAGCCGGCGGCCTTGAGGATTGAATGACAAGGAATTGACCTCATTCCTGATCTCCTTCGGTGGATACCCGTGAGAATGGGAGAAGACCCTCTCTCGCGTTTAGATTAAAAGAGATTTTAGTCAGATCGGCCAAAGACCACGACGGTGGTAAGTCGTGTTTATGCACGCTGCCGACTCAATCTGCGCAGGTTGGTTCTGCGTGGAGATTTCAGAATAAAAATATGATTCTAAGTAAATCGAAGTCTTGTGTATTATCTAAAAACTACAATGACACAGGGCTTCTGAATAAAGAGAAATCCCCAATGGAAGACCAGACCACGAAGTCACCAAGACGAAGTTCCAGACGCCTAGAGAGACGCTAGAAGAATCAGAATAAAGAAAGTAAAGAAAGAGAGCTGATACAATAATTAGTAGCCACTCACACGGCTACAGCATTCCGAGCCAATTCTTGTTTATCCATCAAAGAGATATGATTTCCATGTTGACGATAATCTGTCAATGGCTGTCCAAGCCTTTCTTGTGTGTATATTGCATCACTTCTGTATGAGATATTTTACAGCTACCAAAAGATCAGGCATGAAACCAAACTATACTAGGCTATTTCTACTGGAAGATTATGCTATCAAAACGGATATCATTAGTATATTTATTCCCAAATGTATTGCATTAAAACTTTCGTAAATCTGTGGCCAGTCCTAAATATAGATAGTAATGTCGATGCTGGGGAGGGCTATTTGTCGGGTATCAGCCGGACAGCAAAAAGGTTATCCAACTGTTTTCACTTGTGCTTAGCCAGAGAGATTGTTTTAGGTCTGTGGGTGTAGCACCGCAACCTACTATCAGCATCCTCATTTTTATGCACAGATCCCAAGATGGACTACCCATGCACAGTGTTGGCGAGCGACGGTATCGAACTGGAACCTTGAGTTCTATGCGGATGCTCATAACGGCTTAGCTAAAATGAAAATGTAAGCTAACACTGTTCTCAGTGCGCAATAGGGGAAAATGAACTTCATAAATGTCTCCAAATTCGTCCGAGGGCATACTAAGCCCCAGCCGACAGGCCGCAAAATCAATTAGCCATCAGAAAAAACAGTTGTAAAATAACTTATAACAAAGGAAAAGCCTAAGATTGCTTTAGACTGGAATTGGAAGACAATTATGAAGTTCATTTTCCCCTATTGCGCCACTGAGAAACCAGTGTTTAGCTACTTTCATTTTAGCTCAGCCGGTAGAGCATCCGCATAATAACTACAAGGTTCCAGGTTCGATACCGGTCCTCGCCAACACTTGCATTGAGTAGTCCATTGGGATCTGCTGCATAAAAATTGAGGAGCTGATAGTAGGTGCGTGCTACACCACAGACGCTAAAAACCAATCTCTCTGGCCTAGCCACAAGTGAAAAAGTGGATAGACTATTTTGCTGCCGCTGATACGACAAAAGGCCCTTCCCCAGCTTCGACATTACTATCTATATTAGGACTTGCCACAGATTTACGAAGTTTTAATGCAATACATTTTGGAAATAATAATTACTAAATGATATCCGTTTTGATTAGCATATCTTCCAGTAGAAATAGCCTAGTATAGTTGGTTTTCATGCTGATCTTTCGTAGCTGTAATTAATATCTCATACAGAAAGTGATGCCCAATATACACAACAAGAAAGGCTTTGGACAGCCATTGACAGATTACATCACATGAAATCATCATCTCTTTAAATATGGCATAAACTAAGAATTGCTCGAATCTGTAGCGTGTGAGTGCACTATTATTGTATACTCTCTTTCTTACTTTCTTACTTACTATTCTTCTAGCGTCCTCTTTCTAGCGTCTGGACTTCGTCTTGGGGACTTCGGTCTGGTCTTCCATTGGGGATTTCTCTTTATTCAGAAGCCCTGTGTCATTGGTAGTTTTTAGAATAATAACACAAAGACTTCGGATTTACTTTTAGACATATTTTATCTGAAATCTCCCACCAGGACAACCCTGGCGCAGTTGAGTCGGCAGCGTGCATAACACGACTTTACCAAACCGTCGTACGGGTCTTGGCCGATCTGATAAAATTCTCTTTCTAATTCAAACCGGAAGAGCGGTCTTCTCCACCGATCTCACGTTATCCACCGGAAGGAGATCACGACTGAGGTCAATCCTTGTCATTCAATCCTTCAAGGCCGCCACCGGCTGAAACCTATAACCAGCATTTGGTTTCTGCACTACATGACATAATTATTAGGGAATCTCAATAATTATCGTAAACACTATATTATGACCACTGACTCAAAGAAAATCCTTCGAAGAAACAAGTCAAGATCGTAACTGTACAGAATGCTACTTGTCCTTGAATCTGGAAGCGGCACCCAAATAAAAACAGCTGTACTGCCACTGCTTCCTCTCTCACAAACAATCCGAGCCACAAACGAACAAGACATACTGAAAATGCTAGAGCTAGTAAAGAAATCTAAGTGACATTCTTCTAGTGGTTATGTTGCTAATACCTATTCATATGCCCAAATAAATCCCTTATGATAGCAGACAGGATGAATAGGTTGAAAGTTTTGGGGTGAATAATCTTTTTAGTAAATCTAGTCCTTCTCCTCTCTCTCTCTCTCTCTCTCTTCTCTCTACTTCATCTCTCTCCTCTCTCTCTCTCTCTCTCTCTCTGTGAGTGTGCGCAGCGCGTGTTGTGATGTTTAGAAATATTATTAAATCATATAATTGGCTTTCCCCTATTTTATTCTTTATTACTCTTAATCCGATATCTCGATTATATCACAAATTTCTTTCAGAATTCAGATAATTATAAAAATACATTGTCCCACCACGGAAATGTTGTATATTCCAAGGTAAACTAGAATTTATATAAACTTATATATTAGTGAAAAGAAAAAATCTATTTCTTGGATCCACTGTCTTCTCTTATTTCTTTTTCAATTCTTCTTTAAATGCCTAGCTCTTTTCCCATCTTAATTCTTCTTCTTCTTCTTCTTCCTTCTTCTTCTTCTTCTTCTTTCTTCTTCTCTTCTTCTTCTTCTTCTTCTTCATCTTCTTCTTCTTCTTCTATATTGCTAAGCTCTTTCCTTTTTTCTTCATCTTCTTCATCTTCTTCCATCTTTCATCTCTTCATCTCTTCTTCTTCGTCTACGTCTTCTTCTTCCTCTTCTTCTTCTTTCTTCTTCATGCTAGCTATTTTCCCCATTTTTTTCTTCTTCTTCTTCTTTTTCTTCCTTCTTCTTCTCTTCTTCTTCTACATGCTAGCTCTTTCCTTTTTTCTTCATCTCTTCATTCTTCTTCTTCCATCTTCATCCTTCATCTTCTTCTTTTCGTCTACGTCTTCTTCTTCCTCTTTCTTCTCTTTTTCTTCTCATGCTAGCTCTTTTCCCATTTTCTTCTTCTTACTTCTTCTCTTCTTCTTTTCTTTCTTCTTCTTCATGCTAGCTCTTTTCCCAAATTTTTTCTCTTCTTCTTCTTTTCTTCTTCTCTTCTTCTTCTCTTCTTCTTCATGCGCATAAGCTCTTCCATTTTCTTTTCTTCTTCTTCTTCTTCCTCTTCTTCTTCTTCTACAATGCTAGCTCTTTCCTTTTTTTCTTCATTCTTCTTCATCTCCTTCTCTATCGTCTTACGTCTTCTCTTCTTCTCTTTTCTTCTACTTCGTGCTAGATCTTTTCTTATTTTCTTTCTTCTTCTTTTTCTTATATATATCTATATAACTACACATAACCTCTACCTTAATAACTCCTTCATGCCTAACTACCTACCACATTCTCCCCAATTTTCTTCTTCTTCTTCTTCTTTTCTTTTCCTCTCTCTTCTCTTCTTCTATCTTCTTCTTCGTGCATAGACTCTTTTCTAATTTTCTTCATTTTCTACATCTAGCTCTTCCCCATCTTCCATTCTTCATTCATTCTTCTTCTTTTTCTTCTTGTCTTCTTCGTGCTTAGCTCTTTTCTTAATCTTCATACTTACACATTTTCTATCTACAATGCCTAGCTCTATACACCCATCTTTCTTCATCTACTCTTCTTCTTCTCTTCTCTCTTCTTTCTTCTTCTCTACATGCTAGCTCTTTCCCCATTCTTCTCTCTTCTTTCTTCTTCTTTCTTCTTCTTCTTCTCTTACTGCCTAGCTACTTATCCCCATTCTTCTTCTAATTCTTCTTCTTCTCTTTCATACAGTAGCTTCTTTCCCCAATTTCTTCTTCTATCTCTCTCTTCTTCTTCTACCATGCTAGCTCTTTCCCATTCTTCTTCTTCTTCTTCTTCTTCTTCTTCTTCTCTTCTTCATTCATTCTACTATGCTAGCCTCTTTCCCCATTCTTCTTCTTCTTCTTTTCTTCTTCCTTCTTTCTTCTTCTTCTTCTTCGGCTAGCTCTTCTTATTTCTTCATTCTCTTACATGCGTAGCTCTTTCACCCATTCTCTTCTTCTTCTTCTTCTTCTTCTTCTTCTCTCTTCTTCTTCTTCTTCTCCCTTTCTTCGTGCTAGCTCTTTCTTAATTTTCTTCATTTTCTACATGCTAGTTCTTCCCCATTCTTCTTCTTCTTCTTTCTTCTTCTTCTTCTTCTTCTCTTCTTCTCTTCTTCTTCTTTCTTCTTCTTCTTCTCATGCTAGCTCTTCCATTTATCTACTCTTCGTTTCTTCTTCTTACTTCTATCTTCTTCTTCTTCTCTCTCTCTCTTCTTCTTCTTACTAATTGCTGACGTAGCTTCTATGTTTAAGTAACTTTCTTTCTATGTCAAAATATCTATTACTTGTGTTGTCCTTGCTATGAACCATCTGAGTCTCTACAGAGAAATCTTTCATAGACAAACATTCATTATTTTTCTACGGCCTTTCCCCACTTTCTATTCATCCTTTTCTGTTAAATCACTGATATCCCGCTCGCATGATTCATAAGACTATTAAACAAAAATAAGCATAAATAAAACAACTAGGAAACCAAAACCACAAAAGTAAATCCTTTCCTTTTTTTCTTTTTTTTTTTTTTTCGATTCATTCGCCGAGAAGATGTTTGTTTTTCGCCATTTTCTTTTCTCTCTTCACACTATTTCGTTCCATTGCCAACGATCGAGGAAAAATTCCCAGACTTCGTCCCGCTCGAAACAAACTTATGCTAAGGTACTTTCTGCCATGATATCCGTGACTGCAAACCTTCTCGCATACTCGTTCAGTGATCTACCCGAACTACAACAGGGCTCTTGTCTACGCAACCATCGATCACTCATAATATAAAAATATGATTCTGCATAACTGCTAATACAGCTGCACTTTTTCTGCTTTCATTTTTTATGTAAGTAGGCTTACCATACTTCATCTATATGTATATACTATATATAACTATACCTATACCCACTACCACCTATACCAATCATATAAAATATAACTACTATATACTACTTTGCTGTAACTATACATATCTACAACCATCATACAAACAATACATAACGATACAAGTACCTACTACTACTACTATAACAAATAATATATACCAAATATATACAACTTATACCATAACTACATATTCGAAACTCGCCTAACTACTAACTCAACTATCACAACAAACTATATACAAGTACTATACACACTCAACATACCCAATACATATATCATAACCCACTACATCACTATAATACCTCCTCAAATACCATATACCAATACTATACCTATATTATTGCAAGTCACCTAATCAACATAATACAATATCATACAATTGCAACAAGTATTTACAAATATAGAAACCTACCACACACATACACACACCACACCACAAAGCACACACTTACACTATAACCACAATCATTGCATGTACATATACCATATACATATCAATATCATATATATAATCATATATTATATAAGCTGTCGTGCCATTTAACAACATCCAAATCACTATCTCATAAACAGTCGGTTATTCATGGTACCTACCAGCAGATCAACCTCACTACTCACTCTTATTCGTATTAGGTTTCTTGAATCGAGATAAAAAAAAACACTAAACATCATTTTAAATGCTATAACAATTTTCAGCTATTACCCCACTTAAATCCCTTCCTAGGGAACGACTGCACCGAGAGAATCCCATTGACAGACCGCTACTTTACCTTACCCCCATCGAACAGGCACCCGGAAATTCGAATCTACTATCATAGATCGCTTCCCGTCCCTAGGCGCCAACGCCATAAATCACACCAGAACACATGACCCAAAAACCAACACTACCTAAGTTAACACATATGCCAATCATTCCCCATCTGCCCAGAACCATCCGCTAATACTCCCTACTATACGGCATATACAAAGACACATGTACACTAGCCTCAATACCCACACCGACCACTGCCTAACCCACTCACGACAATAATCCACCACCGCGCATAAAAAACAACTCCTCGCCCACATCAACATTTACATGCACGCTCTCAAAACTAAAACCCACGAACAATCTCTGCCCCAAAAAGCTCGATACACCAGCACACGTCCAGATCACTCACACACTACACCCCAGCTCCACTTGCCCCATCTGAACAGCACCCATTGGACACGAGCGCTCGTTCATGCATTTATCCTCTTTAATATCCCCTCCCCAACATCCCACCACTTACTCTCTGCCGCGCATACCCACATCACCACACTCCCTCTCCAGGGCAAAACACGTCCACACCTAGGCAACTCCACACTCACAAACCTCATCCCCACTCCCCAGCTCCATGCCGCCGTAACCGAATACCACACACCCATAAACGGAGCTGGAATGCACCTCTTCAACACCCTGAGCTACAAGCCAGAACCAGTCCCAACACTAGACAGAGAAGGAACAAACTCACGTGAATTTAAGCCTCTAAAATAGGTAACATAGAACCTTCGTCCAACACTCCTACCCTACCCACCAGCCCCCTCGCCACGAGGACCTTGACTCTCATATACTACCTACATATAATACATCCCAAATATACCTCACTAACTCACTATACTAATAATACCTATATATTATGCACAAATAGTGTGTGATGAAGGAAGTAGTACGTCGTGACTGTCGGTCCCCACACCACCACCCCACCTGAAATGTAACTGATTATTATATCGGGATCAACTGGCCACACGCACTGGCCACTGAAGCACATCATGAATAAAATCCTACTGATACCAAAGGCATAGACTTAAGTGTTAAATCTCGGAAATTCCCTTTTTCACTTCCCGATAAATATTACGTTCCCCCATACATCTACAGAAAGCCTGCCAACTATTATAACTATACTATATCATATAAATATATATATATAATATATATACTAATATATATAAATACATGGTCTCATGTTAGTTTGTCTTTCTATTTAAAATGACTCGCAAGACTGTCCCCAGTACGTTAAGCCACCGTGTGATACGCAAGCTTAATTCCTGCAACGTTCTCTCGCTAAGGATAGTGGATGCTGCAGTGACGGGCACAGTCGTTTAAAAAGAAATAAAAGGTGTGTGGGTGCTGGAGAGAGAGAAAATCTTACTTTGATTTATGTTAAGTCGTTCAGACTTAATGGCGCAAACTTCGTGTGTCCAGGCAGTTCTGACCAGCGACAGTATTAATCACAGTGTCCGATATTCGTCCGACAGGGAACACACCTGCGCGTCCGACCCAGCACCCACGCTTGCCCGACCTTTCTTCATCTTAACCCGCTATCTTTTTTCTTTCGTTTCTCTTTTCTATTTTTTTTTTTTTTGTTACTTTGCTTTGTTTTACTCCAACTCATGCCCACATAACTACAATTCTTGATATTTAGTATGGGGGGCGAGGGGAGACGGAACCGACGGTCTGTCGTGTGATCACGCCGATCGATCGAGCGCAATACTACAGAGAAGTTAGGCAAGAGACTGTACGGGAAGAGACCCGTTAAGCCAGACAACCAAGAAAGAACAACAACAAACAACAAACAAACACAGTAACATAACATATGCGACAAAAAAACAAATCAAAACTTCTGTTTGAAAATAATAAAATAAGATTAAAATTACTAAAAATTTGAACCAACCACAGATAAGAAAAAAATCATTAAAATTATAGCTATTTTAAATAATAATAATAATAATATAATTAATCAATAAAATAATAATAATAATAAAATATAATCTCTGGGATTTGAGATAAAACGGATCACCTTATCCAGCAAGAAGGCCAGACTTAGTGTGAATAAACAAAAAGAAAGAACTTGTCAACTGTGGATTTTGCCCCAAGTGCCAGCAGATCACAGGTGGAGGTTAAAGGAAATGAAAAATAGACAATTCTGGACCTTGCCACGAGAACTGAAATAGGTTGTGGATATGGAACGTCAAGTGATTCCAATTTTTGTAGTTGGTATGCATTGGACCACCAGTCCCAAAACCGGACCTATAGAACCAGAGGCTTTTCGGCAGTCATATGAATATACAGAAGAAGAATTAAACCATCAGAACACATGCACTGCTGCAATCTCGCCAAGAAACTCAGAACACAAGACGTTAAGAAAAAGAGACTGAGAGAACTTGCATGTCACCAGACTTCACTGATGATGGTGAAAACTCAAAAGGAGTCAGTAAATACATCTGACTACTAACTCACCTATATATCCAATGACATTCCAGTTCTTTCTCCACGCCCAGTTTCGACTTTGTAACACCGAAAACTACTCACTGCATACTCGCAGTCACTTCAGGCAATTAAGCAAGTTTGTCAATGTGTAATGTAATTTCTCACAAATAGCCTCCAAATAAAGTAAGTGGAAGGTAGCCTAATCTGTCGGTATCAGAATCAGCAAAGGAGTTCCCCTTTTCACTTAGCGCTGGACAAGGAGATAGTTTTGCGTCTGAGGTTGGAGCGCCACACCTACCATCAAGCTCTTTACTTTACCGCACAGATCCCTGTGCTACTCATACGCTATTCAAATAATTACTACATAAAATAATGAACCACGTGATTTTATAGATATACTCAGTGTAAGCAACAAAAGATAATTTTTTAAAGAAATATTTTTTTACACCAAAAATAAAATACTAAATTCTGATATTAAAATATTAAGTCCCTTGGTTTAAAAGAGAAAAAAAAACAAATGGTACGACTAAACCGAAGTGATTTCGTTTACATTTATTTTTAATCGAACATAATGAAAGATGAAAAGAAGAGAAAAAAAAAGAGGTAAGAAGTTTAAATCAAGATATTTTACATTTAATTATTGAACTATTAGCAATAGCTCGTAGTAAGCATATTCAAACATTCCGTAATAATTAATCTATTATGCTGTGCTGCTGCTGCTGCTAATAATAATTAATAATATAATAATAATTAATAATAATAATATTAATAATAATAATAATAATATAATCTGGGACTTTGAGTAAAGGACGGATCACTTATCTCAACAAGAGACCAAACTTAGTGCTGATTAAAACAAAGAGAACGTGTCAACTGATGGACTTGTGGTTCTGCAGATCACAGGGTGAAGGCTGAAGGAAACGAAAAGATGGATAAATACCTTGAGCTTGCCAAGGAATTGAAGAAGCTGTGGAAATGAGAGTGAAGTGATACCGATTGTAGTTGATGTACTTGGAAACGGTCCCAATAAAACTTGGAGACTGAGAGGATCTGGAAACCAGAGGAAGAATGAGACCATCCAGACTACTGCACTGCTACCATCTTTCCTGAATACTCAGAAGAGTCCTGGAGACCTGAGGAGACTTGTTGTCACCAGATTTCCAGTGAATTTTACCATCAGCCTAACGCTGATGTTTGAAAAAACTCAAAGTAGTTAAAATAATAATAATAATAATAATAAATAAGTCCTGTCGGGCTGCGGATTAAGAATTTGCCACCGACTGAACCTCTGCAGAGGGGTAAAACCCCCCCCCAATGAGACCACCTGTTTGGCCGTTGTGGCGACCCGTGATGCTTATAGGATAGAGCCCAGGGAATGAACAGTTCATGACGTGCAATACTTCCACTTTTGGCCCTATCTAGCACCCATATGATTTTTCCAACTTCTATTGCCCTTATGGCAGCCCCAACCCTTTTTTCATATGGGTGCTAGAAGGCAGGCTGCGGGTCTACATGTCCTGGGAATGACGTTAAACTCTATCTGATGGTGAGTTCCAGTTGCGAGGTTTGGGGAATGTGGAGCACCCTTTCATCACCATGCTCCCTGGATCCACTCTAGACCCGGAGTGTAGTACCTGTTTAGGGTCCCCCTATGGGTTAAATAGAAAAATATTATCTTTATTAAAAAAATTGATTATCCATTAAGAATATATTTATTTCAAAACCTTTTTTCGGCATTAAATGACCCAACTTGAGGTTGAATATGCTCGTATTATATTCCATCCAGAATATCAGACCTAGTATTGATTAATAATTAAAAAAAGAGAACTTGTCATATTCGTATGTTTTGCAGATTCTATTTGGTGAAGACGAAAGAATAACAAAACAAAAAAAAAATGGCGAATACCTGGACCATGCTTAGATAATTTGAAAAAAAAATGAAATATGAGAATGAAATTGGATACCTATATATTGGTGCCGCATGGAACAAAAACAGACAAGAGGAAGTGAAAATCAGAATGAACCATTCCAGGGAAGAACATTGTTGAGATAGGCGAGAATTACTCGGAAAGCAGACATGAGGAGACTTTGTTCCTCAGACTCCAGTGACAGACATCAGCTTACACTTGGTGCGAAAAACGCACAAGAGTTAAATAATTAATAATTAATAATAATAATAATAATAATTAATAATAATTAATAATATAAAATATGGATTAAATACATGGACCTTACCAGAGAACTGAAAACGCTATGGAATATGGGAGTGAAAGTTATACCAATTGTAGTTGGTGCAATAAAATTTGGAACACAAGACTTGGAGGACTCTGGAAATCAGAGGAAGAATTGAGGGACCAATTTTCAGATATACAGCATGCTACAATCGGCTAAAATACTCAGAAAGTCCGGAGATCTGAGGAGACTTGTTGGTCACTCAGCCTTCAGTGAAAATTACCATCAGTTAACGCTGATGTGAAAACTCAAAAAGGAGTGTTAAAACATAATTTAATAAGACTTAGGCACGACTGGGTTGGAAATGTAATCCATTGGGAACTGGCAAGAAATTCAATTTGTCACCATACAACTAAATGATATATGCACAAACCTAAACATATCCTGGAGAATGAGACCATAATATTTTCTGGGATTTTAGAGCTAGAGTCTGGATCACTTAATCCCGCGTAAGGAGACGGGACCAGTATTTGATAAAACAAGAAGAAAACCTGTCTATCGTGGATTTTACCGTTCCGGCCACGACCACCGAGTAAAAAAATGAAAGTAACCGAAAGATACACAAATACTTGGACTGCCTTGTCAGAGAACAGAGAAAACTTGGAGCATGAACGTGAAGGTCGTACCAATTGTTAATTGATGGCCGTCGAACGATCCCAAAAGCTCTGAGAAAGGAATGGAAATCAGAGAAGAATCGAGACCACCAAACACAGGCCTTGCTTAAGATTGGCTAGAATACTCAGAAGAGTTCCTGGAGACACGAGGATACTGCTGTCCACCTCAGCCTCCAGTAAACCACCGGCTACAGCAGGTGGGAAAACCTAATTTAATAATAATAATAATAATAAAATAAATAATAACTGAATCTCATATAATTTGCTTTCACGAGGACATGATAAACGCAATGTAGCACACTAGCACATTAATAATGTAAAAGACCAAGTAGATTGGTGGAAAGGTAATCCATGGGAATTGCTACAAGAAATTAATTTTGACTGTAATTACCAAATAGTTTATCCAAAAACCAGAATCTGTCCAAATAAAAAAAATCTCTTGGACTTATGATCGAAAACAGATCATCTAGATCTTCCGGACACAAAAAGACCAGACCTCGAGCCTAATTAACAAGAAAAAAACGAACTCATCATCTAATCGATTTTACCTAATGAGTTGGATATAAAGGCGTCTATCGTGGCTGTAATGTTCTAACAAGCTTGTCTCGCAGATCCATTATACCTGAATAATGTGTTCGCATCCTCGCTTGGATGCTCCACACTTGTAACCTAGTGTCAACATACCTACCACATGAAGAACGAATTGGTTCGAAAGAAGCATCCCGGTGTAGAGGTAATGGTTAGCAAGCCTTTAGTCTCGCAGACCCACTTATACTAAAAACGAGTTCGATCCTAGAAGGATGTCCCATTGCTTGTGACCATATGTAACATGCTAACCGTGGTGAATGGTTACGTTCAAAAGGCGTCCAATTTTTAATGTAATGGTTAGCAGCTAGGTCTCGCAGATCCAATTATTACTGAATACGGAGTTCGATTCTCGCTTGATGCCCTAGCCTTGTGACTTGTGTCACATTGCTAACCTTGGTGAAATGGGTTGGGGTTAAAAAAGGGATGCGTGCTATTTTAGTTAAATGGTTAGCAAGCTAGTCTCGCAGATCCATTACTACTGAATAGCAAATCGGTCTGTCTTGTGTCACATCTGCTAGAAATAAACATATTACTCACTTCCACGGGAGGGTGATTGTTTACTAGCAATTTTTCCCCAGTAAAAAAAACCAAAGGGGTGACAAAAAGAAAAAGTGAACGTACGCGCAATACCGCTCTGAACTAAATATTTAAACTCTGGCAATGTTATTTTTATATTAGATGAAAGTGTTCACTTTAAAATCACACAGCCAATCAGGATCCAGGAAGTAAAACTTGATCCAGAATACACAGTGGAATAGTCCAATTCTACTATTAAAACCTACCCAAGTCTGGATTCCTCACATTATACTCGCTTTGCAACATCCCTCGTGTCGGGGTCAGAGCTTCTTCGGCGCCTTTTTTTTTCTGGAACCGGATAAGTAATATTAAACACGTTGATCCTGGTGGCCATCACTCCAGGCAAACCACCCTATTTGATTTAGAGGACAGGGAGGGTTTATTGCCAGTGCCCGAGGCCCACCTTATGTCGGGAATGCCACGGATCAAAGCCATCTTTTTGCACCACCACCAATCGAGCTTCGCTTCGGGGATGGGCCCATATAAAAATGTCCTTGTGTCACGCCTGCCATAAACTGGGTTGCATGGCAAATACACGTCAGCTTGCAACACAGCCTGGTGCTTTAATAACTTACGAATCTCCTACAACAATCCTACCCGTGGCGAAACCAGATTGGGTAATTACTTACCCTTATTTATTTATTTATTTGCTAGAAGGAGAATGTCCACTTGGNGAGAGAGAGGTTGACTTTTATTAGATATTCCCTACTTCGGGCAATACTTTGAAAAAAATATTATTTACACTGCCCGAGTTGTTTTTTTATAGTAAGTATCACTGGTTTGTTTGTCATTTTTCGTTGTGTATATGGTTTATATTGGCATGAGGCTTTTGGTGGGTTATTTTAATGTCAAAGGCATCCTTGGTAGAATGAATAGATCGTTAATGTGTGGTTATGTTGGTGTTAATTTACAGGTCCTGAGTGTTAATGAGCGGGTATGGTAGGGGCTTTCTATTAGTTTTTCCTATAGAGAATGAATTTAAAGTGAAGGTGTAATAGCGGTGACTTGTATTTTCTCAATTATGGTTACTCTTCAGCATGTTAGCACTCTGGGTTTAAAATAATTAAAAAATGTATTTCATTAAAAATGTGTGTGTGTGTGTGGGGGGGCAACGCGATGATATGTAATATATTTATGTTATTTTATATTATATCGTATGTATATTGAGTGTGAGTTGTGTTATATTATGGTGTGCGTTTGTGTGGTCCTGCTAATATATTAAAGTTATATCCAGTTGGATGTGGAAGAAGCTTCGTGTCATACGTTTGCACGATTGGCTATAGGGAGTGTCCATTTAAGTATCGATACCATGGTATTACGGGGCCTGTTTTTATTCATCTATATATATGATATATATATGTTCTTTTTGAGTTGTTTATAGGTTATTATAGATATTATATTATTACTGGGATATATTTTATTTGTTAATTATTTTGTATGGGTGTACAGAATTTTTATTAGTACTTTAAAATATGAACTCTCCTAATATAGATTCATTTGTATGGATTTTGGTAAATAATTGTATTTGTTTTTTTTACATATTAGAAGGTGGGGGTGGTAATAAACAATAAAAAAAATAAAAATGGAAAAGGAATAACAGTTGCATGCAACGTGTTTGTTATTTTCCTGTTTAACCTTTTGGTGGTTGCGCACGAGCTTGGTTCTTATTGGGTAAAATGTACTTATTTTATTGTGTTCATAGATGATTGAATCTTTTTGATGGGGAGGATTTCTTTTTTAAAGCACTAATATATATTTACATATATATTATATTATTTTAGTTTTATATTATATGTTTTTTTAGTATTTGGTTGTCGTTTTACGTTGTATAGCATCTGTGTGTTTGCCCATTGGGCTTTTAAAAATTTTGAGTAGTTATAATGAGTGGGGGCATAAAAATGTTGGTGTAGATATATCTGTTCCGTGTTAATTGGGGGTTTTTTTTTTTTTTTTTTTGGTAGGAGAATGAATATTAATTGGGAGGTTTTTTATAGGAATTTGTTGTTTGAAGGTTTTTCCGCACTTTTTGTGTTTGATTTACTTTGAGTTTTTTTATCATGGAAAGTTTGTTTGGGGTTGTCTGTTTTGAGGAATGATCCTGTTTTCGTGTGAGTCTGTCGGATCGTTTTTGTCTCTGTTGCATTTTGTGATCTAGCGTGTCAGCTGCCCTCTTGTTGTATAGGAATTTGTGTATTATAATCTGGAGGTAGTTTCGCTGATGTCAGCGGTTGTTATGCGGTTGTTCTCGTCTCTCACTGTTGATGTTTTGTTATTTTTAGTGATATACCATTTAGTTCTGCTTTGTTTTCGAGATTGCGGCTTGTCTTTTGTTGGATTATTTGGTGCGTGGTTCTTTAATTTTTAGGAATATTGTCATTGAGTGTTGTGTATAGGGTGGGTTTTTGTTAGTGTTTTTTTTAAATTGTTTGAAGTGGTTCTATTTGTTGGCTATTGCTGTGGGATTTGAGTGTTTTATTTTGTGGATTTTGTGGTTGAGTTAACTTGATGTCTATTATATAGATTGAGTGTTTCTTCCACATTATCTCCAGTTTGGATATATATTATTATGCTATATATATGAGCTTACTTTGAGTATCTGTTTTCTGATGTTTTAGTTGAATTATGCTAGGTGTATTGATTTTTTTGGTTTTTGGTTATTGTTGTTGTGTATTAATATGGTGTGGGTGCATTATTTTTGAATGCTATTTTTATGTGGAGTCATATTACTCTTTGAGTTTTTTGGCATTAGATGTGTTCCGTTTTTTATTTTGAGATTATTTGTAGTAGTTGTTTGAACACGTTGATATGTTCAACACTGTTTGTTTTACTTTGAGAAGTTCTCTGCCTTAGTGGCGACTCTTCTCGAAAACTCGATCCAAATCCTGGTAAATTATTACACACCAAACCTCCGCACGAACAGTAGGCGTGACACAAAGGTGTGACTGTCTTAAAGCGAGTTTGAAAGCGGTTTATTGAATATTGCGTGAGGGTTTTTGTCCTTGCTTCCTTTAGACGGTCTTGCCTTACCGAGGTTTAAGATTATGCCACTATATTTCGCTCTATGTTGTGCATATACATAGCTCGGAGGATTGAATGTGGATTTAAATCATAACGTTGTAGTACTTGTTAGTATTTTTTGTTACATGCAAAGTCATCGCTCTTGATCTGATTGTTGAAGGTCGTCCGCGCCTAGTTCTATTTACAACGGATGGTATATTTCGTAACACCATCATTTTTTTTGTGTCTCGGCCTTTTATAGTTAATCTGTTGCTGTATTTTGTGTCTTATGAGACATGCAGCGATAATTATTTTATTTTTTTTATTTTTTTATAGAGTGATATTTTTATAGTAACGTCTATGTATTGTATGTGATTTAATTAATTTATTTTGTGTGGTGGGGGTGTATGCAGGATGTTATTAGTTTTTCTTGTAAAAGGAGTTTGTCCTCTGTATGAATAATAAATAGGTGTTATATTTGTATTTGTGACAATGAGGACATGTTGGGGGGGTAAAAGGAAAGTAAACAGATAAAGAATAAAAATAGTTTAGAAATAAACTGGAAATCAGCATGCATACTTCTCATTTTATTTTTTTCCTTTATCCTGTTCATTCATTTTTTTTATTTCCGATTTTAAATTTTCCTTTACCTTGTATGTAAAAATTACCTACAATTTTTTTTTCAACATGAATTTTTTAGGTCTTTTAGCACTAATATATTATATATATATATATTTTATATATTATATTGGAGGAGTTATTAGTGTATATTATATTAATATCTTTTGGTACTTGAAGTGTCACTTCACAACGCATTGTATCTGCATAATTTAAATTCGATTACTTTTCTTATTAGAAAATGAACTTTGACAAGTGTTACATCAGCCAGCAAATTATGGATGGCTCGGTGTGTGAATTAGGTTAGCTATTTTTGTGTACACGACTGTTTCGACTTAATAAAGTCGAAACAGTTCTGTAGCTGGTAATTCTCTACTCATCCTGAGTTCGATTCCTTTGCTCGGGATTACATTGTCAAGTTCATTTCTATAAGAAAACGTATCGAACTTTTTATATGCTCGATAATGCATGCGTTGTGTAGGTTTTGAGTAAATTTGGAGTAAAAATCTTGGAGTAAAAATCTGTAGAAGCGAAAATACATTTGATACGACTAATATATATTCAAACAGAAATTTCCCTTTGGGGAGGAATCTTTATCTGAGTTTGGAAACTCTGCATCTTTACGACTCTGGCTTAGAATCAATTTCGAGAAAATACCTAACGGAATGTTAAATTTGCAACTATTTTATATTGCATTACAGTGGACATTCCCCTTCAAGCAATAAATAACGTATAATACAGGGTAAGTATTTCACCCAATCTTTTCGTCCGCTGGTATGGTGATTTTTTTGTTTAGACGCATTCCGTACAGTTATTATCTTCCAGCTGTGTTTGTCGCCCTGTCGCTGGGGCGTTCTAAATTTCCTTCATTTCTTTCAATCTATTTCCTTCAGTTTTTATTGCCTAAACTTTTTTTTAATGTCGTCCCTTTTTTTATAATTTCTTCAGTTTTTTCTCTTTCCAATGTCTTCATTTTCTTTATTTCCTTCATTATTTCTAATATACTGATTTTTTATCATTTTCGCCATTTTCTTTCGAATTTTCTTTAATTTTTTCTTCGAATTTCCTTTCAGTTTTCTTTCTATTTGCTTATATTTTCCATTTTATTCCACTTGATTTTTTTTTCTTTCTTGATTTTTCTACTATTCCCTAACTTTTTTTTTAATTCAATTCATTTTCTTTCTTTAAAAATTTGAGATCATGCTGAATGAGAATTGCTAATTTTTATTTTAATTTATTTAAATTTTATATTAGCATTACCAGTGGACATTCCCTTCTAGCAATAATAATAAATAAGGTAAGTATTTACCCAATCTCGCCACGGGTAGGATGGTTGTAGAGATTCGTACAGTTATTAACACCCAGCTGTGTTGCAAGCTGACGTGTATTTGCCATGCAACCCATTTATGCAGGCGTGACACAAGGACATTTTTATATGGGCCCATCCCCAAGCCGAAGCTCATGGGTGGTGGGTGCAAAAGATGCGTTGATCCCGTGGGCATTCCCCCATAAGGTGGCGCCTCGGGCACTGGGCAATAAACCCATCCCTGTCCTCTTAAATCAATAGGGTAGGTATTGCCTTGGAGTGATGGCCACCAGGGATCAACGCGTTAATATTACTTATCCGGTTCAGAGGCCGAAGCACTCTGAACCCCCCGCACGAGGGAATTGCAAGCTGAGTATATTTGTGAGGATCCAGACTTGGTAGGTTGTTTAAATAGTAGATTGGACTATTCCACTTGTGTATTTGGATCAAGTTTACTTCCTGGATCCTGATTGGCTGTTGATTTTAAAGTGAACACTTTCATCTATATAAAATAACATTTGACCGAGTTTAAATATTTAGTTCAGAGCGTATTCGCTTACGTTCACTTTTCTTTTTGTCTGGTTACTGGATGCTAGTAACACCCTTCCCGTGGAAGTGAGTATGATGTTTATTCTACAGATGTGACACAAGATCACCAGACCGATTTGCTATTCAGTAGTAATGGATCTGCGAGACTAGCTTGCTAACCATTAAACTAAAATAGCACGCTCTTTTTACCCAACCCATTCACCAAGGTTAGCATGTGACACAAGGTCACAAGGCTAGGGCATCAAGCGAGAATCGAACTCGGTATTCAGTAATAATGGATCTGCGAGACTAGCTTGCTAACCATTACATTAAAATTGGACGCCTTTTGAACCTAACCCATTCACCACGGTTAGCATGTTACATATGGTCACAAGCATGGGACATCCTTCTAGGATCGAACTCGTTATTTAGTAGTAATGGGTCTGCGAGACTAGCTTGCTAACCATTACCCTACAACGGGATGCTCTTTCGAACCAATTCGTTCTTCATGTGTAGTATGTGACACTAGGTTACAAGTGTGGAGCATCCAGCGAGGATCGAACACGTTATTCAGTAGTAATGGATCTGCGAGACAAGCTTGTTAAACATTACACCACGATAGGACGCCCTTTATATCCAACTCATTAGGTAAAATCGATTAGATGATGAGTTCGTTTTTTTTCTTGTTAATTAGCTCGAGGTCTGGTCTTTTTTGCCAAGATCAGATGATCTGTTTCGATCATAAAGTCCAAGAGATTTTTTATTTGGACAGATTCTGGTTTTTGGATAAACTATTTGGTATTACAGTCAAAATTAATTTCTTGTACAATTCCCAGTGGATTACCTTTCCACCCAATCGTACTTGGTCTTTTACATTATTTGTGCTAGTGTGCTACATTCGTTTATCATGTCTCGTGAAGCAATTATATGAGATTCAGTTATTATTATTATTATTATTATTATTATTATTATTAGGTTTTCCCACCTGCTGTAGCCGGTGGTTTACTGGAGGCTGAGTGACAGCAAGTATCCTCGTGTCTCCAGGACTCTTCTGAGTATTCTAGCCAATCTTAACAAGGCTGTAGTTTGGATGGTCTCGATTCTTCCTCTGATTTCCAATTCTTTCTCAGAGCTTTGGGGATCGTTCGACGGCCATCAATTACAATTGGTACGACCTTCACGTTCATGCTCCACAGTTTTCTCTGTTCTCTGACAAGGTCCAAGTATTTGTGTATCTCTTCGGTTACTTTCATTTTTACTCGGTGGTCGGCCGGAACGGTAAAATCCACGATATGACAGGTTTTCTTCTTGTTTATCAATACTGGGTCCCGTCTCCTTACCGGGATTAAGTGATCCGACTCTAGCTCTAAATCCCAGAAAATATTATGCGTCTCATTCTCCAGGATATGTTTAGGTTTGTGCATATATCATTTAGTTGTATGGTGAAAATTGAATTTCTTGCACAGTTCCCAATGGATTACATTTCCAACCCAGTCGTGCCTAGTCTTATTATAATTATTGTTTTACACTCCTTTTGAGTTTTTCACATCAGCGTTAACTGATGGTATTTCACTGAAGGCTGAGTGACAACAAGTCTCCTCAGATCTCCAGGACTCTTCTGAGTATTTTAGCCGATTGTAGCAGTGCTGTAATCTGAATGGTCTCAATTCTTCCTCTGATTTCCAGATCCTCCAGTCTTTGTTCCAAATTTATTGCACCAACTACAATTGGTATCACTTTCACTCCCATATTCCATAGCGTTTTCAGTTCTCTGGTAAGGTCCATGTATTTATCCATATTATTATTATTATTATTATTATTATTATTATTATTATTATTATTATTATTATTATTTAACTCCTTGTGCGTTTTTCGCACCAGTGTAAGCTGATGGTCTGTCACTGGAGTCTGAGGAACAAGTCTCCTCATGTCTCTTCCGAGTATTCTCGCCTATCTCAACAATGTTCTTCCCTGGATGGTCTCAATTCTGATTTTCACTTCCTCTTGTCTGTTTTTGTTCCAGCGGCACCAACTATAATAGGTATCAATTTCATTCTCATATTTCATTTTTTTTTCAATTATCTAGCATGGTCCAGGTATTCGTCCATTTTTTTTGTTTGTTTTCTTTCGTCTTCACCATAGGATCTGCAAAACATACGAATTGACAAGTTCTCTTTTTTATTATTAATCAATACTAGGTCTGATATTCTGGATGGAATATAAATACGGCATATCAACCTCAGTGGGTCATTTAATGCCGAAAAAGTTTTGAAATAAATCAATTCTTAATGGATAATACAATTTTTTTATAAATATATTTTTCTATTTAACCCATAGAGGGGACCCTAACAGGTACTACCACTCCGGGTCAGAGTGGACCAGGGAGCAATGGTGATGAAAGGGTGCTCCACATTCCCCAAACCTCCAAAACTGGAACCTCACCATCAGATAGAGTTTAACGTCATTCCCAGGACATGTAGACCCGCAGCCACCGCCTTCTAGCACCCATATGATAAAAAGGGGTTGGGGCTTGCCATAAGGGCAATAGAGTTGGGAAAATCATATGGGTGCTAGATAGGGCCAAAGTGGAGTATTGCACGTCATGAACTGTTCATCCACCTGGGCTCTATCCTTAAGCATCACGGGTCGCCACCGACGGCCAACAGGTGGTCTCATTGGGGGGGGGGTCTTACCCCTCTGCAGAGGTGCAGTCGGTGCATTCTAATGCCCCAGCCGACAGGACTTATTATTATTATTATTATTATTATTTTAACTACTTTTGAGTTTTTCACATCAGCGTTAGCTGATGGTAATTCACTGGAATCTGAGTGACAACAAGTCTCCTCAGGTCTCCAGGACTCTTCTGAGTATTCAGGAAGATGGTAGCAGTGCAGTAGTCTGGATGGTCTCAATTCTTCCTCTGGTTTCCAGATCCTCCAGTCTCCAATTTTATTGGGACCGTTCCAAGTACATCAACTACAATCGGTATCACTTTCACTCTCATATTCCACAGCTTCTTCAATTCTCTGGCAAGCTCCAGGTATTTATCCATCTTTTCGTTTTCCTTCAGCTTCACCCTGTGATCTGCTAGAACCACAAAGTCCATCAGTTGACACGTTCTCTTTTGTTTTTAATCAGCACTAAGTTTGGTCTCTTGGTTGAGATAAGGTGATCGTCTTTAACTCAAAGTCCCAGATTATTATTATTATTATTATTATTAATATTATTATTATTATTATTATTATTATTATTATTATTATTAGCAGCAGCAGCAGCAGCAGCATAATAGATTAATTATTACGATGTTTGATATGCTTACTTAAGAGCTATTGCTAATAGTTCAATATGTAAATGTAAAATATCTTGATTTAACTTTCTTACTCATTTTTTGTTCTTCTCTTCTTTTCATCTTTTCATTATGTTCGATTAAAAATAAATGTAAACGAAATCACTTCCGGTTTAGTCGTACCATTTGTTTTTTTTTTCTACTTTTAAACCAAGGGACTTAATATTTTAATATCAGAATTTTAGTATTTTATTTTTGGTGTAAAAAAATATTTACTTTAAAAAAATTATCTTTTGTTGCTTACATCTGAGTATATCTATAAATCAACGTGGTTCATTATTTTATGTAGTAATTATATTGACTAGCGTATGAGTAGCACAGGGATCTGTGCGGTAAAGTAAAGAGCTGATGGTAGGTGTGGCGCTCCACCTCAGACGCAAAAACTATCTCCTTGGTCTAGCGCTAGTGAAAAGGGGATAAACTCCTTTGCTGATTGGCTGATACCGACATTAGGCTACCCCGACGACTTACTTATATTGACTATATAAATTACATACACATTGACAAACTTGCTTAATGCCTGAAGTGACTGCGAAGTATGCAGTGACGTAGTTTCGGTTACAAACAGAAAATACTGAATGTCCATTATATATAGAATTATTATCATTATTTACTCCTTTTGAGTTTTCACATCAGTGAAGTCTGAGTGACAGCAAGTCTCCTCATGTCTCCAGGACTCTTCTGAGTATTCTGGCAGATTGCAGCAGTGCAGTGTTCTGAATGGTTTCAATCCTTCTTCTGATATTCAAACTTTCCAAGCCCTTTTCTAATCCTTTTGGGACTGTTCCAAGTGCACCAACTACAATTGGTATCACTTTGACTTCCATATTCCACAACCTTTTCAGTTCTCTGGCAAGGTCCAGATATTTGTCTATTTTTTCATTTTCCTTTAACTTCACCCTGTGATCTGCTGGCACTGCAAAATCCACCAGTTGACAAGTTCTTTCTTTTTTGTTTATCAACACTAAGTCTGGCCTTCTTGCTGGGATAAGGTGATCCGTTTTTATCTCAAAGTCCCAGAGAATTATTATTATTATTATTATTATTATTATTATTATTATTATTATTATTATTATTATTATTAAAATAGCTATAATTTAATGATATTTTTTCTTATCTGTGTTGGTTCAATTTTTAGTATTATTAATCTTATTTATTATTTTCAACAGAAGTTTCGATTGTTTTTTTGTCGCTATTGTTATGTTACTGTTGTTGTTGTTGTTTGTTGTTGTTTCTTTCTATTGTTTCTGCTTACGGTCTCCCGTTAACGTCTCTCCCTAACTTCTCTGTAGTTTGCGCGATCGATCGGCGTGATCAATCACGACACCGTCGGTTCCGTCCTCCCTCCCCCCCCCATAACTAAATATTCAGAGATATGATATGGCATATGGAAGTAAAACAAAGCAAAGTAACAAAAAAAAAAAAAAAAAAGAAAAGAAAAAGAAAAAGAAAAAAAAGATAGCGGGTTAAAGATGAAGAACGGTCGGGCGTATAGCGTGGGTGGCTGGGTCGGACGCCAGGGTGTGTTCCCCCTGTCGGACGAATATCACACTTGTGATTAATCACTCGCTGGTCAGAACTGCCTGGACACACGAGATGCGCCCATTAATGTCTGAACGACTTACATAATTCAAAGTAAGATTTTCTCTCTCCCCAGCCCACCCCACACACTCTTTTATTCTTTTTAAACCTGTGCCCTCAACTGCAGCATCCACTACCAGGCGAGAGAAACGTGCAGGATAAGCTGGCGTACACACCCGGCTTACGTACTGGGACAGTCTTGCGAGTCATTAAATAGAAAGAAAAACTAACATGCAGACATATATATATATATATAATATATTATATATATATATATATATATTATATATTATATATATATATGCACGTTTCTGTAGATGTAGGGGAACGTAATATTTATCGGAAGTGAAAAAGGGAATTTCCGAGATTTACACTTAAGTCTAATGCCTTTGGTATCAGTAGGATTTTATTCATGTGCTCAGTGCCATCGCCAGTGATCCCGATATATAATAGTACACACACACACACACACACACAACACACACACACACATATATATATATATATATATAATATATATATATATATATATATATCAACCCCTCTGCACGGGTAGAATGTGACTAAAGGTCTATTTCTTAACCGTATTTTAAGAGGTTTAAATTCACAGTTTTCCTTCTCCTAGACTGGTTCCTTAGCCAGGGTTGAAGAGTTCAGTCCACCCTAGTATTTACCCATAGCTGGAGGGAGATTAGTTGGATTCATACCTTTCCCAAGAGTATTAGCCCAATGTGAAATGCAAACAGCCTCGTCCAAGTGCTTCAACAATACTGTAAGACTGACATGGCTACAGCTTGGCAGAATTTTCGGTTTATTTAACCATAAAGACCAGATTTCCATATGGTCGATACACTGTTTATAGCAGTACATGCCTCTTTTATGCCTATAAGGATATTACATTCTGCAGATGAGATATTCCTAACTTAGTATGTGGTTTATCATTCTGTGTGTATATGCGTTTCCTAAACAGAAGCATCTATATAATCATGAATCGCCTTCATAAAGAAAACCCAATGGATTCCCCAGTCGTCTAGTAAGATTTAAGTGGGGTAAATAGCTGAAATTGTTATACATTTAAAAGATTTGTATTTTTTTTTTTATCTCGATTCAAGAAACCTAAAACGAAAGAGTAGAAGTTATCTCTGGAGGTAACCACTAAAACGAAACTGTTTATGAGATCAGTAGATATGTGACGTTTAAAAATCACGACAGCTTATATATATATATATATATATATATATATATATATATATACATACATATATATGTATATGTGTGTTTGTGCTTGTGTGTGTGTGTATGTGTGTGTATTTCTATATTTGTAAATACTGCAATATATTATTTGTATATATGTATATACTGCAATATATATATATATATATATATATATATATATATATATATATATATATATACTGTATATATGTATTTGTATATATGTATAACAGCAATATATATATATATATATATATATATTTATATATATTATATATATACTTGTATCTATGTATATTGTATTATGTATATATATTATATATATAATATATATATATATATAATATATATATTATATATATATATATTATATATATATTGAAGTATGAAGCCACCACATAAAAATGAAACAAAAAATAGTCAGCTGTATTAGCAGTTATCAGAATCAATTATATTTATATGATCGATGTTGCGTAGACAAGAGCCTGGCTTGTAGTTCGGGTAGATCACACGAGATCTCGCGAGAATTTCAGTCACGCGATATCATGCAAAAGTCACTTAGCATAAGTTTGTTTCGAGCGAGGACGAATCTGGGAATTTTCTCGATCTGCAAGGAACAAAAATTGTGAAAAGAAAAGAAAAATGGCCAAAACTAACATCTTCTCCAAATGGAATCGAAAAAAAAAAAAAAAAAAAAAAAAAAGGATTTACTTTTGTGGTTTAGGTTTCTCTAGTTTTTATTTATCTTATTTTTGTTTAAATAGTCTTATGAAATCGAGCGGGAATCAGTGATTAACAGAAAAGGATGATAGAAAAGGGGGAAAAAGTCCGTAGAAAATAATGAAGTTTGTCTAATAAAGATTTCTCTTTAGAGACTTCAGTGGTTTCATACAAGGGACAAACACAAGTAAAGATATATTGACATAAAAAGAAGTTACTTAAATACATAGAAAGCTACAGTCAGCAATTAGAAGAAGAAGAAGAAGAAGAAGAAGAAGAAGAAGAAGAAGAAGAAGAAGAAGAAGAAGAAGAAAATGGGAAAAGAGCTAGCATGAAGAAGAAGAAGAAGAAGAAGAAAGAAGAAGAAGAAGAAGAAGAAGAGAAGAAGAAGAAGAAGAAGAAGAATGGGGAAAGAGCTAGCATGTAGAAGAAAATGAAGAAAATAAGAAAAGAGCTAGCACGAAGAAGAAGAAGAAGAAGAGAAGAAGAAGAAGAAGAAGAAGAAGAAGAAGAAGAAGAATGGGGAAAGAGCTAGCATGTAGAAGAAAATGAAGAAAATAAGAAAAGAGCTAGCACGAAGAAGAAGAAGAAAAGAAGAAGAAGAAGAAGAAGAAGAAGAATGGGGAAGAGCTAGCATGTAGGAAGAAGAAGAAGAAGAAGAAGAGAAGAAGAAGAAGAAGAAGAAGAATGGGGAAAGAGCTAGCATGTAGAAGAAGAAGAAGAAGAAGAAGAAGAATGGGGAAAGAGCTAGCATGTAAAGAAGAAGAAGAAGAGAAGAATGGGGAAAGAGCTGCATGTAGAAGAAGAGAAGAAGAAGAAGAAGAAGAAAAGAAGAAGAATGGGAAAGAGCTAGCATGTAGAAGAAGAAGAGAAGAAGAAGAAGAAGAAGAAGAAGAAGAAGAATGGGGAAAGAGCTAGCATGTAGAAGAAAATGAAGAAAATAAGAAAAGAGCTAGCACGAAGAAGAAGAAGAAGAAGAAGAAGAAGAAGAAGAAGAAGAAGAATGGGGAAAGAGCTAGCATGTAGAAGAAAATGAAGAAATAAGAAAAGAGCTAGCACGAAGAAGAAGAAGAAGAAGAAGAGAAGAAGAGAAGAAGAAGAAGAAGAAGAAGAAGAAAATGGGAAAAGAGTTAGCATGAAGAAATAATAATAATAATAATAATAATAATAAGAAGAAGAAGAAGAAGAAAATAAGAAAAGATCTAGCACGAAGTAGAAGAAGAAGAGGAAGAAGAAGAAGACGTAGACGAAGAAGAAGGAGATGAAGAAGATGAAGAAAAAGGAAAAGAGCTAGCATGTAGAAGAAAGAAGAAGAGGAAGAAGAAGAAGAAGAAGAAGAAAATGGGAAAAGAGCTAGCATGAAGAAGAAGAAGAAGAAGAAGAAGAAGAAGAAGAAGAAGAAGAAGAGAAGAAAATGGGAAAGAGCTAGCATGAAGAAGAAGAAGAAGAAGAAGAAGAAGAAGAAGAAGAAGAAGAAAATGGAAAAGAGCTAGCATGAAGAAGAAAAAGAAGAAGAAGAGGAAGAAGAAGACGTAGACGAAGAAGAAGAAGATGAAGAAGATGAAGATGAAGAAGAAGATGAAGAAGATGAAGAAAAAAGGAAAGAGCTAGCATGTAGAAGAAGAAGAAGAAGAAGAAGAAGAAGAAGAAGAAGAAGAAGAAGAAAATGGGAAAATAGCTAGCATGAAGAAGAAAAAGAAGAAGAAGAGGAAGAAGAAGACGTAGACGAAGAAGAAGAAGATGAAGAAGATGAAGATGAAGAAGAAGATGAAGAAGATGAAGAAAAAGGAAAGAGCTAGCATGTAGAAGAAGAAGAAGAAGAAGAAGAGAAGAAGAAGAAGAAGAAGAAGAAGAAGAAGAAGAAGAAGAAGAAGAAGAAGAATTAAAATGGGAAAAGAGCTAGCATTTAAAAGAAGAATTGAAAAAGAAATAAAGAAGACAGTGATCCAAGAAATAAGATTTTTCTTTTTCACTAATATATAAGTTTAAATAAATATCTAGTTTTACCTTGAATATACAACATTTACCGTGGGGGACAATGTATTTTTATAATTATCTGAATCTGAAGAAATTTGTGATATATCGAGGATAAATCGATAAAGAGTAATAAAGAATAAAATAGGGGAAAGCCAATTCATATGATTTAATAATATTTCTAAACACACACACGCGCGTGCGCACACTCACAGAGAGAGAGAGAGAGAGAGAGAGAGAGAGAGAGAGAGAGAGAGAGAGAGAGAGAGAGAGAGAGAGAGAAGGACTAGGATTTACTAAAAGATATTCACCCCAAAACTTTCAACCTATTCATCCTGCTGCTATTCATAAGGAGATTTATTTGCATATGAATAGGTATACAACATACCACTAGAAGAATGTCACTTATGATTTCGTTCTAGCTACTCTAGCATTTTCAGTATGTCTTGTTCGTTTGTGCTCGGATTGTTTGTGAGAGAGGAAGCAAGTGGCAGTACAGCTGTTTTATTGTTGGGTGCCGCTTCCAGGATTCAAGACAGTAGCATTCTTGTACAGTTACCATCTGACTTTTTCTTCGAGGATTTTCTTTGAGTCAGTGGTACAATCATATAGTGTTACATAATTATTAGATTCCTAATACTTATGTACAGTAGTGCAGAAACCAAAATGGCTGTTATAGGTTCAGCCGGCGGCCTTGAAGGATTGAATGACAAGGATTGACCTCAGTCCTGATCCTCCTTCCGGTGGATACCGTGAGAATCGGTGGAGAAGACCCTCTTCCGGTTTAGATTAGAAAGAGATTTTAGTCAGATCGGCCAAGACCACGACGGTGGTAAGTCGTGTTATGCACGCTGCCGACTCAATCTGCGCAGGTGGTCTGGTGGAGATTTCAGAATAAAATATGATCTAAGTAAATCGAAGTCTTGTGTTATTATCTAAAAACTACCAATGACACAGGGCTTCTGATAAAGAGAAATCCCCAATGGAAGACCAGACACGAAGTCCCCAAGACGAAGTCCAGACGCTAGAAGAGACGCTAGAAGAATAGAAGTAAGAAAGTAAAGAAAGAGAGTATACAATAATAGTAGCACTCACACGGCTACAGATTCGAGCAATTCTTGTTTTATGCCATCAAAGAGATATGATTTCCATGTGATCGATAATCTGTCAATGGCTGTCCAAGCCTTTCTTGTGTGTATATTGGCATCACTTTCTGTATGAGATATTATTACAGCTACCAAAAGATCAGCATGAAACCAACTATACTAGGCTATTTCTACTGGAAGATTATGCTATCAAAACGGATATCATTAGGTATTATTTATTTCCAAAATGTATTGCATTAAAACTTCGTAATCTGTGGCAGTCCTAAATATAGATAGTAATGTCGATGCTGGGGAGGGCCTATTTGTCGGTATCAGCCGGACAGCAAAATAGTCTATCCACTTTTCACTTGTGCTAGGCCAGAGAGATTGTTTTAGCGTCTGTGGTGTAGCACCGCACCTACTATCAGCTCCTCATTTTTATGCACAGATCCCAAATGGACTACTCATGCACAGTGTTGGCGAGGACCGGTATCGAACCTGGAACCTTGTAGTTCCTATGCGGATGCTCTACCGGCTGAGCTAAAATGAAATGTAAGCTAACACTGTTCTCAGTGCGCAATAGGGAAAATGAACTTCATAATTGTCTTCCAATTCAGTCTAAAGCAATCTTAGTGCTTTTTCCTTTGTTATAAGTTATTTACAACTGTTTTTCCTGATGCTAATTGATTTTGCCGCCCTGTCGGCTGGGGCCTTAGTATGCCTCGACTGCACCTCTGCAGAGGGGTAAAACTCCCCCAATGGGGCCACCTGTTGGTCGTGGGTGGCACCCGTGATGCTTAAGGCTAGAGCCCAGGTGGATGAGCAGTTCATGACATGCAATACTCCACTTTGGCCCTATCTTGGGCTAGACGGGCGGTCGGAGAGGCCCCCTCCGATCAATCGGCTGGTCACGTCAAGCCCTAGCACCTATATGATTTTTCCAACCCTATTGCCCTAATGGCAAGCCCAAACCCCTTTTTATCATATGGGTGCTAGAAGGCGGTGGCTGCGGGTCTACATGTCCTGGGAATGACGTTAAACTCTATCTGATGGTGAGGTTCCAGTTTTGGAGGTTTGGGGAATGTGGAGCACCCCATTTATCACCATTGCTCCCTGGTCCACTCTGACCAGGAGTGGTAGTACCTGTCAGGTTCCCATCTATGGGTTAAATAGAAAAATGTATTTATAAAAAATTGTATTATCCATTAAGAATTGATTTATTTCAAAACTTTATCGGCATTAAATGACCCACTGAGGTTGATATGCCGTAAAACAAAACAAACAAACAAACAAAAGCTAATTGATTTGGTTTGGGTTATTTTATGCCTAAGTCAATTTACCAAATATGGTCTCCAATTATGTACAGTTCAAAAAGGTATCTCTACAATATCTCACATGCAGTACAAAATGTAGATTCACTGTATAATATATACAGTAAAAATTGTACCTACACAATATATTATATACAGTATATAATTGTTACATAATTATTAGTTACCTAATATTTATGTGCAATAGTGTAGAAATCAAAATGGCTGCTATAAGTTGCAGCCCACGGCCTTGAAAGGATGAGTGACAAGGCTTGACCTCATCCTGATCCTTTCCGGTGGATACCGTTAGAATCGGTGGAGGAGACCCTCTTAGAAATAGATTTTAGGCAGTCGGCGAGAAACCACGACGGTGGTGAGTCGTGTATTTCACGCTCTGACTCGAACTGCAAAGGTAGTCTGGTGGGGATTTCGAAATAAAATGTAATCTAAGTAAATCGAAGTCTTGTGTTATTATCTAAAAACTACCAATGACACAGGGCTTCTGATAGAGAGAAATTCCCAATGGAAGACCAGGCACGAAGTCCCCAAGAGAATTCCAGACGAATAAGAGATGTTAGAAGAGACCTAGAAGAAGATGTAAGATAGAAAAGACGCCAGAAGAAGAAGTAAGTAAAGAAGTAAAGAGGTATACAACATAATGTTCCTAAAATAGAATAACATAAAATAACCCTAGACCGTTTGGCATACCGTTAAAATCAGTCAATCAGTCAACACTCAGGATATCCTTATAAAAGTGTGGGTCTTAATTCTCTGTAGAGGATAGAGTCGGTGTTATCTACAGTCATCAGACTGGGGGGGGGGTATGGGTGGAATTCAGTTTTAACGTAACTTTAATGGCATATTAACCTGCGTAGTTTATTTAATGCCAAAACGCCTAGGAATCACAAGGTTCCTAGTTCGATACCGACCCTCACCAACTCTACGTATGAATAGGACAGGGATATATGCGGTGAAGTGGAGAGCTGATGGTAGGTGTGTTACCTCACCTCAGACGTTAAAATAATCTTCTTGGTTTAGCACGAGTGAAAAAAGGACAGACTCCCTCGCTGTATTGCTGATACCAAGATTAAGCCGCCCCGCCCACTTACTTTTACTTTACTCCTAGCGTAAGAAGTTAGCGTTTTCCAATAGATCTTTCATATTACAAGCAACTAGGGCTCTTCTGAGTATTCTAGCCGATTGTAGCAGTGCAGTAGTCTGGATGGTCTCAATTCTTCCTCTGATTTCTAGATCCTCCATACTTCAAGTTTATTGGTACCGTTCCAAGTGCACCACATACAATTGGTATCACTTTCACTCTCATATTATTATTATTATTATTATTATTATTATTATTATTTCTTTTTGAGTTTTCACATCAGCATCAGCTGATGGTCTTTAACTGGAGTCTGAGTGACAGCAGGTCTCCAGGGCTCTTCTGAGTATTCTGGCAGATTGCAGCAGTGCAGTGTTCTGAATGGTATCAATCCTTCCTCTGATTTCCAAACATTCCAGACCCTTTTCCAATCCCTTTGAGACCGTTCCAACTACAATTGGTATTACTTTGACTTTCATATTCCATAACTTTTTCAATTCTCTGGCAAGGTCCAGATATTTGTCCATTTTTTCATTTTCCTTTAGCTTCATCCTGTGATTTGCTGGCACTGCAAAATCCACCAGTTGACAAGTTCTTTCTTTTTTGTTTATCAACACTAGGTCTGGTCTTCTTGCTGGGATAAGGTGATCCGTTTTTATTTCAAAGTGCCAGAGAATTTTATGCGTTTCGTTCTCAAGAACACATTCTGGTTGATGCATATACCATTTTGTTGTGTGGTCAAAATTTAATTTTTTGCATAATTCCCAGTGGATCACCTTCCCAACCCAGTCGTGTCTAGTTTTGTATTATCGTTGTGCTAGTTTGCAACATTCGCAGAGTATATGGTTTACAGTATCATCTCTATTACCACAAAGTCTGCATTTACTATTTTGTTGGGTCTTATCAATTTTCGCTTTTATATAATTTGTCCTAATGGCATTATTTTGTGCAGCAATTATTAATGGTTCTGTTTCTCTTTTGAGGTTTCCTTTTCTTAACCATGTCCAAGTCTTTTCATGTGCAACCTCTTCTATTTGTCGTTTGAAGCGTCCGTATAATTGTTTTTCTTCCCATTTTTGTTTTCTAGTCTTTATCGTTTTTCTGTTTGTCCATTTGCCATTTCTACTATTGTTGGCCGCCATAAGTAGTTTGTCTTTGCTCTTCCTTGTGTAATCTTCAAGTTGTTGGATTGTGGTTTCTACGCATTCCTCTATGTTGGCAAGACCTCTTCCCCCTTCCTTTCTGACACATACAATCTATCTCTATCATCTCTAGGGTGGAGAGCCTTGTGCATGGTCATTAATTTTCTCGTCCTTTGGTCTATCCGTCTGAGTTCTTCTTTTGTCCATTATTATTATTATTATTATTATTATTATTTGTTTGTTTTGTTTTGTTTTGTTTTATGGCATATCAACCTCAGTGGGTCATTTAATGCCGATAAAGTTTTGAAATAAATCAATTCTTAATGGATAATACAATTTTTTTATAAATATATAAATAGATGGGACCCTAACAGGTACTACCACTCCAGGTCAGAGTGGACCAGGGAGCAAAGGTGATGAAGGGGTGCTCCACATTCCCCAAACCTCCAAAACCGGAACCTCACCATCAGATAGAGTTTAACGTCATTCCCATGACATGTAGACCCGCAGCCACCACCTTCTAGCCCCCATATGATAAAAAGGGGTTGGGGCTTGCCATAGTTTGCAACATTCGCAGAGTATATGGTTTACAGTCTCATCTCTATTACCGCAAAGTCTACATTTACTATTTTGTTGGGTCTTATCAATTTTCGCTTTTATATAGTTTGTCCTAATGGCATTATTTTGTGCAGCAATTATTAATGGTTCTGTTTCTCTTTTGAGGTTTCCTTTTCTTAACCATGTCTAAGTGTTTCCATGTGCAACCTCTTTGATTTATTTAACGCCTTTTGAGTTTTTCACACCAGTGTAAGCTAATGGTCTTTCAGCTGGAGTCTGAGGAACATGTCTCCTGATGTCTCTTCCGAGTAATCTCCATTATAATAAGATTTTTATTGAAAAATCTTTTTCTGATGGGAGCGAATTTAGTTTTAAAGTCTTTCGTTTGAATCTCGCACCTACTGGTATTTCTATTTCTTTCAATTTCATTTCTATTTCTAGAAGATTGCAACTGATAATGGCAGGAGATTAGGGAAATAAATTGAGATTGAAGAAAATTATTTTTCACTCGTAATATTGTTTTTAGGGGAAATTAATTTCGTATTGTATTTATCAAACGGAAATAAAATTTGGTAAACGATTAAATCGCTATTGTCAAATTGGGAATAATAAGTATTTGTCATTATTATTGAATTTCTTAAAATTGCCTCGAGTTGTTATCTGAAAATGCAAAGATGTATTATGAAATTTTCAGCGGTAATGAAAAACCTCTGAGCACGTTTTAGATGTGTAAACAGAGAGAGAGAGAGAGAGAGAGAGAGAGAGAGAGAGAGAGAGAGAGAGAGAGAGAGAGAGGGGGAATTAAAAGCGAATAAAATAGGGAGTGGGAAGTAGAGGAAGAAAACTAAGAGAAACTTGAATTTGGAGAGAGAGAGAGAGAGAGAGAGAGAGAGAGAGAGAGACAGAGACAGAGAGAGAGAGAGAGAGAGAGAGAGAGAGAGGGGGGATTAAAAGCGAATAAAATAGGGAGTGGGAAGTAGAGGAAGAAAACTAAGAGAAACTTGAATTTGGAGAGAGAGAGAGAGAGAGAGAGAGAGAGAGAGGAGAGAGAGAGAGAGAGAGGGGGAATTAAAAGCGAATAAAATAGGGAGTGGGGAAGTAGAGGAAGAACTAAGAAGAACTTGAATTTGGAGAGAGAGAGAGAGAGAAGAGAGAGAGAGAGAGAGAGAGAGGGGGAATTAAAAGCGAATAAAATAGGGAGTGGGAAGTAGAGGAAGAAAACTAAGAGAAACTTGAATTTGGAGAGAGAGAGAGAGACAGAGAGAGAGAGAGAGAGAGAGAGAGAGAGAGAGAGAGAGGAATTAAAAGCAAATAAAATAGGGAGTGGGAAGTAGAGGAAGAAAACTAAGAGAAACTTGAATTTGGAGAGAGAGAGAGAGAGAGAGAGAGAGAGAGAGAGAGAGAGAGAGAGGGGGGGAATTAAAAGCGAATAAAATAGGAGTGGGAAGTAGAGGAAGAAAACTAAGAGAAACTTGAATTTGGAGAGAGAGAGAGACAGAGAGAGAAGAGAGAAGAGAGAGAGGAGAGAGAGAGAGAGAGAGGGGGGGGGCTGCGCTATTAACGTATACCCGTACATGCACATACACACAGTGACAAATAAACCCGTACACACATAAACATAAACACATACAAGTGCTCTATTTCATACGTACATACATATTACACGTTCGCATACGTACATACGTACATACATATTACACGTACACATATTACACGTTCGCTATTACACACTTACACGAATCAAAAACAAGAACACACAGAGAAACGTGCGCTATTACACACGTAGATGAATAAAAAAACGTACACACACACCGACCTACACGTGCACATAAAAACACAGATACGCCCGTTATTACATACATACATAAACATGTACACACAGTGAGACACGTGTGCTATTACACAGGAACACATATAAACACGCACACACACAGATACGTGTGCTATTACACATGTACATAAACACATAGACACACAGAAACACGTGCGTGGTTTAGCTCAGTAGATAGAGCGTCCGACTAGGAACCACAAGGTTCCTGGTTCGATACCAGCCCTTGCCAACTTAGCGTATGAATAGCTCAGGGATCTGTGCGGTAAAGCAAAGAGCTGATGGTAGGTATGGTGCTCCATCTCAGACGCTAAAATAATGTCCTTGGTTTAGCGCTAATGGAAAGTGGATATATTCCCTCGCTGTCTGGCTGATACCGACTTTAGGCCACCCCGACGACTTACTTTACTTAATCAAATCCACACACACACACACACACACACACACACACACACAGAGAGAAACGTGTGCTATTACGTACGTACATATAAAAATACGTACACACACTTAGAGAAACGTTCTTGAATATCGCCACACAATCCCTCGGTGAAATTACAATACTAAAATACACAGTTGAACCAAAATTTACAATAGAACACAACATAAACAAAAATCCCCTTTCTAGATGTACTCACCGATTCTAACAACAAGAAACATATAAAAAAAACATCTAGTCTAAACTCCAAATTACTTAATTACCATAGTGAGTGCCCCCCACCAAATATAAAATAGCCCCAATTAAAAACCTAATATATAGAGCCTTTTACATCTCCTCATCTAAAACAATATTTTACAAAGAACTTAGTTATATAAAACAAACCCTAGTTTATAATAATAATCCCTAATAAAATCGTTGACCAACAAATACGACTATATCTTCATACCATCCACAAAAATAACTATAACAATGCTACCACTAAAAACAATAACAGAATAAATCTATGTTATAAGATCAGTTCACAAACGCTTGCCTTCTCAATAACGAACTGCTGACTGCCAAAAAATTCAGCTTATATATAGCTCTATTCCACTACCACCAACCCCCTCATTTCCGGTCTGCACTCTTATAAAAAGAAATTCAATTTTGGGCGCCACTTTCTTCCCAGCCAAAGGTAAGAAGAGTTTCATTTTTTAATCTTAAATTACAATCTATATTACAGGAATCCTATGCACAAAATCTACAAAACAAATATTATAACCAACATTATACACCGACAGATCAAACCTGTTCACCAAATAAATAAAAAATAAAACTGATTATCTTCTATGCTAAATTTAAAACCTCTAACCTTCTCGACAAAAATAAACCAAACCTAAAAACTCCCGAAATCAAACAAATGTAGTGTATAAACTTACTTGCTCATTTCGAGAGTGCCGCTCAGAAAACAAATCAAATATTGGAAACGCTACCATAACACTCTCCCGCCGCCTTATTTACCATATCTCCGATACTAGTGCCATAAAACAACACCTAATTACAAAACACACAGACAAATTCACCTCTTCCGATATGAGAAAAATCATAACCAAAAATACAAAAATCCTCTATAAGAATAGCAATAAGAAACACCTACAAATTCTTGAAGCGATCTGTATAAAACAACAACAAACCCAACATTAATAAAATAGCATTTAATATTGGTAACAATATTGTATACATTTTCAATAACTAACACTTTAATCTTAGCAACCTCATAAAACAAATAGATTCTCCTAATAAAAATAAAAATGCAATATAAAAAATTAAAAAAATTAAAAATACCTAACATACTACAACCTACAATCCCCTGATGACGACCGAAGAAACGTTTGAAAGCGCTAGGGTAAAGAATATAGGACAATTCCTATACCAACTGGATCCCGAACTACGGAAAATAACTAGACAACTAAAAAAATTTCAGATGAAAATTGTGAAAAAGAAATATTCCGTCGTCTTTAACAACGCTTGCTTAGATAATATATATATATATATATATATATATATATATGACGTTAAGTAAACAAACAAATGTGTTTATTTTTATATGGCTTTAAGCCGACAATTTTTCGAGGATATTTGTTTAGCCTTACATTTGAACATATATACGCGCCTAAATTCATTAATTATTAACTAATTAATTTTCAAAATTAGGTATGACTTCAATTAAGCAATATATATATATATATATATATATATATATATATATATATATATATGTGTGTGTGTGTGTGTGTATGTATGTGTGTGTGTGTGTGTGTGTGTGTGTTCAGGGCAGGGATCCGAAGGTAGTGAGACCATTTATTTTCACGGAAATTTCAATTAGAATATAATTTTCAGGTACAAAACAATATTTTATTTTCCCTAATGTCATCACTACAGTTCATGAATTTTTGCCAGGAATATATATATATATATATAATATATATATATATATATCATTAGATACCATAAAAAAAAAAAAAAAAAAAAAAAAAAGAAGAAGGCTTCACACTAAAAAAGGCAAGAAGCAGGCGATATCCCGCACAGAAAATCACAGATGCGGACTACGCTGATGACCTTGCACTCCTTGCAGATACACCACCACAGGCCGAGTCACTACTGCATAGCCTAGAGAAGGCTGCAAATAATATTGGCCTTCATGTAAACTCCGATAAAACAGAGTACATATGTTTCAAAAGGAAAGGAGACATAACCACACTCAACGGTAAGCCCCTTAAGCCAGTAGAACAATTCACATACCTAGGTGGTAATATCCTATCCACAGAAAGCGATGTAAATACACGAATAGGAAAAGCGTGGTCGGCCACAAACAAATTATCAGTAATATGGAAATCCGATCTCACTGACAAGCTAAAGCGACAATTCTTCCAGGCGGTGGTTGTATCAGTGTTGCTGTACGGATGCACCACATGGACCCTAACGAGGCGCCTTGAGAATAAGCTGGATGGGAGCTGCACAAGAATGCTGCGTGCAGTCCTGAACAAATCGTGGAAGCAGCACCCCACGACGAAACAGCTATATGGCCACTTGCCCCCATCTCACAAACCATTCGAGTGAGACGGACAAAACATGCCGGGCACTGCTGGAGAAGCAAGGATGAGCTCATAAGTGACGTTCTCCTGTGGAAGCCAACACACGGACATGCTAGTGTGGCCGCCCAGCAAGGACTACATTGACCAACTAAGCAAAGACGCAGGTTGCTGCACAGAGGACCTCCTGGGAAAATGAATGATAGGAAAGGTTGGCGAGAGATTGTCATGGATATCCGTGCTAATATAGCGCGACATGATGATGATGATGATATATATATAAATGTAAGTGCGTGTAAGAAAATTGAGCCTGCGTGTATGATGATTTACTGTTTTCTGCTGCTACTGCTATAGTAGTTTTCAACATCCCTCTAGCAGCATACAGTACGTCATATATATATATATATATATATATATATATATATATCTATATATATATCTTAAATGTCTTCATTTTCCTCCAATCCATCAATGTCTGCTAATTCCATCTAAAGAATACATTTGATATTCCGTTCATTGTCAGTTTAGCCATAAAGAATCTCTCATATTCCCGGCTTTTTAGTACTAACAATCAAATCCTTATTTCAATCAACTTCCGGTAAGAATCTCCGGTCAACAAGTTCAGCACATCTGACAATTCATCCCTGTTCTTGGCGTCAAGTGGATTGATTTCAACTACAGTAACGCCCAATATTAGAGAACGAAGATTCTACATCAAATATTTCCAATTCTTCTCACCGGATTGTGATAAAACTTTTCAAAATAAATTCTATTCTTCTATACTATTTGTCTGTTCAATCCTGGCTAAGTTGAAGGCTGTGGTGTAATGGTTAGTTTCGTTGGAAATGGACTCGTTGACCCGGGTTCAAATCCTAGATGAAACTACAGTTTACATAGCGCTAATACCCTTGGGAAATGTATGAATCTAACTACTCTCCCTCCAGTTATGAGTAAGTAGGGCAGACTGGGCACTTTAACCTTGGTTAGGCAACCAGTCTAGGAGAAGTGAAACTCTGAATTCAAAACTGTTAAACTCCGCTTGGGGTGGACACTACTAGAATAGGCTCAGTCATAATTAGTGATCTATTTCACTAATTTTTGTTGTTGATAATACCATAGAATACTTAACATAGCTTTATACTTGTACCCGGTCATGGTTAACGGATTCAGAACAGTCTACATCGGTGGATTGAATAAAGGGTTCGGTTCGAAGTTAAGTGAAAGCTCCCGATTACGACATGAAGGCTCCAGAGTTCGACAAGTAGGTTCTCAAGTTCGAAGAGAAGGTTCCCGAGTTTGACAAGAAACACCTAAGAAGGCCGGAGGGCAGATCGGCCGAAACGTTGTGTTGATAGCAATAAAGTGTAACGTGGCCACTGCTGCATAGACCACTGCACTAAGAAGGCGTTTACAAAGCAATTAGTCTTTTAGTACGGGACGCAACACTTTGGTCTTTTATTTACCAACACAAATTTTTAGCAGTTTGCGCTGGGGGCCTTTTTTCCTCGGTGTTCAGGGGATATCTAGTTACAATGGGCAGAGGAGAAGATGTTAGTGGACAGAAAAGGAGAAAACGTCTGTGGACACGCATCGTCGTCATGATCAATTGACTTAAGTCAACAAATTATCTTTCTTTTTCTCGTCTTGGCTTCGGGTGAAACTGCTTACTGTTTGTAACAGTTGGGCCGTCGCATTCATTCACAAATATCCACAGATCGACGAAGTGTAGTACACAGGAATTTCTTTCTTTATAAAGTTTATTTCCCCAGAACAGATATTCAAGAGAGAGAGAGAGAGAGAGAGAGAGAGAGAGAGAGAGAGAGAGAGAGAGAGAGGGGGGGGATCTCATTCAGTTTCGTTCCCAGTATCTTGCTTAATTTTGCTATGTATTCTTCGTTATGTCCGACTTAATTAAACTACTGTATTCGGCTATTATTAACTTAATTCCAACTCCAAGTACCAACCGTTAAGTTAAAAAATCTAACGCGAGTCCATACCATCCGAGCATATTACCCCAACTCCCTTTGATCCGTTCCGTACGAGTGCCTCACCTCAACTGCCTTGCTTCTTTTATGCTCTTTCGTTAAGAACATTCTCGAAGAGGAACATTCTCGAAGATGCTTGAACACCCCGAACACGTATTAATTCTCTCTGTCACTCCCAAACCACCTGGTCAGCCAGATCAAAGGAAACTAACCCCTTTTTCTGTCGCCATTGAGTCTCGCTTTTGGCGAAATTATTTATACAATTATTTATAAACAAAAAACATAAGATCCTAAGTTGGATCCTATGTCTTTGTTTATGTCTAGC
>CM042159.1:43832651-43850151 GCA_023376005.1 Doryteuthis pealeii | reverse complement strand
GATGTTCAGTTGTAAGAACAAAAGAATGGATTTTATATTATTTGGATTATTCGGACTATTGTCCTCATCTTTATTGTTATCTGTATACTTCCGCCTTTCTCGGGTGTTTACTGTGTATACGAGCAAAGCAATGACCCAGCCTGGGAAAACACTTTGAATAGTTTGACTGTTGGTCAAATAAGGCGTCGAAGAACTTTTGAAGACCTCATTCAAATAATGACATCACTGTTTTCTAAAAATATTGTTCCCGATATGATTTTCAACCCATAGCATTATCAGCTTTCAATCCGGACCAGCATCATCAATTTCAGGTGTTTTCGTCTTCATTGTTTTATACACATCAAGCCGCGCCTTAAAAATTCAGACAAATAAAACAAAACGTTTTCGGCATAAAATAACCCCAAGGATTGACATGCCGTAAAATCCACCCAAGCACACAAGCAACTAACGCGATTTGCAAAATACATCGGCCTCGAATATTTCCTTCTACCAAAGATGAGCGCAAACACAGTTCTATTTATTGATATGTAGCCATTCCCCCATGAGTTGGGTTATTTTATAGATAGAGTTTCCGTAGGTACAACATCAGAGGAGAATAGAGAAAAAAATGTAAGAAGAAAAATCAAAGGCTTTTTGTTATTCGTCCATGGCTCCTCTTTGATTTCGATTTCCTATGGGCAGAAGAATTTGGATTCGCTTTTACGCACTCCAAAACATTCCGAATCGCTACAAATATGAATATATACATTAACTCGATGATGATAGTCTTTTGGGATGCAGCATCTATCTATCTATGCAATCTGTTACTCTCTCTTTCTCTCTATCTCTCCCTCTCTCTCTTTCTCTCTCTATCTCTCTCTCTATATATATATATATATTATATATATATATATATTGAGAGAGCGATAGAGAGAGAAAGAGAGAGAGAGAGAGAGTGGGAGAGAGAGATAGAGTAAGATATTGGATAGATAGATAGATGGGTAGATGGATACTGACGTTTCATATCGACCTAATCGGTTTTTATCCATGTATTCAGTCTGTTACTATCTCTATTTCTCTCTCTCTCTCTCTCTCCTCTCTCTATATATATATATATATATATATATATATATATATATATATATATGGTAAGCTGTATCTATATATATAACTTCTATTTCTATTTATCCAATCTGTTACAATGTAACTATCTACCTATATCTTTCCATGTCTATCTATCTATCTATCTATCTATCCCTTCTCTCTCTCTCTCTCTCTCTCTCTATATATATATATATAATATATATATATATGTATATATGTATATATATATATATATGTCCTTTCAGCAGTCTATCTGTCGGTCTGTCTGTCTGTCTGTCTTTCTCTCTGACGCTAAATATATATATATATATATATATATATATGGGTTGTGTGTGTGTGTTTGTGTATGTCTTTTAATATCTATCTATATATCTATTTTTATCTGTCTTTTCCGATCTGTATATCTATGTGTAAAAGAAATATGGTCGCATATAAATCATAGCCATCCTATCTCCAATAAGCACACTACTTTTTACAAGGAATGCATGGAAAGTATCCAGCAATTTTGAATATCTCAAGAATCGGTAATTCGGCTTCGATACAACTCTGCAACCAATTAGAAGAGTCAATGAGCACATTCGTGGGGAGTTGGGAGTAGGTAGGGGTATTCTGCCGGCAGTGGGACACACATTAAACGAGTCTGTGTGCCAGGAATATGTTTGAAGGTGTCTTTGAAACTTGGACGTTCGTCCGTGGTAAATATCCAAACAATTAAGATCGTTTTCGAAGATGATTCAATGAGGGGAAACCCACATAAAATTGTGTGTTATTGCTGGCACTTCAAACAACTCGGAATACGTTGAAAGTCAGAGACTTAGAAACCCTTCAAATAAGCAAAACGGACGTGCTGAGAAATTGAACGGGGCTTGATTGAAAAGAAAGAAAAAATCAGCGGTCAACATTGCAAGAGCTAGATGTGAAGAGTGCACTAGTTGTCATAAACATTCACCACCATTCTAGATATTTGAACTGTCCTGACAATATCTCAAGTCTTGTATATGGAACTTTATCAAAACGCCGACATACTCCCGATCATCGACAGCCAAATACACCTTACATCTCATAGATAAAAGGTCTCATTAGCATGCTTTTACATATATTGTACGAGGCTGTTTATATTGTACGACATCTATTAATAATAGAATTTGGGTCTATTTCTGCCTGTAACTAAAACTACGTCAGAAGTTTGCGTTACAATATTCTCAATGATTATGTACGTCTATTAATGTGTATTAAATTTTGTTGTGGGGTTTTAAGGGGTCAAATAAGAACAAAACGACGGGTAACAAATGTAGGAAAATGTATTAACAAAAGAGTAGACAATTACAGCACAGAGAAGTGGGAAATACGTCCGACAATAGAGTTATGAGCTGACTCGCATTAGCTTACTCTTCAAGCCATAATTGTCCCTGTTACTTATAGTAACTGTCGGCGCATTCTATTAGTCTATAGGGTACATCACTTATAACAAATATATAGTCAAAATCGTTAATACATAGAATAAAAATAACTGTGGTATATACACTCAAAATTTGAGTAATCAATTTTAAAAATTGTTTTTACTCTCGCTCTTTTTTTTTCATAATAATAAGTTTACAAACAAACAAATAAATACCTAGGATTTTGTGTAAAAATTATGTGCAAAATATTCAAAATAATTGTTTCATTTATTATGATATAATACAACATTTATTTGAGGGGCGGAGAGCAGAACTAAGTTTCCATTTCAAATTGATTGTTTTTTTGTTTTTTTTACACCTTTAATAAATTTTATAATTTTACTTACAAACCCTATGATATTAACTTTTTAACTCCCACCCCCTCAGGCAATGTCTTTCAAAAATTAATTTTTACATCGCCCGGAGTGTGTTTTTTGTTGCTAGTATCACTGTTGTCCTTGGGAAATATATTAATCCAAATATTCCCCCTCCTGCTATGGGTAAATAGTAGGGCAGACAGGACTCTTTAACCTTGGTATGTCTACCGGTCTAGGAGAAGGATAATTGTGCCGAGAGAAGAAACATACCACGTGCACAAAGCTGGCAAATATTTGTCTCGCGTGTAGGTCCATGATTTAGATGAGATGCCTCGAAAAGAATACGTATTGCTTTCCTTTGCCGCAGAGAAAAAATGGCTTGCCTCCCGTGAAACAGGACGTAACAAAAAAGAGGTTCGCAAGAGAAGACTCGTAAATTTATATGATTAGTTGCTCATTCTGATTGGTCTAAATTGTATTAAGAGCAAACGCACAGGCATGTTTACATAAAAATGCAACAAGCTAGAGATTAGGGAATAGCGATCATTGTCCGTTCATATTAAAATGGGTTGGATAGTTTCTTTAAAAAAATGCCCATTTATTATTATTCGATAGGATCTATCAAATAAGAATAATTTCTAAACATATCTATTTGACCCGTGTATAAACAGATACTACCTCTCCAGGTTAGTGGATCTGGAAGTAATGGCAATGAAAGGGTTCTAATCACCCTCCAAAGCTCTAGAACTGGTGCAGCTCAGTGATATACGTAGGATACCAAACATGTTAAATATATATATTTACCAACCGCTCCGCACGAGCAGGATGTGACACAAGGCCAATTTTAAGCGGATGTTAACAGGTTTAAATTCAGAGTTTTCCTTCTCCTAGACTGGTTAACTATCCAAGGTCAAAAAGCACAGTCTGCCCTATTATTTATTCAAAGCTGGAGGGAGAATATATGGATTCATTCCTTTCCCAAGGGTATTAGCGCTAAGTGAAATGCAAACAGCCACGTCCAGGATTTGAACTCGGGTCGACGAGTCCATTTCCTCCGACTCTAACCACTACACCACGCACTTCCATACATGTTAAATATAGACTTCTTGTATTTATGTCTATTGTATTGTTAAAAATCAAAAGGAATGAAAGAAACAAACAGACCGGAAATGGAAACGGAAAAAATAGAGAACAATGAGAATGAATAAAAGAAAGATATTAAAAAAGAAAAACAAAAAAGAAAAGTTTGAATGGAAAAGAAAAGAAAACACAAAAAAAATGAACTAACAGAAAGAAAGAAAGAAGGAATGGAAAAAAAGAATGACGTTTTTGGAATTAGGTTACAATAAAAAAAGAATGAAATGAAGATCAATGGGAAGAAAGAAAGTAAGAAAGAAAGAAAAAGAATTGCATTTTTTGAATTAAATTACCATCTAGAAAGGAAGAAAGAAAAATATCAAAAGAAAGAAAGAAAGAAAAAAAGAAAGAAAGAAAGAACTTTTGTAAATTGAACTACAATTAAGAAGGGAAAAAGATAACAAAAGAAAGAAAGAAAGAAAGAAAGAAAGAAAGAAAGAAAAAGAGAAAGAATAGCATTTTGGGAATTAAGTTAAAAATAAGAAAGAAAGAAGAAAGAAAGAAAGAAAGAAAGACAGAAAGAAAGAATGAATGAACGAAAGAAGAAAAAAAGAAACAAAGAATGAATGACATTTTGGAAATTAAATTACAATTCAGAAAGAATGATAGAAAGAAAAAGAAAGAACGAAAAAAAAAAGAAAGAATGATGTTTTGGGAATGAAATTAACATTAAGAAAGAAACAAAGAAAATAACGTTTTGGAAATAAAGTTAAAATAAATAAATAAAGAAAGAAAGAAAGAAAGAAAGAAAGAAAGGCGTTCGGGAATTAAGTTTCAATTAAAAATGAAATAAATAAAGAAAGAAAACATTACGAAAGAAAGAAAAACATTAAGAAAAAAAGAAAGAAAAAAAAGAAAGACGTTTGGTGAATTAAGTTACAAAATTTGAACGAAAGAAAGAAATAAAGAACATAAGGAAAGAAAAAAAAGAAAAAAGAAGAAAGAAAGAAAGAAAGAAATAAAGAAAGGCGTTCGGGAAATAAGTTTCAATTAAAAATGAAATAAATAAAAAAAAAAACATTACGTAATAAAGAAAGAAAAACATTAAGAAAGAAAGAAAAAAGAAAGAAAAAAGGAAAGACGTTTGGTAAATTAAGTTACAAATTAGAACGAAAGAAAGAAATAAAGAACACAATGTAAGAAAAAAGAAGAAAGAAAGAAAGAAAGAAAAAGAAATTTACGAAAGAAAGAAAGAAAGAAAAAGAAATTTACGAAAGAAAAAAAAGAAAGAAAAAAAGAAAGAAAAAGAAATTTACGAAAGAAAGAAAGAAAGAAAGAAGAAAGAAATTTACGAAAGAAAGAAAGAAAGAAAGAAAGAAAGAAAGAAAAAATGAAAAAGAAATTTACGAAAGAAAGAAAGAAAGAAAGGTAAATTTACGAAAGAAAGAAAGAAAGAAAGAAAGAAAGAAAGAAGGTTAGTTTTATCTGTAACTATTCCGAATTAAAATCTCTAGTACTTTTGCTGAATCATTGATTTTAGAATCAGATGCGCTTTCTTCTCTCATCTGAAACGTTGGATTTTGAAACCAGAAAAGCGGAGAAGACAAGACTGTTTCTTTGTGTATCACCTATTCATCTGTTCTTCCCCGAACATTTGAGTCACTGACTGAGACCCCTCAACTGGAACCCACGCCATTTGAATAGAGATCACTTAGCTACGGCGATGGCAACAACCAACTGACAGTTAATCAAAGTGCAATGACCTAATATAATATCTATCCTAATAATATGTTCAACTAAAATATCCCTTGGGTCTAGCAAAAATCGAATTATCTATACGACTTTTCGGAATATTTTAGCGTCAGCATTCTGTGTCATCAGAATAGTCTGACAATCAAGTTATATATATATATATATATATATATATATATATATATATATATATATATATTAGTACACATATATTTATCATATGTAAGTTTTGTGACCCTAGGTTTCATCTTTTAAACACATTTCTCTCTGATGACTACATAAAAAGCAAAAAACCCTGGCATATATATATATATATATATATATATATATATATATATATATATATATATATATATTGATTTTTTATCCCAGGGATTTATCCTTTTTATGTAGTCATCAGAGAGATATGCGTTTAAAAGATGAAACCTAGGGTCACAAAAACTTATATATAATAAGTATATATATATGTACTAATATATATATATATATATATATATATATATATATATATATATATATATATATATATATTAAATTTTTAATTGAAGGCACTTACAACGCATGTATCGCATAAAATTCGATACTTTTTCTTATAGAAAATCAACTTGACAAGTGTAATCCCGGCAAAGGATGGCTCGGTGTGTAGAATACCGTACAGACTGTTTCGACTTTATTAAGTCTCATCAGCGGTATATATTAACGATTTCCCTCCGACAGAAATCGAAACCGGGACTTCAGCAGACACAGTGAAACCTAGTTTTTGCGGTATTATTAGTCGAGTGCTCAGTTTCTGAGATAGAGTAATATATATATATATATATATATATATATATATATATATATATATATATTATCTATCTCAGAAACTGAGCACTCGACTAATAATACCGCAAAAACTAGGTCCACCACCGACTTAGCATGTAAAATAGTTGTAGCCATATACTATTACAATATATATATATATATATATATATATATATATATATATATATATATATATATATATATAGTACACATATATATTTATTATATATGACTTAGCATGTAAACTAGTTGTGGCCATATACTATTAACAATATATATATATATATATATATATATTATATTTATATATGGGATTAAATATGGAAATAAATCCGACAATATTAAGAAATTTGAAAAAACAAGTGTTCCAAAAATAATATTTTATAAAGATTTTTTTTTAAATCTCCTGTCATCTATAAAACATCCATCAATTTCTTCATCCCATAATATATGCTGATGAAGGTTTAAAGAAACCGAAACGTTTAAGCGTCGATAAATAAATTCATCTTATTTTTGGAACACTTGTTTTTTCAAATTTCTTTATATATACTAGCAAATATATGCACCCTCTGGGTGCAAGTATTTAAGTTTTAATGTAATAAGATATTGTATTAAATTAGAAGGGCTAATGAAACTAAATAAGAATGCAGATAAGATTTGAAACAGAGGGAGTATAATAAAAAAAAATAGAACAACTGAAACTTACTCTTCTATCACTCTCGTGTTTCATTGTTATTTTTTCTAATTTAAGTATTTAGTTAAAAGATGAATTAAAGAATAAAATGACAGTTATTTTTTCTTGTTAATGGATTTCATTTAAGATTCATTGAAGAGATTTTTCTTATATTCATTAAATAAAACCAAACAGTTAGAAATCAATAATACTAAGCACATATTTATAAAATCACCTTTTTAATATCAATATGCAAATTAGCCTTCCCGTTCACATTGTAAACCACTATTTTGTTGTATATATAAATAATTGCATGTTGTCAGTATGCAAACATGGTTAACAGTATTAATAATGTAAAACAATTTTATTAATAATTGAGGTTTAAATAAAAATAAAATCATTGAAAATGTTATCTCAATAACTAAGGGAATTGTGATTGAGTTGTATTATAGTTTCGGTTACATACAGAAAAGCACACAATCTCCATTATAATAATATATATATATATATATATATATATATATTATATATATATATATATATAGAGAGAGAGAGAGAGAGAAATTTTTTTTGCATATGCTTCAAGATTAGCTGGCCTATAATATATTATCCAGAATCCGCACAGAGCTAATATATGTAGGTCCTTGCTAGACAGCCCACACGTGTGTGTCCATGCGACACATAAGTATGACATTGCTGCTCCACCAGTGTCCAGCATGTCTTGTCCTTCTTACTCAGATATTTTGTTTGATAGAGGCATAATTGTCTGCAAAGCTGCTTTCGTGTGGTGTGCTGTGTCTACGATTCGTTTAAGACAGTACGCAACCTTCTTGTGCAACTCCCATCTAGTATTCTATCTATCCAAGAGAATTTATACTTTTAATAGAATAGAACCTTTTGCCTGATCACTTTTTAAATAGTGTAGCCAATGACATCTTTTGTATTATTAAGTGGCCTTGTGCTATGTAAATTGATGTAAAGTTGGGTAATAGGCTAAAGCGTTGGTACGGTTGGCTAAAGCAGACGGCAGAATAGAACATTAAGAACGGAAAATGATGATAAATGGCTCTCATTTTCGGAAATGGGTTCAAAATGAAATAGGAAAAAAAAGAAGGAAATATTAAGACCGTCTTATTTACAGACAAAGTGAATCGTTCTTGACGGTAGATTTGTTTCTTGTTGAACAAGAACGACCTTTTGGTAGATAAGTAAATAAGACACACACACACATAAACACACACATAACACTCATAAACACACACTCATAAACACACATACACACACATGAACGTACACATACACACACACACGTGCGAATACATACATATATGTACAAATCCACCCACGTATACATAAACATATATATATTATATCTATATATATCTATATCTATATATCTATCTATCTATCTATCTATCTATATATATATATATATATATATATATATATATATATATAAACACATATATAAAACATCTATATATAAACATATTCATACTCACATATATTCATAAACATGTATATATATATATACTTACTCATACAATGGGCCAGGGTTTGCTCAGTCGGTAGAGCGTTCGGCTAGAAACTACAAGGTTCCTAGTTCGATACCGGTCCTCGCCAACTCAGCGTATGAGTAGCACAGGGATCTGTGCGGTAAAGTAAGGAGCTGATGGTAGGTGTGGCGCTCCACCTCAGATGCTAAAACAATCTCCTTGGTCTAGCGCTATTGAAACGGGATAGACTCCCTCGCTGATTGGCTGATATTGACTTTAGGCCGCCCCGACGACTTTACTTACTTATTATATATATATATATATATATATATATATCGATAGATATAGAAACATAAATATTAACATATATACATACACACATATATATAAACATATTTATACATATATGCAGACCATATACATATATGCAGACCATTGTTAGTGAGTTCGATTCTCATTGGGCCCCCTATACTACTGACCTTGTGCCCCGTCTAAGCTAAGCTTAGTAAATAATTATTAGAAGGATCTGAATTGCAAACAGCCTCGTCAAGGATTTAAGTCGAGTGATCGTGTCAATTTCCTGTGATAATAACCATTATGCTACGAGTGTCTCGATCATTAAACAGAGAGAAGCGTAAGTAAATAACCAGTTTCCTGCAAGATTCGAACCCCCGTTTTATCCCTTTGAGACTATCAAGTTAGAACAGATATATATTGATTCGCTTATGAATCACTAACAAGATATAATTGATAAAGATAAGAGGTAGGGGTTCTTTTTCAAATTTTGTTTAAATCTTTTTAAATTTTAATCCCAATATGTCTTCCTTGTAGTGGAATAGATGTAATAAGGAACTGAACGTTCCGATGAAAGGAAGCCATTTTTTTTATCGTTTTTCCCGCTCAAATATAAGTAAAATCCCATTTCCTCTTGAGGCTGACTGTTTAATGGAATGTTGGCATATTTACGATCGGGAATTGCAACATATTTTACAGGGTATTGTCAAAAGGGAAATCCGCGCGCCAAGATTTAAAACAATCGATGAAGATGTTTCATAAAAGTTGTGTAGAAATTAAATTTTTTTTTAATATGATAAACTGGAAAGAACTTGAATATTTCTAAGCTGAAAACATTACGCGTTTAATCTATGAACAGTACGTAATAAATCACGAGGATTACGGTGTTTTGTCTTTTTAAGCTCGGAGACTTTTCCAATGCGTTCTAATGGTATTAGGACAGGAAACAAAGACTTTTTAGATAGATTATAAATAAGAATACGTGTACACACACATACACACACACGCGCGTGCGCGCAAATACACACATATACACACGCACGCACATACAAACATACATATACATATATAATTATATATACACACACAGACACAGACACAGACACACACACACACACACATATATATATATATATATATATATATATATATATATATCATCATCATCATCATCATCATGTCGCGCAAGCAGCACGGATATCCATGACAATCTCTCGCCAACCTTCCCTATCCCTCATTGCCCCTGTGAGGTCCTCTGCACACCATCCAGAATCGTCGCATAGTTGGTCAATGTAGGTCCTTAGTGGACGTCCTACGTTAGCATGTCCATGTGTTGGCTTCTACAGGAGAACGTCGTTTACGAGCTCGTCCCCGCTTCTCCAGCAGTGTCCTGCATGCCTAGTCCGTCTCACACGGATGGTTTGTGAGATGGGGGGCAGGTAAGCAAAAACTATTTGGGAACCCCCCTAAAATCATACAAAATAATACCCAAAAGATTGTAGATAGACAACTAGATATCAAACTTGGGGATTTCACAATAGAAGAACTAAATGAAGTCTTAAAGAAGCTAAAAGGTAGAAAAGCTGCAGGTCTTGATGAAATATATATATATATATGAGGAAAAATGAGTAAAGAAAAGAAATGTAAATGGATAAAATGAATTTAATCGATATCACATTAATCGATATCACTTACACATGTGTTTCGGTCAGTTTATGTGTGTGAAAATATTTCGCACACATAGAAGAATCGACCTTCATCAGAGTGAATATTTATTTTGAATGAAAAATTCGTTAGGAAAAACAACAGAGATTTTGGAAATATTCGAAAATCGAATTTTTAAAAAAAATTTGGAACGCTGAGAATAGAGACCGTTATGATTTGGATATTTGTTCCAAATTTTTTAAAAAAATTCGATTTTCGAATATTTCCAAAAATCTCTGTTGTTTTTCCTAACGAATTTTTTCATTCAAAATAAATATTCACTCTGATGAAGGTCGATTCTTCTATGTGTGCGAAATATTTTCACACACATAAACTGACCGAAACACATGTGTAAGTGATATCGATTAATGTGATATGGATTAAATTCATTTTATCTATTTACATTTCTTTACTCATTTTTCCTCATATCGTCGGATTCAATTCCTTTTCCATTTTTACATATATATATATATATATATATATATATATATATATATATATATATATATAGATATAGATATAGATAGATAGATAGATAGATATAAACAAGAATATATCTCACGTTAGTTAGGACACCTGATAATAGCAGATCACGTATGAAACCTAAATTTCTTCAGACACGAGTGTTGTAAAAGTACTCGGTGACCTCTTAAGCAATAACCGATACTGTAAACAGAGTCCTTGTGTTTATCAAGACGACGAGTCGAAAAAAAATATATAATGTGCTTAGGTGTTTGTGCACTTGAGATTCAAACGAAGCCAGGTAGATTAGAATTGATGCGTTCAAGATCAATTAAGGCCAGGTAGTAAATAACACAAGAGAATATTATATATATATATATAAGCTAAGGAGCTGATGGTAGGTGTGGCGCTCCACCTCAGATGCTAAAAACAATCTCCTTGGTCTAGCGCAATTGAAAAGGGGATAGACTCCCTCGCTGACTGGCTGATACCGACTTTAGGCCGCCCCGTTGACTTTACTTTACTTTATAAGCTAAGGTAGCGTTGACATGGCGTCAACTACGCCGGGTTACTGACAGTTTCTCGCCTATGTGATCTTCAGACCAAGTAAGAAAATGATTCAGCGGTTGAGTTGGGTGACCAGAATTGCAACTTGTGGTGTTGTTTTAATGCTACTGATTTTATCTGGGAAGTCTGTCGTATCGTATAGGACTTTATTTTCTTGACAAATGGTTGTATGTTGTGGTCTACGTATTTCCATAGTTTGGTTGTGTGAGAGTTAATAAGAAGAAATTAATTATCTTCCAAGATTGTTGTTTTTATGTATTTTAGAAGCAGATATAGCGGCCAGATTTTACGTTAATGGGTTTTAGTATCTCTAATATTTCTTTGTCGTTAGATTTTTTCCGCCAATAATGAATTTAATGAATTTATAATGATGTGTTGCATAGGGGCCAAGTTCCAGTTGTAGTAGTAGTCGTTAGTAGAAACAATATACACAAGTCGTATAGTCACAAGAGGGTTGTTTATTTCTTTCTAGGCTCGTGGGTTCTTTTTCAGAGATAAGGAGAGAGAGGAGAGAGAGAGCGAGAGAGAGAGAGAGAGAGAGAGAGAGAGAGAGAGAGAGAGAGGGGGGAGGGAGGGGTAAGGTCAATTATGTTGCTGAAAAATGTATCTACTGGTGTTATTGAGTTTTCGTGTAACAGATAAAAGGGAGGAGGATTCCCCGTGGCGTAATAGGTAACGTGCTGGTCGGCAACATTGTAGTAAGCAGGTTTAATCTTTAGTTGCGCTATTACGTTCAATTTTAGACTAATACCTTCTGATATGTGTTGGATACTACCACTACTGTTAGTCTACAATAATAGCTTTGGCATTAGATATCCTGCGAAGGTTTATATGCCATTAAACAAAAATACAACAACAAAAAACAAACAACGCCGTTAATAATCATTTATTTTTTTTCTTTTCTTTCTTTCTTTCTTTCTTTCTAGTTCTCTTCCTTCCTTTCTGTCTTTATCTCTCTCTCTCTCTCTCTCTCTCTCTCTATCTATCTATCTATCTATCTATCTATCTTACTTTCTTTCTATCTATGCATATTTCTTTCTTTCTTTCTTTCTTTCTTTCTTTCTAGTTCTCTTCCTTCCTTTCTGTTTTTATCTCTCTCTCTCTCTCTCTCTCTCTCTCTCTCTATCTATCTATCTCTCTATCTTTCTTTCTTTCTATCTATGCATATTTCTTTCTTTCTTTCTTTCTTTCATTTCTTTCTTTCTTTCTAGTTCTCTTCCTTCCTTTCTGTTTTTATCTCTCTCTCTTCTCTCTCTCTCTCTCTCTCTCTCTCTCTCTCTATCTCTCTATCTTACTTTCTTTCTATCTATGCATATTTCTTTCTTTCTTTCTTTCTTTCTTTCTAGTTCTCTTCCTTCCTTTCTGTTTTTATCTCTCTCTCTTTCTCTCTATCTCTCTCTCGCTCTATCTATCTCTCTATCTTACTTTCTTTCTATCTATGCATATTTCTTTCTTTCTTTCTTTCTTTCTTTCTTTCTTTCTTTCTAGTTCTCTTCGTCCTTCCTTTTTGTTTTTATTTATTTCTATCTATCTTACTTTCTTTTTACTTGTTCTTAACTTCTTTCTTTCTTTCTTTCTTTCTTTCTTTCTTTCTAGTTCTCTTCGTCCTTCCTTTCTGTTTTTATTTATTCTATCTATCTTACTTTCTTTTTACTTATTCTTAACTTTCTTTCTTTCTTTCTTTCTTTCTTTCTTTCTTCTTTCTAGTTCTCTTCGTCCTTCCTTTCTGTTTTTATTTATTTCTATCTATCTTACTTTCTTTTTTACTTGTTCTTAACTTTCTTTCTTTCTTTCTTGCTCTTTCCTTCTTTCTTTCTTTTCTTTCTTTCTTTCTTTATTTATTTCTTAGTTGCGTTCTTCTTCTTTTCTTTATTGCTTTCTTTAAAACTAATAGGTTTAAAAATGAGAAAGCATTTTCGAAATCCATTAACAAGTTTGGTTTAATTTTAACATTTTTCAGAATTTCTTTACTGAAAACAAACAAGATGCAAGTGACCTCTACTTGAAATACTGAACTAGAAAGGTTCTTTTTCTGCTGAGAATATTATCATGAATTCTTCTTTCAGAAAATCTGCAACACATCCCGAATGACCCTGAGATCAGGAAACCAAACGAGGACAAATTAACAGGCCAATGAAAACGTTAGGACTGTCGTTTTCAATTAATTCTATAAAAGTGAAATCCCGGTGTGGAGTAGCGTTGTCATAGTAAAAAAAAGCAAGCCAACGATAAACAAAATAAAACAAACTATTGACTGGGTTTAACAAAGTCTTACTAAAAATAAAAGAAGACATTTCTCAAAGATTTCTTCTTTTTTTTTGTTCTTTTTTTAATTTTATGTTAAATTTTAATTTCTTTTTCTTTTTTTAATGAGTGACCAGATTCCCGAGGACAGAAAACCACTTCACAACCAGAATGAGTCTTTCCCCAACTGCTTGCTTTTTTTTTTTTTATTAATATTTTTAAAAATTTATTTCCACTCAAAAGTCCTTTAAATCCATCCCATAAAAAAAAGCAAACAAAAAAAAAAAAACAAACAAACAAAAAAACAAAACAAGTTTGACTCTTCAGGAAGGAACAATTTTTTCCAATAATTATTAGCGTTTTCTTTTTGAAGGAAGCGGGTATAGCGTAACGGTAATTGTCGTAGTACATAGACTGAACGAACCGAGTTCAAATACTCCTATTTACATGTGTCCCACTTTCACACGATATGGCACAAGGCCGTTTTATGTGGGCACTACCCACAAGCCGAGACTCATGGGGTGGTAGGTAGAAAAATTGCGGCGATCCCAGCCCTGCCCCTTTAAGGGCAATGAGGCAGGCATCTGGGATCGACGCTATTAATTTAGCAGCTCAGCGGACCCCCGTCCCGAAGGACGAGTAGCTGGGACTACTGGTATTTACATGTGTCCCACTTACACACGATATGACACAAGGCCGTTTTATGTGGGACCACCCACAAGCCGAGACTCATGGGGTGGTAGGTAGAAAAATTGCGTCGATCCTTGCCCTGCCCGTTTAAATGCAATGAGGCAGGCATCTGGGATCGACGCTATTAATTTAGCAGCTCAGCGGACCCCCGAGTTCAAATACTGGACACAGCCAGTTTGCATTTCACTTTACGCTAATGCCTACGCATGAAGGCGCGTGGTGTAATGGTTATCGTCATAGTATCGTCATAGTAAATGGACTAGATGGAACGAGTTCAAATCCTGGACACAGACTGTTTGCATTTCACTTTACACTCATGCTCACTCATTAAAGCGCATGGTGTATTGGTTATCATGACGAAATGCAAACAGTCTGTGTCCAGGATTTGAACTCGGTCCGTCTAGTCCATTTACTATGACGATAAGCATACACCACGCGCCTTCAAGCGTAGGCATTAGTCCAGTCCATTTACTACGACAATTACCATTACGCTATAACGGACACGGTACTCGAAATCAAATCCATGACAAAAACGGTTTGGATTTCCATTTTCACACAACGCTACTACCCTTGCATTCAAATATTCTCCCTCCAGTTATGGGTAAATTGTCGGGCGGCCTGGGCTCTTTAACCTTGGCTAGGTAACCAGTTTAGGAAAGGTAATACTCGGAATTCAGACCTGTTTGAACTCCGCTTAAGAAACTGACCTTGTGTCCCAGCCTGATCATGCGGAGGGGTTGGTAATTATGTACGCTAATTCTCACGGGAAAGGTAGGAATTGTTCTATTCTCCCCTACTACCACAGCGACCCGGGTTCAAATCCTGGTCGAGGCTGTTTGAATTTCACTTCCCACTAATGCTCTTGGGAAAGGCATGAACTCGTCTCTTCTTTCTACGGTTATATTGAAGCAGGTTTTAATCCTGGACGAGGCTGTTTGCGTTTTAATTCGTGCTAATGTCCTTGAGCAGTTAGCAATCCGGACAATATCTTTCCAGTTATGGATACATAGTAGGGCAAATGGATTGTTTAGCCTCGATTAGGCAACCACTCTATGAGAAAGAAAACTTTTAAATCAGCTTTACATCGTTTAACAATTGATCTTGTGTCGCTTCCTGTCAGAGTCGGAGGTTTGCGTAAAATTTACAGCTATGGGTAAATAGCCTTGGTTTGGGAAAAGAAAATATTGAGTTCAAATCCAGAGGGCGTGGCGCTCCATTTAATGCCTGATTCAACTAGCATTAATTATCTGCAGACAGCGTGTATGAAAAAGAAAAAAAGAAAAGAAGAAGGTAAATGAACTAAAAGTAATACTTCTTACGAGTATTCTCTTTCATCTTTTGATTTTAGTTGATTTTTTTTATTGTAACTTCCCCCCAAAAAGCAGTGAGATTATTGCACCTTTCAGTGTTCACCAGAAGCAGAACAGACAATAGTCATTTAATTAGCTTAACTTGACACATGGCCAGAAGCATGGGGTGCTGGGAGACTGAATAGAATTACCTCCCTTTTTACAAGAACTACGGGCTTCCCCAAGTTTTGGTCACGTGGTAGAGCGAACACCTAAGATCTCGCCCTTTTACAAACACGACGTTTGGAGCGACAAACGTAAGTCTTTTTGGTTCCTCAGCGGCTACGAACCTATTTTTGTTCTCAGACCTCCTGAAAAATAATTTATCAACCTCCTTGTTGTTTAACCTTTCTCCATTTCCTTGCAACACATTGTGACTCTTTTCTGGTTACCTCTTTGTATGTCGTGTGATTAAATGTTATATTGTATTAATTGACTTGTAGGGGACTAAATAAAGTAGTCTCCCTTGTCACAGGGTTTGAGGAACTCTTTCGCGCCACGAATCCCTTGACGCGGGACCCCCCAAAATATCAGCCTCTTTTACGAAGCTGGCTTGACGAGGACAGACGTGATCGTCACTACTCCTCAGCACCACACATGATGCATACCTTTCAGTCGAGACCCCAGAAACAGTAAGTGAGTTTCCTCCTCTATTGTCTTTCCATACACTTCTGCGTGTACTTGGACAAATGTGACATTGTAGAGTCGGGCAAACTTAGTTCCCTCCATATTGTATGTATTTAATTAACCCGTTTGTTTTTATCTTCCAGAAATGTTTTGCATTGGGTATTTCTCCTTTTAGTAACCCAATGCTTTTTTTTTTTAACCTGAGTTTATAATCTGTGAACTTCTTATAGACTTGTTTTTTCCCTATCGAATATTCTGTGTTAGGTTACCTACTTTTGGATAACCAAATACTTTATAAGAGTACGAATGTAAGCTACGAGTTAACACACTTATAAGGCCATCAAGTGAGACTCGAACTGAATGTTAGTGATCTGCTAGCCTAGTTTGTTATAATCTACACTAATGAAGCAGACAGATATTTTTCGGTGTCATCCTTGCGGTTCAAGTGAGATTTATATTTAGAATAAACTCATTAAAAAGTTATTTTTCTTAGGCATGAAATAATAAAATTCATAATTGGATTAATAAACGATTTATTTTTTTTAATAAAAAAAAAGAAAGAAAAAGAAAACTAAGAAGCAAAAGATTTCATATCTTATATCCGGTTGACCTTGAGGTCACGTTTTGTTTTGTCTTTGTCTTTTGGTCTCATTAGACCATTTTAGGCGGATATTTTCCCGCGTCAAACGATTATTTGTTTAATGGCGCCGAATAAATTGCTCTCTCTATTCTCAATCGATATTTACAATTGAGTGAAATAACGACGGATTAAATGTTGCATAATGGCGATTCTGTAAAACTCACATTTAATAGGGATTATTTAGGATTAAAAATGAACGGATTATACTCATCGTTACCTATATGGGTCATAACCGTGCGAGATGTCAGAGTTTTGTTAGATAACCCACAAATGAATATACAC
>CM042159.1:43825151-43827651 GCA_023376005.1 Doryteuthis pealeii | reverse complement strand
CCATTTCTACAAGTTCGGTGGTGATTGCGCGGTGCCCAGGCGTTCAGCTTTGTTTTTGTTTTTATTTACTGTTATACATATGAGCCTCTTCCCCGGTTTCCTCTCGTGTGCGACCGTACATGACTAAGAAACCCAGCCTTTGTCAGGCAGGCCCTGTCACACGCATCACATATATAGTCCGGCTTAAATGTAGGAAATGTGTCCATGACGTCCGTCATGTGCCATTTGCGTAGAGACCGTTTCAGGATGGAGTGTTCGAGCCGTTTTACCTCCAAGCCCTTGCAGCTATCATAGACAAGTTTCGATGTTTTAAAATTAGAAAGGATCAGCCAAAAACTTGTCCGACAAGAATTGTCTGTACAGTTCAATAAAACTTGTATATATATATATATATATATATATATATATATATATAGAGAGAGAGAGAGAGAGAGAGAGTAGTAAAGAGAGAGAGAGAGAGTGAAAGTAGAGAAAGAGAGAGAGAGAGAGAGAGAGAGAGAGAGAGAGAGAGAGAGAGAGAGAGAGAGAGAGGGAGAGAATCAAGCGTGCATGCGTACCTATCTTCATGATGTTGTTTTCCCAGACACATGGCCTTAAGTGTCCAGAACCAATCACTGGACTATTACGCATGGGCACAGTGAAGAGACATTCCCATAACATTATCTAATCTCTCCAGTCCGCCATAACCAGTATTATATTCAAAATTGATTAAGATTATCTGATTGGAGCATTTCAACGCTTCGAATCCAAAGTGAATCAAGCATCGATGCGGTGATTCTTTGAATGGCTCTAATCTGAAGTCTATTAGTACGGTTATTTCCCACTCCCCATATATATATATATATATATATATATATATATATATATATATATTATACTGTGGTGTGAGATGGTCACTATTTCAGTTTTTGCTGGAATGGTGTAGCAAAGCAGTATTATTGGTAGAGTACTCAATATAAAATAGAGCTGTTATATAATATAATAAGATAAATATATAAAGGTTTTACATATCTATTTATTAGGTGACAAAGGAACATTCACAACCAGATTGGTTTATATATATATGAGAAGTAAATACACACGCGGTGTGTTTATGATATGGCTTTTTTTAGCCGACAATCTTTGGGAGAATAAGTGCTTAATTGAAGTCGTACCTAATTTTGAAAGTTAATTAATTAATAATTAATTAATTAGGCGGGCATACCTATTAAAATTTTTCTCGATTTGTTTAGCCTTACATTTAAATAGGTATGCCCGCCTAATTAATTAATTATTAATTAATTAACTTTCAAAATTAGGTACGACTTCATTTAAGCACATATTCTCCCAAATATATATATATATAATATATAATATATATATATATATTATATATATATATATGTATAATAAGCTAAAATATTTAATTGACGTACTTTTAAAGTCCGTTAATTACACATTCATGCAGATCGCACAATCATCAGACAGGAATTTCCGAATGATTGTGTAAGAAACGGAATTTAGAATAGATAATTTGGTTGGTTTGTTGGTTTGTTGGATTTTACGGCATGTCAACCATTCTTGGATTATTTTATGCCGAAGACATTGTATTATTCATTCTTTGTTGAGTACGGTTGATATTTCTGCAAGTAAAATCAGATCAATTGAATCCATAGAACCCATAGTTATTGAAAATTTTATAAAACCGACATGAGACTTTTGACTAAACTGATAGCCTCAATGGATTAATAAGGATATCTTTCATTGATTCGTAGGCAGTAATAAAATTGTTCATCAGGAGTTGGGATTTATCCACTTGCAGTATGTTAGACATTTTGGCACTTGGTCACCCAAGTCAGTGGTAGCAAAATAAAATTCCTAACCCCGCCGGCATTCTTTTCTTCAGGGGAACGCCTTGGGTATCAGGCAATGAAACAGGTCCTTGCCCCTTTGGATAGGGTCGGTTATTTCGAGTAAAAAAAAAGTATATATGTATGTATAAACAAGAATGGAGACATCTTTACACTGGATGGTAAACCATTGAAATTAGTAGAGCAGTTCCCTACCTAGGTAGCAATATCTCATCTACAGAAAGCGATCTCAACATACGTATGAAAAAGGCTTTGATTGCCATAGACAGATTATAGATCATATGAACATTTGATCTCTCTGATATGATTAAGTGGGAATTATTTCAAGTCGTAGCTGGGTCAATACTACTATATGGCTGCTCCACTTAGACTTTAATAAAATGTTTGAAGAAAGAGCTCTATGGGAACTACACAAGGATATTGGATACTGTTTTGAACAAATCCTGGAAACAGCACCCAACATAAAACCATATCAATATTTACCTACCTATTATTCGCCTAAAAATCATGTATACCAAATGAAAAAAAAAGATTCAGAATTTATCAAAAGTGACTTAATTCGACATTAACTGACACGAAAAAGCTTGATATGCCATTAAACAAAATAGCGAAATAATCAATGAAAATTATTAAAAATGTACAACATTTTT
>CM042159.1:43810151-43820151 GCA_023376005.1 Doryteuthis pealeii | reverse complement strand
AATTGATGTTAAATTTGAACAAACCAGAATTAGTTCTTTAATGTTTAAACACAAAAGGACACACAACACCCACATACACACACACATATATAACGAAAAAAATTTCTCCTCCTGTTTCTAGTATCATTCTAAAAATAAATATGTCCATGTCACCAGGCAATATTTGAATGCATTGATAAAGATTTATATATATATAATATATATATATATATATATATATATATATATATATATATCAAATATATGCACCCTCCGGGTGCAAGTATTTAAGTTTTGATAAAATGAAATATGTTAAATTAGAAAGGCTAATGAAACTGAATAAGAATGCAGATAAAAAGATTTGGAACAGAGGGGGTATACTCGAAAAATAGAACAACTTTGAAACTAACTCTTCCATCATTTACCATTACTCCCGTCTTTCATTGGTAAATTTTCCTAATTCAACTATTTTGTTAGAATAGGAAGTAAAGAATAATATTACAGTTATTTCTTCTTGTTAATGGATTTCTTTTAAGATTTATAACCGAGATTTTTGCTCATATTCAATAAGATAAAACCAAACAATTAGAAATCAATAATACCAAGCATATATTTATTAAAATCAAATTTTTAGTATCAATATGCAAATTACCCTTCCCATTCACATTGTAAATCGCTATTTTGTTGTATATATAAATACAATTGCATATTTTTAGTATGTAGATATGGTCAACAGTATTAATAATGTAAGAGAATTTTATCAATAATCGAGGTTTAAATAAAGTTAAAATCATGAAGAATGTGATGTAAATAACAAAAGGAATTGTGACTTGAGTAGTGATATAATTTCGGTTACAGACAGACAAACACACAATCTCCATTATAATAAGATATATATATATTATATATACTAGCAAATATATGCACCCTCCGGGTGCAAGTATTTATGTTTTGATATAATAAAATATCATATCAAATTAGAAAGGCTAATGAAACTGACTAAGCATGCAGATAAAAAGATCTGCAACAGAGGGGGTATAATTGAAAAATAGAACAACTTTGAAACTAACTATTCCATTATTTTCCATTACTCCCCTCTTTCATTGGTAAATTTTCCTAATTTAACTATTTAGTTAAAATAGGAAGTAAAGGATAATATTACAGTTATTTCTTCTTGTAAATAAATTTCTTTTAAGATTTATCCACGAGATTTTTGTTTATATTTCTTAAGATAAAACCAAACAATTAGAAATCAATAATACCAAGCACATATTTATTAAAATAAAATTTTAAATATCAATATGCAAATTAGCCTTCTCGTTCAAACTGTAAACCGCTATTTTGTTGTATATATAAATACAATTGCATGTTATTGGTATGTAGATATGGTCAACAGTATTAATAATGTAAAACAATTTTTATTAATAACTGAAGGTTTAAAAGAATGAAATCATGGAGAATTTGACGTAAATAATTAAGGGAATTGTGACTTGAGTAGTAATATAGTTTCGGTTACAGACAGAAAAACACACAATCTCCATTATAATAAGATATATAATATATATATACTTTGGTGGGGTACCAAGTTTCTTGGTATTAGGATGATTCTAAGCGGTCCTTTTCTCTAACAGTATTTTGTTGTAGAGTTCAGGTCACGTTTGAGAGCTCAATGTTTAATTTTAATAAACAGAGGAAAATTACGAATTACTTTGCTCTGTTTATTAAAATTAAACATTGAGCTCTCAAATGTAACCTGAACTTTGAAGCATCCAACTGTTAGAGAAAGGGACCAGCTTAGAAACATCCTAATACCAAGAAACTTGGGACCCCACCAAAGAATAAATTGCTCCTTTGATACAAAAGTTGCCTTCAAGCAAAAATATAAATATTATCGACAATGCTTCTAAAAAATAAACAAACATCCAAAAAAAAAAATCTTATTTCCTTCGCCGAGGAGCATAAGGCCCCGGATGTGTCTGTTATTATCCACTCAGCGACTCACTTGCCTCATATGGCAGTAGTCCACTCAGTATCAATGACAAGGTTAATTTCGCATGAGTTTCTCGGTGCTGTATCATGGCTGAAACAGTATAGTGTTTAACTATCCTGCTAGAGGTCACGGTTTCGATTCCTGTCGGAGGGGAGTCGTTAGTATATATCGCTGATGAGACTTAATAAAGTTGAAACAGTCTGTACGATATTCTACACACCGAGTGATTCTTTGCGGGATTCACTTGTCATTATTATTATCTTCTATAATTATCGAATTTATGCGATATTCGCATTGTAGTTGCCTTCAAGCAAATATATATATATATATATATGTGTGTGTGTATTTAATAATCAAAATGTTTGAAACTTTGACTATTTTTTTTCAAATATGATTAAATGATCTTCATAACTCTTATCATCACATTTATTTATTATTTTCTTAATACAATTAAATTCATTTCCATTTCTTATACCCCATATATATATATATATATATATATATATATATATATATATGGTATTTGTGGAAAAAGTGACTTACCAGTGAAAATGGCCACAATGGTTTCACAATGATAAGACAACGATATAACAAATATAAAGTGCTCAATACGTTAGTAGAGCAAATATATATATATATATATATATATATATATATATATATATATATATATATATATATATATCCTTGGCGATACTATTAATCAAATTTATCTTCCTCCAGCCTTGGGTGAATAAGAGGGCTGACTAGACTTTTTATCGTTGATTAAGCGATGAGTCTAGGAGAAGTAAAACACCTGGATTAAACTTGTTAAACTCTGCCTAGTTAGGAAAATAGAATTCAATCCAGGATTAGATTCTTTGCGTTTCACTTCGCTCTCATACCCCCGGAAAAGTCATGAATTCTTCTTATCTCATTCCCCAGGTATGGTTAAATGGTAGGACTCAGTGTTTTTAACCTTGGTATGGCAACCAGTCTAGGAGAAAGAAAATTCTGAAATCAAACCTGTTTTACTCCCGTTAAGAATTGACGCTATGTCAAATCCTGCTGTTTTTTTTCTGGTTTAAAGATCAGAATATACATCAATGCATGTTGTCCATTCATTCTGGTCAAAGAATTCGCTCGATATCACTGAACCCTATGCTTTTATATATGACGCCCTGAATGTTCTGTATATTATATTGGGTCAAAGGTCAGAATAAACACAAATCCTGTGATTTCTCATGTGAACGGGACATCAGTGTCAGGGATTTTCATTGGATTTAGAAAGAATGGCTGTATAGAAAAACAAAAACAAAAACAAAAAAAGAACTGAATATACGCCCTATTCTCAAAAATCAATATATATATATATATATATATATATATATATATATATATACTAGCAGGGCCTGTAGATATACTACAGTATGATAATTTGATATGTTTACTTATTAGCTATTACAAAATAGTTCAAGACGTAAAACGTATAATAATCTTGATTTATCTATCTCACTCTTTCTGAAAAGGGAGGGTTGAAAAATATTTACATTGGTTTGACGATAAAAATCTGGTGGTGGGAGACAAAAAGGGACAAAAACACGACTCAAAAAATATCTAAGTTGGGCCGGAAATTCGCCTGACGTTGGCTTGCTAAAACATAGCGTAAATTAGGACAGGAGGCCGTGATGACACAAGATGAAAATTACCAAAATATATTCTATAATTCACAATTTCAATATTACAAAAAATCAAACATGTAACTTATTTTTTTCAATTCATTTTAATTTAAGCGACTCAAGACCCTTTGGAATATTTCATTTTTAAAACTGGGTGAAATAAAATGGGACATATAAGAAATGTGCAAATAAACGACAGCAGATAATCTGGATTTACATTTTTGCATTACATCTTGGACGATTTGAACTGTCTCTTTTTTAACCATAGATAACGGATGGAAGATTTAGGAACAAGCGTTTTAATATATATATATAAATATATATATATATATATATATATATATATATATATATATACCAAACTTATGGTATGGTAAATCCTCGCGGTGAGAAAAAACCCAGCAAATAGCTTGATTGAAAAGAAAAGACCAAGATAATCGTACCAACAAAAATAATGTATTAGTACAATATTTTGGCCAAAAGAAAAACAATTTATATGCATATATATATATATAAAATATATATTCATATAAAAAAAAGCCAGGAGATTAAAGCTATTAAGGAAAAAGTGCTCAATACCTAAGTATGTTACGTAGCCGTTCGTCACAGTACCCCAATAGATATATTTGTTACGTACTTTCTTACCGCTTCTTACTCTGGCTTCTATTTCTTCCGGCCGTCTTCTGATCGTCTAGTCTTCTGTCTTCTATCTTCTAATGTCGGGTATATCTTCTACAGGTCTCGTCTGGTCTTTCTTATCTGGGGATTCCGTGTCTGTTCTGCTGGGGATCATTTCTTATCAGAAGCCTTGTGTCATTGTTAGCTTTTAGTAATAACAACAAGACTTCGATTTACCTTTGATGTTATTTTATTCCGGATCCCCAAGATCCAGACAACTGCGCAGTCAGCTCACATCTTCCTAGCTTCAGTCCTAACTCTCAACTGACTAACTCTAACTCTCTCTGCAACTGACTAACTCTAACTCTCTCTGCAACTGACTAACTCTAACTCTCTCTGCAACTGACTAACTCTAACTCTCTCTGCAACTGACTAAGTTGCTTACACCTTAAAACTGGAAGGGATTTCTATCACTTCCGATTCCCACGATCATCCCAGAACGCAAGGTGAGAGTGAGGTCAAGCATTGTCACTCACTCTCAAGGCCATCAGCTGTACTGATTGCCATAAGGATTTCTATACTACCTTAAAAAGTAATAGGGATCCAATTAATATGTAACATCCCTCAAATCATACATTTTAAATTCATAATTAATTATGAATTTACTTTTTACTTGCCTCTCCATTTGAGGCTCTACTATCAAATATATGCACCCTCCGGGTGCAAGTATTTAAGTTTGATAAAATGAAATATGTTAAATTAGAAAGGCTAATGAAATGAATAAGAATGCAGATAAAAAGATTTGGAACAGAGGGGTATACTCGAAAATAGAACAACTTTGAAACTAACTCTTCATCATTTACCATTACTCCCGTCTTTCATTGGTAATTTTCCTAATTCAACTATTTTGTTAGAATAGGAAGTAAAAGAATAATATTACAGTTATTTCTTCTTGTTAATGGATTTCTTTTAAGATTTATAACCGAGATTTTTGCTCATATTCAATAAGATAAAACCAAACAATTAGAAATCAATAATACCAAGCATATATTTATTAAAATCAAATTTTTAGTATCAATATGCAAATTACCCTTCCCATTCACATTGTAAATCGCTATTTTGTTGTATATATAAATACAATTGCATATTTTTAGTATGTAGATATGGTCAACAGTATTAATAATGTAAGAGAATTTTATCAATAATCGAGGTTTAAATAAAGTTAAAATCATGAAGAATGTGATGTAAATAACAAAAGGATTGTGACTTGAGTAGTGATATAATTTCGGTACAGACAGACAAACACACAATCTCCATTATAATATAGATATATATATATTATATATACTAGCAAATATATGCACCCTCCGGGTGCAAGTATTTATGTTTTGATATAATAAAATATCATATCAAATTAGAAAGGCTAATGAAACTGACTAAGCATGCAGATAAAAAGATCTGCAACAGAGGGGGTATAATTGAAAAATAGAACAACTTTGAAACTAACTATTCCATTATTTTCCATTACTCCCCTCTTTCATTGGTAAATTTTCCTAATTTAACTATTTAGTTAAAATAGGAAGTAAAGGATAATATTACAGTTATTTCTTCTTGTAAATAAATTTCTTTTAAATTTATCCACGAGATTTTTGTTTATATTTCTTAAGATAAAACCAAACAATTAGAAATCAATAATACCAAGCACATATTTATTAAAAAAATTTTAAATATCAATATGCAAATTAGCCTTCTCGTTCAAACTGTAAACCGCTATTTTGTTGTATATATAAATACAATTGCATGTTTGTGGTATGTAGATATGGTCAACAGTATTTAATAATGTAAAACAATTTTTATTAATAACTGAAGGTTTAAAAGAATGAAATCATGGAGAATTTGACGTAAATAATTAAGGGAATTGTGACTTGAGTAGTAATATAGTTTCGGTTACAGACAGAAAAAACACACAATCTCCATTATAATAGATATATAATAATATATATATACTTTGGTGGGGTACCAAGTTTTCTTGGTATTAGGATGATTCTAAGCGGTCCTTTTCTCTAACAGTATTTTGTTGTAGAGTTCAGGTCACGTTTGAGAGCTCAATGTTTAATTTAATAAACAGAGAAAATTACGAATTACTTGCTCTGTTTATTAAAATTAAACATTGAGCTCTCAAATGTAACCTGAACTTTGAAGCATCCAACTGTTAGAGAAAGGTACCAGCTTAGAAACATCCTAATACCAAGAAACTTGGACCCCCACCAAAGAATAAATTGCTCCTTTGATACAAAAGTTGCCTTCAAGCAAAAATATAAATATTATCGACAATGCTTCTAAAAAATAAACAAATCCAAAAAAAAAAATCTTATTTCCTTCGCCGAGGAGCATAAGGCCCCGGATGTGCTGTTATTATTCCACTCAGCGACTCACTTGCCTCATATGGCAGTAGTCCACTCAGTATCAAGACAAGGTTAATTTCGCATGAGTTTCTCGGTGCTGTATCATGGCTGAAACAGTATAGTGTTAAACTATCCTGCTAGAGGTCACGGTTTCGATTCCTGTCGGAGGGGAGTCGTTAGTATATATCGCTGATGAGACTTAATAAAGTTGAAACAGTCTGTACGATATTCTACACACCGAGTGATTCTTTGCGGGATTCACTTGTCATTATTATTATCTTCTATAATTATCGAATTTATGCGATATTCGCATTGTAGTTGCCTTCAAGCAAATATATATATATATATATATGTGTGTTGTGTATTTAATATCAAAATGTTTGAAACTTTGACTATTTTTTTTAAATATGATTAAATGATCTTCATAACTCTTATCATCACATTTATTTATTATTTTCTTAATACAATTAAATTCATTTCCATTTCTTATACCCCCATATATATATATATATCTATTTCCTTTGCCTCTCAAGCATGGCACCCCACGCGTATATATATATATATATATATATATATATATATAAATATATATATATATATATATATAACCTTGCTGATGAGACCTAATAGGTCAAAATGTACATTCAGGGATTGACATTTTCTCGACTTCAGTTAAGCACATATCCTCCAAAAATTGTCTGCTTAAAGCCATATATAAAAATAAACACATGTGTTTGTTTACTTACCCTCATTATATATATTATATATATATATATATATATATATATATATTAAAAGGTATGTCATAAAGGTATCAAGATTGAAGATGTATTTACCAAGATAGAAATGAGCAATGAATGGAACGTTAATGTCTTTTTTTGGGAATACAAGGTTTGTCAAAAAGTACCGAGATTAAAGCTATATTTACTAATATAGGAATGAACAATGAATGGAACGTTAATTTTTTCAAAATACAAGGTGTGTCAGAAAGTACCAAAAATCTCGATATTTTTGACACACCTTGTATGTATATTTTTTCCCTGATAGTTAGGATCTTTCCATGTGTGGTTTCACAGGAGCTCAATGTGCCTAGTGCAGTGAGTGGACTAACAGAGCAAAGTATTCAATAAATGAAGGAAAAAACTTTAAATTTACTTCCTTACAATAATTTATTCCAGTCGCATTAGATTAAATGCGGTTGAAATAAATTATTGCAATGAATATATATATATATATATATATATATATATATATATATATATATATATATATATATAAGAGAGTTTTATAATTTGCCTGAAGCATTGTGTATATATTGGTTAGGAGGTTGATTTAGAAGGCTATCACAATGCAGGTGTAAAGAAAAAAAATAATACGTTAACAATGGTGTTGTGTGTTAACCTGTATTAAATACGGGTTAACACACAACACCATTGTTACCGTATTATTTTTTTTCTTTACACCTGCATTGTGATAGCCTTCTAAATCAACCTCCTAACACACACACACACACACACACACCACACATATATATATATATATGATTACTTATTTTGTATATTGCTTTCGCACATTAACAACACTCTCTATATAATGTCGAACATCTCTATAATCAGCAATTCCAATAATTGATAAATCGTATGAAATCAATTAAATAAAAACAACAGGAACCGAAAACAAACAAAAAATAAAAGCAAAACAAACAACAAAAAACAAACAAACAAAAAAAAACAACGACAACAACAAAACAAAAAACAAAAAGAAGAACAAAAAAAAGCCCAACATAGACAAAGTGAAATAAATTAGGTATTTTTAATTACAGCCCGACTTTTGCTTCGTAGTAGATAAAGTGAGTTTCCTTAAGGTAGTATTGTAAGTATTATGGGATGGTAATTGGTAAAATGGTATTATGGGTCGTAATTAGACAAATGATATTCGGCGGGAAAAAAAGGAATTGCTGGAGGTTAATTAGTGCAATTACACAAGTCTGCAAATCAAGGTCATTCAAGAGTGTTTCTCTTTAGAGTCTTTTCGGTATTTATGAAAACAATAAAATTGCATTTACAATGTTTCCATCTTGTCATTTAATAATATCGAAATCAAAAAGAACTTAATGAAATATAATAAATAATCAATTTCAATATATGTCTATTATTATTCTAATTTGTCTTTCATGTAAAATATATATTGTCAAATTTACTTGAAAACAAAATAAACAATGAGAAAACAAAACACAGAGCAAACATTTCTCGACATTTAATTACTTATTCAGAGTGTCTAAAAACAAAGTGATATCATTTGATATGTACAAGAAAACAATTGTAATTTCGTCATCTAATAACTAGATCAATTCCCGTTCAATTGATCTCAAATTTGAAACAAACCAGAATTAGTTCTTTAATGTTTAAACACATCTCTATACATGAAAAGGACACACACACACACACACCACACACACACACACACACACACACACACACATAACGAAATTTAACGAGAAAAAATTTTCTCCACCTGTTTCTCGTATCATTCTAAAAATAAATATGTCCATGTCACCAGGCAATATTTGAACCCATTGATAAAGATTATATATATATATATATATATATATATATATATATATATATATATATATATATATATATGAGAGGTTCCAAAACTTGGTAGTGGGAATGATTCTATATGTGATTTCCTTTTTTCTTTTTTTTTTCAAATATATATCTCTATTTATATTTTATTATTTGTTATATATTTTTTGTTTTATTCTTCTCTATACTTGTTCAGATTCATTCAATAGTTTAATTCATAGTTTAATTTTGTCTGACTACCATCCACCAAGAAGCCAGAACTCGAAGTGTATCCATCTGATGAGACTGGATTTTGGGGAGCTATATTAAATCAACTTAGATTTATATAGGCCCCAATTTTTGGTCGAAATAAATTTATTATGGAATTACGGTGCTGAGTTTTTCCTTCCTTTCTAAGATATATATATATATATATATATATATTATATATATATATATATATATATATATACTTTGGTGGGGTACCAAGTTTCTTGATATTAAGATAATTCTAAGCCGGTCTTTTTCTCCACCAGTATTTTGCTGTAGAGCTCAGGTCACGTTTGAGAGCTCAATGTCTAATTTTAATAAACAGAGCAAAATTACGAATTGCTTTACTCTGTTTATTAAAATTAAACATTGAGCTCTCAAACGTGACCTGAACCTTGCAGCACCCAACTGTTGGAGAAAAGGACCAGCTTAGAATCATCATGAATATCAAGAAACTTGGTATCCCACCAAAGAATAAATTGCTCCTTTGATACAAAAGTTGAGCTCTCCTTG
>CM042159.1:43805151-43807651 GCA_023376005.1 Doryteuthis pealeii | reverse complement strand
ATTCATATAAAAAAAGCCAGGAGATTAAAGCTATTAAGGAAAAAGTGCTCAATACCTAAGTAGAGCAAATAATAAAGATAAATCTAATGAGTCAGACGAACCTACTAAAAGTTTTGCTTAATGCTCTTAAGACCTTAGCCCTGAAGAGCATTAAGTGAAACTTTTAGTCGGTTCGTCTGACTCATTAGATTTATCTTTATATATATATATATATATTATATATATGTGTGTGTGTGTGTGTGTGTGTGTGTGTGTGTGTGTGTTGATAATGTTGTTTGTATGTATATCCAAGTTAGAATGGCGAAGACAATAAGTTCACGGCACTTCGTAACTGATATTTTCTTGCCTGCACGATTTTCATACTCTTTCGTAGGTATATTTACTCGTATCATTCGTTGAAATAAAACTGACAACAACCGATGATATATATATATAAATGATAAATAACATTTTTTTGAAAATTCCAGTACTGATCGAGAGCGTTCTATGCCTCGTGATTAATGATATATTTATTTCGTCTTTCCGTTTACAATGTTGCTTTGATAAAGACCTCTTCATATGGTCGAAACAGATTTCTGTCAGCAAAACTTTTAACATCTTGTTTTTTCTACACAACTTTCTACACATATTGTCGGATTCGTATCCATTTTACCTTTCATACTGTCCACAGAAAAAACAAAATTGGAATTATTTAAATTATATCACCGGAGGCTCAAATTTTGAATATAATAAGGATCCCGACACTACGTATTTGTCATCATTACAGATTCCTGAAATTTTCCATCTTCATCTATTGTACGGTTGGACTTATTATATTTTTAAAACTTTCTTTTGTAACCGGAACATTTTCCTGAACTTTTTGATATTTATATACACTTTTACTGCAAACTCTTTTGAGCTTTTTTAATGGTAAAAATGCCTATAATTTTTAGAAATAAAATTTATTTTATTTTTAACATAAAATACGCATTTTTTAAACATTTTTGAAAATTCCGGTACTGATCGAGAGCGTTCTGTGCCTCGTGATTAATGATATGTTTATTTCGTTTTTCCGATTACAATTTTGCTTTGATAAAGACCTCTTCATAAGGTTGAAACAGATTTCTGTCAGCAAAACTTTTAACATCTTCACACACACACACACACACACACACACACATATATATATATATATATATATATATGAAAGGAATATAACAAAATATAAACCCTGTGACGGGGGTCTATCAAAATTAAGCTTTGCTTAGGCCGTCGGGACGGCCTAATGTCGGTATGAGCCATACAGCGAGGGAGTCTATCCCATTTTCACTAGCGCTAGACCAAGAAGAATGTTTTTTGTGACTGAGGTGGAACGCCACACCTACCATCAGCTCCTTATTTTACCACACAGATCCCTGTGCTACTCATACGCTGAGTTGCCGAGAGGCAGGTATCGAAATAGGAACCTTGTGGTTTCTAGCCGAACGCTCTACTGACTGAGTTAACCCGGCCCTATAAACTGAAATATACACGATAGTGTTGAGAAATTTCTAATATAAGGTGTGTGTTAGACGCCCGCTCCTATTTATAGACTCGGCGATAACTATGTGATCATACTCTTGGCCAATCGCTGACAGTACTCTGCTGCTGAGACAATACTTAAACTGAGCATACTGAGCATACTGGCTATAATTACTTTGAACCTTCGTGGACGACGGACATAGGATTGAATCACTGGACCTTTAACAATACGCAGGATAGGACTTATTCACTTACCAAAGGATTCCATAACTCAGGACTTACTTACTTACTTACTTTAAGCCCTTTTCAACTGGCCAAGGATGGCATTTAAAAACTTAACAGATAGAATCATACATTTTCTATCATACTGGAAGAAATAATCATATTAATGATAATCTATTAAAATCAAACTCCCTTCCTTTTGAACGAGTAATCATAGAGATGATTACCGTCGAAGATAATTTGTTTCTTCTCCTTTTTCTTCTCATAAACTTCAACATTCATTTTCCATTATTGTTTATTCAGTCCTCAACATATGTTTATCAATTTTGTTATGCTTACAAACATTGCACACAAACACGAATATATTTCCCCTCTTGAAATCTGACATCAAAGTAAATAGATCTTTTCATTACGTGCTAATCTCGCCATTTGAATCCATTCATTTTGCTGATTGCTTTCTTTGAATTTATTCCTCAACTTTCTTATCGATCATCATTTTATTGGTGTCTGATAAGCATCCTGTTGGATTATTTTGCAATACATATATTTACCAACTCCTCCGCACGAGCAGGATGTGACACAAGGTCAATTTCTTAAGCGGAGTTTAACAGGTTCGAATTCAGAGTTTTCCATCTCCTAGACCGGTTGCCTAACCAAGGTTAAAGACCCCAGTTTGCCCTGCTATTTATCCATAGTTGGAGGGAGAGTAGGATTCATACCTTTCCCAAGGGTATTGGCGCTAAGTGAAATGCAATTACCACGTCCAGGATTTGAACTC
>CM042159.1:43790151-43800151 GCA_023376005.1 Doryteuthis pealeii | reverse complement strand
AGGTGGGTTATTTGTTATATATATATATATATATATATATATATATATATATATATATAGGGTTTTGTAATTTGCTTGAAGCCTCGTGTTTATATTGGTTGGTTGGTTTTGAAGGTTATCACAATGCAAGTGTAAAGAGAAAAAGAAGGTAACTGTGGTGTTGTTTGATAACCTGTGATTTATTCTCAATTCTTAATATTTCGGGATAAAAATCCCTTCTACAGAATATTACTAGAACTGAAGTTGTTGCTAGTGGCTGTTCATTTGTTCTATCTCATGTCTTCCAAATTCTCTGTGTGGGGGGTGCTTGTTTATGTGTGTGTTTGTGTGTGTGTAAGAGTGTGGGGGGTGCTTGTTTATGTGTGTGTTTGTGTGTGTGTAAGAGTGTGTGCGCGCGCTTATGTCTGTGTGTCTGTCCATTTCCTTTTTTTTTAAATTTAATGGGGTGTTAGTTTCACAGATCCATTATTAATGAGTTGCTAGTTGGATGTTATATTTGCAAGTGAATCTCCATGTTTAACCTTTTATGTTAATCCTGGCTGGTGAGAGGTCAGGAAAATATCACCCATAACATAAAAAATATCAATGTTTAACATTGTATTGACGCAATTATGGTGCCTCGCGTGGTGCAATGGTTAACAATCTAGACGGGTTGATCATTACTAGCGAGTTTGAGTCTCAATGTTGGCCCCATACACCCTTACAAAATAGTTTTAGTAGATATCTAGGGTTGATGTCATTGTCAAGATTACATCAATCATCTAAGACTTAGATGACTGATGAAGTCTTGACAATAATTTAGTAAGCTTAACATGATATTTAAATTTGAATGGTATCAGAACGTCTCACGTTCCGTACCATTTTTTTAACAAACAAATTCAATTACCGTCGGCGAGCCTGATAAAATGCTTTCGCGGACCAGATCCGGTCCGTGGGCCGTAGTTTGGTGACCCCTGATCTAATTAGTCACAAAAGCGTGTCGAGTGTTTATGATCCCCGGGAGCCATTTGGATCTCGGTTGAGAATTTCTACTCTAGAAAACCTTATCCTTATCACCACAATGATAGCTGTGAATCGAGAGTCCACCCAGAGTATGTCGAAATTTCCGCTAAAAAGTTAGATTCTCACTGAGTGCCCTGTAGTTCCGGCCTTGTGCCAGAATTAAGCTAAGCTTTATGAGTAATAATAATCTATATATCAACACTCGTGTTCCTTAATTGTATGACCGTTATCATCTTGCAACACAAGATGAATTCCAAAAATGTAAATCCTGATTATCTGGTATTGCTTATCTGTCGAATTGTTGGTTCTTATGAGCGTCGTCACCTCAACTGAATATTGCATTGAAACTTTGAAAATATAAATAGTTATGACTAGAATCAAACATTTACAGTGTCCTGGGTATGACGTTAATCTGCATCTAGTGGTGAAGTTTCAATTCTGGAGCTCTGGGGAGCTCTGGGGAGCTCTGGGGTGTGTGGAGTACCCCTTCATTACCGTTACTCCCACGTCCACTGACTCGGAGTAGTAGTACCTGTTAGGGTTCACATCAATAGGTTGAATAGTAAAAAATGAGTTTTAAAATGTGTTTAATAGATAATGGACCATTCCGTTTTTATTATAAAGTGTTGCATAGCGCCTTCTTTACTGACACTAAATAATTATAATGTTGCATAGCCCTTTCTTTAATTCTATTTCTTGGCCGTCTTTAGTATTCTGATCGTTTTTGGTATTTCTTCTATCATCTTGACTTGGTCTGGAATCTTCTAAGGTCTGGACTTTCTTTTGCTATGTTCTTGCTGGCTGGTCGTCCTGGATTCATTTCTTAGTCTTGTTACCAAGACATTCATCAACCACAAGAGCATATTAATTATACAAACATTTTATTTCCTTAACTATACATTTCATGTAACTAAATATCTGACTAACATAGCGCGCGTGAGTTCCAGTTTAGGCAGGACCTAAAATGGCCGACTTCACTGCCTGACGTCTAACTGCAAACTGGCGACTGAACAGGTCCCACGTGACTTCACGTATCTTGGCGGGCTTCTGTAATTTTCCATGGAAGGACCCGGCCATAGTATGAAAAGCGTCATCCCCTCAGAATTACAGGGGATTGACAATAATCTTATGCTACCGCATAGATTATGTAACAAAAGTAAAAAGGGAAGAAAAAGGGCACGTTACACAGAAAAATATAAGAAACAAAGAAAGAGCGTAGGAGAAATTAACTCTTGATTCATGTCTATTTAGAATTAGACTTTGTTGCCTTATACGTCTCAGACAAAGAACAACAGAGGAATTATTGGCAAAAAGACGACCGTGTTGTCCTCCATAGATGATGGTTTAACGGAAGTGAAGGCCCAAGGTAACAAAAGTTAATGAACTATAACTCGGGCGTGGTCACTGGAGAATTTCTTGATTAGATTATTGGCAAAGGAATGTTTGTCGTCGTTCGACCGAGTCTCTTTTCTTTCCGATCTACACCCCCCATACCACCCCCAGTCCCAACCAACCCATCACCCCCAAGCTTCATCAACAAAACGACAACCATATTTAAGAGAAGAAGCTAAAATCTTTACTTAACAACACCTAGAAACGTACACCTAAATACGCATAAAAAAGATGGTTGGTTGGTTGGTTGGTTGGTTGGTCGGTTCGGTTGGTTTTGTGGCATGTCAACCCATATTGGGTTATTTTATGCTGAAGGCGATTTTTTTTGCAAGTAAAATCATCATCATCATCATCATCATCATCATCATTATGAAAACGGGTCAACAGTATGGATTCCATAGTTTCTTTCTTTCTTTCTTTCTTTCTTTCTCTCTCTCTCTCTCTCTCTCTCTCTGTGTATCTCTCTAACTCTCTCTCTCTCTCACTCACCTCCTCTCTCTCTTTCTCTCCCTCTATGCAACAAAATACCTTGTTTTTTGACCGATTTGTTCTGAATCCTCGACTCTCTGCATCTCCACATCCAATATATATATATATATATATATATATATATATATATATATATATATATATATATATAAACATTTATTTTAAACAGATGAATAACAAGGACTACCACTCGCTTTTCTCGTTATTCTGTGATAAAAAAAGATTCTTATCACCTTCCATATACCAACAAATGCTCTGAAGATGATCTAATTAATAGATCGAAACACTGCAGCGTCGGCTAATAAACTTACCACTTAACCCATTTAAACCTGTGTTTTTTCATTTTTCTTAATATACAACATACCGTCGGATTCACTTCCTTTATTCACACACACACACATATATATATATATTAATATATATATGTATTTATGTGTGCGTGTATATATATGTGTGTGTGTGTGTGTGTGGGTCTGCGTATGATAACCCGTCTTCCTCTACCAAAGACTCGTTCCCTCTTTCTCTCGACATGTCCCTATTTTTTTTTTGTTCAGCCAACCCTGAGTCCATGAGCACTTTCTACCAACCCCTCCACCCGAGCAGGATGTGACAATATACCAATTTCTTAAGCGGAGTTTAACAGGTTGGAATTCAAGGTTTTCCTTCTCCCCGACCGGTTGACTAACCAAGTTTTACGCCCAACTATTCGCCCTACTGTTTATGTCTTGTTCGTCCAGGACATTTATGGTTTCAAGTAACTCGGCATGACTGGGTGGAAAAGTTAATCGTCAAACTGAGCATCAAAAACAATTTATTACAGCATTATCATGTGGATATACCACAGTATGATAAGTTAATTATTACAATGTTTGATGAGTTTACTTTAGAGGTACTGTTAAATGGTTCAATATGTAAAAAGTATAATCATCTTAATTTAACTCTCTCACCCTTTCTTTTCCTTCTTTCCTTCTTTTCATCTTATCATTATGTTAGATTGAAACAGGTTGGCGTTATCTGTTCTGCACGCACACCCCTCTCTCTATCGTTACTCAACTTTCTTTCTTTCTTTTTACTTATGTTTACTGTGTAGCATGTACTTTACAAATTTATTTCTGATCTCTAATTCTAGTGCAATAACAGATCTTGCTTTTTAACTGACTCGTTCTGACTCCTCGGCTGTCTGTATGTCTACATACAACACACACACACACACACACACACACACACACACATACATATATATATATATATATATATATAGTTATTTACTAAGCTTAGCTTAGATATGGCACAAGGCCAGAAGTTTGAGGCACCCAGTGAGAATCGAACTCATTAACAATGGTCTGCAAATCTACCTTGCTAACCAAATGCAAACAATTACACATTTTATATAATATAATATATATATATATATATATAAGTGTGTCTGTGTGTGTATGTGAGTGTGTAATTGTTTGCATGTATGTTTGTGTGCCTGTAAATATATATATATATATATATATATATATATATATATATACACACACATATATATATATATTATATATATATATATATATATATATTCACATACGCACAAACAAAATACGCACACGTAGAAGCAAAAAAACATTCCGCATCACGTAAACACGCAAACACGAGAATACAGTTAAAAAAAAACGCACACATTTGACCATTTACACAATTTCTGTCATTTTCAAAGGAACCGTTTCGTCTTACCTGATGAATGCTTTCAGCAAGAAACCGCTGGTTGTAATACCGTTCCCGTAATTAAATAAATAAAAGCAAAAACTTTTATTTTTTTTGATTTCTCATTGAACTATATATATATATATATATATATATATATATATGCGTGCGTGCGTGCGTGCGTGTGTGTGTGTGTGTGTGTGTGTGTGTGTACATGTTTGTGTGTATAATAACCTGTCTTCCACGGAATTCGGAACCATTAAGTTTAAATCCTACACTTCATTACAAAAATGATAGGATATGCCTACTCCTTGTACAAGAAGTCTAAAAACTGAGCTTACATCACATTCTGCTGGTACAAAAGGGGTTTATCAATACATAGAAAAAGTTATCGACTATCATTGGAATGCCATATAACGGTCTTGTCTCGTATTTGACGATCGCTGAGAAAATGCGTGTGAAATGTTCATCAGGTAAGAAAATAGACATAGTTCATCTTTAATGAATGCCTCTTCAGTGTGACGTGCTAAGAAAACGATGCAGTGAATAGTCTAAGTAAAGTAGGACAATAGGATTTTAACTTGAATCGCCGTGGGCAGGTAGGATTACCATCCTTATATGCCAAGGAAATTCAGCTAATGATCGCTAGATGGCGTTGCAAAGCAGTATAAATGGAAAGTGCGCGAAATTATCATTCTCTCTCGTGTCGTGTTCAATGTAAATACGTGTCTATTGACGAGAGACACGTCAAGGAATATCATTATATATACGCATATATATATATACATACATACATATATATATATATAGATAAATAGATAGATATGTATAGGCATATATATATATATATATATATATATATATATATATATATATATATATATATATACAAATATACATGTATATATGTATATATATGTATATATATGTACATGCGTATATGTAGTCAAAATACCGAACGAGTCACAATACGTTATTCGGACCAAATGAAAATAAACCCGAAGGAGTTGCAACAAAATAAATATCGAAAAAATGTTCAATACGTACGAACAACCGATTAGAGAACCCAATAAAAAAAACGAAACTTACTGCCCAGAAGATACCAGAAAGGAATTTCAGTAAAACTCTGCCAGAATGTTATTGGAATCAACGAATATATATATATATATATATATATATATATATATACAAGTATATATATATATATATATATAAGAATGTGCATGGAAAGGTAACCCAACACATGAATTGACAGTTAACGATTAAGTAGCCGTTTATTTTTGTGCCTACATAGGATCAATATCTCAGATCTTTGATTTAGCAATTCATCAGCATTGGGCTACGGGGAGATATATATATATATATATATTATATATATATATATATATATATATATATATATATAATATATATCAACACCTCCGCACGAGCAGGATGCAACACAAAGTCAATTTCTTAAGCGGAATTTTAACTGGTTTGAATTCAGAGTTTTCTTTCTCCTAGAAAGGTTGCCTAAGCAGGACTGAGGAGCCCAGTCTGCTCTACTATTTACCTATAGCTGAAGGGATTATAGTTGGATTCATACCTTTTCCAAGGGTATTAGCGCTATGTGAAATGCAAACTGCCTTCTCTAGGATTTGAAATCGCTGGATGCTCCATAAAAATTCTCACGTAAAAAAGACCCGGTGGAATATCAGCAAAATTTTTTTTGTTTTAATAAACTGGGTTCAACAAATAATTACTATTGATCTCTAATATTATTGTTTTATTTTCCAACGTATTAAAATCAATTCTATGAATGATTTTATATAGAAAATATAATTAAAATAAGTGTAATCTTTTTATATGCGATCTTATTTAATTTCCTTAGTCTTTCTAATTCAATATATTTCTTTACATTGTTATAATTTTATGAGATCTTATTTAATTTCCTTAGTCTTTCTAATTCTATATATTTCTTTACATTGTAATCATTTTATATGAGATCTTATTTAATTTCCTTAGTCTTTCTAATTCAATATATTTCTTTACATTAAAACTTAAATACTTGTGCCCTTCGGGCGCATATTCTTGCTAGTAGATATAATTTAAGTTTGAAAATGAAGCTTTTTCCGTGTCTGATGATCAGGTAAAACTCATAAAACTTACAATATAGAGTATGCAGCTTTACAAATTAAAAAATCGTTGCTTTGGTTATTAGAGAAACGATTGAAAATTAGATCATAGGACGAAGGCGTCCCGTCGTGTTGTAATTGTTAGTTAGCTAATCACACACATCCATTACTACTAAAGAGTGAGTTCGATCTTACCTAGCGGTTTCGTTCAGTCGTTACAAGACCCGCCTAAGAACAACTAGTCTCATGGTTAGATACCGGCACTTGGAAACTCAGTGCATCAGTAGCACAGGGATCTGTGCGGTAATGTGGGAGCTGATGGTAAGTGTGGCGTTCCGTCTCAGACGCAAAAACTCCTTCGTCTAGCGCTAGCGAAAAGGGGACAGACTCCCTCACTGTCTGTCTGATACTGACATTAGGCTACCTCGACGAATTACTGTATTCAACGTGTGAGCTTTTATGCTAAGATTATTTGTTGGTTGACTGATGGATGTTTTTTGGAGGTGGGTGGGGTATTTTATGCTGAGAGGTTAGGGAATCATGTATGTTGCACATCTTTACTTACACTTTTGGAGTTAAATTAGTTGAAGCGACCTATTGACCGGACAGCAATAAATTCTATGTCCTTTTAACTTGCGCTGGATGAGGGAGAGTTTTTTTTTTCAACTGACGTGGAGCGCCACACCAACCATCAGCACCTTACTTTACCGCAAACATACAAACTCTGCTACTCATGCATGGGGTTAGCGAGGACCGGCATTCAAAGCATACAATGCAGAACCTTGTGGTTCCAAGGGGTATGCTCTACCGACTCAGCTAAACCGGCGCTTTTAATTAGAGACATAATAATAGGAAAGACAAGGAAGAAATTTGTTACAAAACCATCGTTGCCGAGCGGTTTTATATAATTCTGAGGAAATCTAGGGGAGTAAGACCCGAAATCAAATTCGGAACCGGAGTCCCTAAGATGGAGTAACGCTGGATTTCAGCGCTACAGAGCAACTCCTGCGACACTGGCGTTTCCAAACTGCATTGGTTTCTGTAGAATAATCATACTAAGTCCAATTACCGTCGAATTGGCAAGACAAGACAGCAAGCAGTCGTAACCCAATACGATTCTGGTATGCTGTAAAGACACTGCAAAGTTGGCAGGATTTATGGAGCCTCAGAAGATCATACAAACCAAGCAGGCAATCAGAACTCAGGGAATGGAATCACCAAAACATGAGTGGACTGTTCTGAATTCCCATAAGTACCAGTTGTCTTGACACTGGTTCAGTTGTGCTTGGCCAGTCACATTGTTCAAACCAATTGTTGACTGACTGACTGACTGACTTCAATAGTTTCTTTCCTTTTCTTTGGACGTTAATGGCAGTGTGGAGAGTTGGGATCTGCTGTTTGAGCAACAGCACATCCTCCATATTAACCCCGCAGGCTACGTAGTTAAAAAAAAGGGTTTGGACACTACTCCATCGTCTTTCGCAGAAGAAAGGATACCAACAATAATAGTAGGAAGCTATTTGAAACTAAATTCACTGCAGTGTCAACCGACTGCGAGATAAGCACGCTTTGTTTTGGTTGGTTATGCCAAGCGAATTAAATATCAAAACATGTTTTTTTGCTCTGCTCCATAACCTTGTCAGTTACTTATCTGATTGTTTCTGCTAGATTTATTAAATGGGGTCATGTGATCAGTTGCCAGCGATGCAGTGGCGCGAAAAGGTTATTTCTGGGAGACAGGGGAGCGCGAACTCTTCTATAGAAATGGATTGTGGAGGAAGGAAAGATGGAAGGAAAAAAATAACAGGGAGGAAGTAAGGAAGGAATGACAAAAGGAAAGAAAGGATTATGAAGATTATAAAATATTGTTTTGTCAGTGAGAGGATAGATGAGATGAATGAGGGACTCCACATAGAGAGAGAGAGAGAGAAGAGAGAGATAGAAGGAGAGAGAGAGAGAGAGAACGAGAGAGAGAGAGAGAGATCGAGAGAGAGAGAGAGAGAGAGAGAGATCTCTATGGGCATAGAATGAGAATCTATCTATCTATCTATCTATCATCTTCTCTCTCTCTCTCTCTCTCTATATATTATATATATATATATATATATATATATTATATATATAGAGAGAGAGAGAGAGAGAGAGAAGAGAGATAGACTTGATTCGGCATTAAATGACCGAAAGAGGGATGATATGCCATAAACAAAACAACCAAATAACAACCAGCCATCAATCTATCTATCTCTTTTTCTCTCTCTCTCTCTCTCTCTCTCTCTCTCTCTCTCTCTCCTATAATAATATATATATATATATATATATATATATATATAAAGAAAATTTGAAAAAAACAATGTTTCCGAAAATGGGATGAATTTAATTATCGATGTTTAAAACATTCGGTTTCATTGAACCTTCATCAGGATGTATCTTGGGTGAAGTAATGATGGATGTTTTTATATGTGACAGGAGATGAAAATTTTTACTCCCATATATATATATTATATATATATAATATATATATAATATTATTTATATATATTATATATATTATTATTATTATTATTATTTTTATTAAGTTGGTACAGACATATGATGTATCTCTCTCTCCCCCCTCTCTCTCTCTCTCTCTATATAATATATATATATATATGGCTGTTTTTGCTAATTGGTTGTTTTGTTTTATACACAGCATACACACTCTCTTTCGGGTCATTTAACGCCGAATCAAGTTATTTTGCTAAACGAAACAGGTTCCTGCAGTACAGCTGTTGCTTAAGTGGTCATCCAATTAAATATTGTACAGTCTCATCGCTGCTTAATTTTGGTGAGCGAGTGGGAATGGGTGTTTTTCGAAGTGACTTGACCTTAGATTAAGAGAGAAAGAGGAGAGAGAGAGAGAGAGAGAGAGAGAGAGAGAGAGAGAGGAGAGAAGAGAGAGAGAGAGGGATATTGATAGATTAATGGCATGTATTACCTATCTGGGATTATTTTTTGTGCTTAGAGGTTATTTAATTACGTTAACTTTTTTGCGTGGTTTTCTATAGAGTATTTTGCACATGGTTATATATCACATATTATTATTTGATAACAAATAATTGAAAAACAAGGGTATTCTACCGATGGATGGGACTCTAACCGGTTTTAAAGTGACCTGGGAGTAATGGCACTGAATGAGTCTCCTCCCATTCTAGAGTTAGAGGAAATGGACACTTACCATAGATGCAGTTTAGTGTCATAACCCCAGAGATCCCGTTTTGGGAGGAGTCTTAATGTCTACAAGTGATACAGTTGTATTATCCGCTTTCATAACGCAA
>CM042159.1:43782234-43790051 GCA_023376005.1 Doryteuthis pealeii | reverse complement strand
TGCTGGACGATTTGAACTGTGCCTTCTTTTTTAACGCATAGATAACGGATGAAGATTTAGGAACAAGCGTTTTTAAATATATATGATAGTCAGATATAATATTTATATAGTATTATAGTATAATAATAATTATAGTATATACCTAATTCTCTATGGTATGGTAAATCCTCGGCGGGTGAGAGAAAAACCCTCAGCTAAATAGCTTGGGATTGAAATAAGAAAAGACAAAGATAATCGGGTACCAACAAAAATAATGGTGTAGTTAGTATCAATATTTTTGGCCACGAACTGCAGAAAAAAAAAGAAGGTAAAAAAAACAAAGAAAAAAAAAATAATTGCTCAAAAATACGTTGTCAAAAAAAAAAAAATAACACAAAAAAAACGAAAAAAAAAAAAAAAAAAACCCACAAAAAGAAGGAGACAATACAAAAGAAAAAAAAAAAAAAGACAACCGTCAAAAGAAAAGATAGAAGATAATAAAAAACAAGAAAAAAAACCTCTGCCCAAAAAGAAAAAAAAAAAAAGAAAAACAATTTATATGCATATATATATATATAAAATATATATTCATATAAAAAAAAAGCCAGGAGATTAAAGCTATTAAGGAAAAAGTGCTCAATACCTAAGTATGTTACGTAGCCGTTCGTCACAGTACCCATAGATATATTTGTTACGTACTTTCTTACCGCTTCTTACTCTGGTCTTCTATTCTTCCGGCCGTCTTCTGATCGTCTAGTCTTCTGTCTTCTATCTTCTAATGGTCGGGTATATCTTCTACAGGTCTCGTCTGGTTTTCTTATCTGGGGATTCCGTGTCTGGTTCTGCTGGGGATCATTTCTTATCAGAAGCCTTGTGTCATTGTTAGCTTTTAGTAATAACAACAAGACTTCGATTTACCTTTGATGTTATTTTATTCCGGATCCCCAAGATCCAGACAACTGCGCAGTCAGCTCACATCTTCCTAGCTTCAGTCCTAACTCTCAACTGCTCTAACTCTAACTCTCTCTCCTGCAACTGACTAACTCTAACTCTCTCTGCAACTGACTAACTCTAACTCTCTCTGCAACTGAAACTAAGTTTGCTTACACCTTAAACTGGAAGGGGATTTCTATCACTTCCGATTCCCACGATCATCCCAGAACGCAAGGTGAGAGTGAGGTCAAGCATTGTCACTCACTCTCAAGGCCATCAGCTGTACTGATTGCCATAAGGATTTCTATACTACCTTAAAAAGTAATAGGGATCCATTAATATGTAACATCCCTCATAAATCATACATTTTTAAATTCATAATTAATTATGAATTTACTTTTACTTGCCTCTCCATTTTGAGGCTCTACCGTATTCTGGTACTTTCTAGATTACTTCGAATTCTATTCCTCTTTCTGCGCGGTTGTCTGGTTCCCCCATGCATACATCAATTTTACATGATAACAAGTTTTCACAAAAAAACAACACTGCAGGGCCATTTACAATATCCTGACAAAAATCAAAACACAACTGGACCAAACGTCTTGGTCCCAAAATCCTGGTCACAAAACCAACGTGACCCTGGTCACTCCAGCAATACATTCGCCTGGATTCCAATGACCAATTCACCAGCTTTCCGCTCCACAGGTCACTTACCTGGAGACTGGGAAGGCAATTTACATCAAAATACAATGATACCGAAAAAAGATTCAAAAACATTGCACACATGGTCCCTACAATACATTAAACATCACATGCATGGAGAAAACAACAACAATTTTATCGCGCAACAATAAAAATCTACACGGCGGCTTGCGTTACTCATAAGTTCTTAATATAGGATACACGACCAACACACCAATACCATTAAGTATTTAAAATTTTCTTCACAAAAAATATATATTACTGTGGCCAAATAGTTTCACTTTGAGGGAAAACTGTTTTATCCTGATTCCACACTCGGTCACTGCCAGTGGCTTAAAATTCTCCAGGAACCCTCCAACACAAAAAGTAGGTACTTGTCTGTTCTTAACATCTAATCGTTCACCGACCTTGCTATCCGCATCCAGACTCGAGATATCCTCTCTGCCAAAACGTTCTGGAGACCATTCCAAAATCATAATTCCCCCAAAAATTCAATCCACATAAAACAGGGGCGGCCTCTTCGCCTTTCTTCTTATTCTGCACTCCAGAACCCCTAACATTCCGAATCCGTCGGAATAATAAAACCCAAAAAGGCGCGACAAACCTTCCGAAACTACGGTAACCACATGGGACCTCACCAGGGAATCTCAATACGTGGAATGGTGGGCCCTCGATAGACCACTTTCATTACCATATATCTCCACCGATTCCCAAAACACCGGAAAAAATTTCTCCAAATAGTCAGGCATGAGTCCAGAACTCGATCCATACTACAGCAAGGGTCACAAAATTCACAAATAAAAAATTTCAAAACTATCAATAAAATTTGGCACTCATAAATCTCACTAAAATCAACTTTTTAACTATGTCAAACTTTCGAAAAAATTCAAAACCGAATTATACACTGGTCGCCGACAAAAAATGCAAAGTACAAAGTCAATTATTAATTTCCTTCTTTTAAAATATTGTCAATCAGCCTCCAAGGCTTTTCTCACGAAATCAAACCCAAGTTTTTTTTTTTTTTTCAAAAATCACCATGTCAAAATCCACAATTCATCAATATTAAAATTATTAAGTTACTTTTTTTCAACAATCTCTGATTAAATTAAGTTTCTGACTTTTTTTTCCCAAAAATTTTAACATTCAAAATGGCCGACATGTGGGGAAAATTACCCGCTTGACTAAAAACATTCATTTCAAAGATGGCGGCCATGTCTACGTGACTGGTATTCAAAAAAAAATTTTCCATTCATCCTTCAGCCAATGAGAGACAAGGAGGGGGGGTAAGTTGGTTCTTCTCTCAAAATCAATCCCAAGGATTTTACAATTATACGCCATTTTTTATTTTTCCTCCAAAATTCAAATATTCACCAGCTTCTTAAAATTATCCAATTAATCAGGGTAACAAACCTTAGTACTTCTAAAATTCAAACTAAAAAAAATAGGCACTTGCTCTTTCTGGAGTTTATTCATTTATCCGTTTATCTACGAAAAATCTTAATCTCTCAAATCACAATTTATGTCTTCACCCCACAACCTGCGTTAATCAAAGACATCAATCAAAGATCAAAAATTTGAAGAAATCGACCACAATCGTATTCCCAGAAAAAAAAAATATATACATATATACATCGTGCTGAGCAGAGCAAACACGAAAAACTCTTGGAGCAGGGCACCACCATTTATCTCTTATTCTGACATATTCAAAACTCCAAAAAACACAGGAAAATGTAGGCTTCCACGCCTTTCGAAAACCATCGAATTGCCTAATTAGGACATTTTCCAAAAACAGGATCTCTGGAATTGGTGAGTTATTCTGTTAACTACTTTTTCATTACCGTGAGTCCAAAAGATCCAAAAAACATACAACTTAGGCAAATCTCCAAACAATTGACCCAAAATCAGACCTTCAATCCGAATGAAAAACAGCATTGTGATTTAACATAAAAAAATAATAACATTCCCAACTAAAAGTTTCAAAATTACTTCTTTAAAAATAACTTTCTCCTTTGCGCGGATAAAAACTCACTAGAATTACAAAATTATTTAAATCCATCATAACATTATGAGTACAAATGACATAAATGCATGGTAATCTCAAAAAAAAAAAATACAGCTTCAATCGAAAAACGAAAAAAAATCAAAAAGAAAAAATTCCAAAATGGCGGCTGAAATTTTCTTCTAAAAATTCACCACGTGTTCCACCGGTCAAAAAAAAATCTTCCACCATGGTCGTTCATGGCGCACGTGCATTTCTTAACAATTACTGCTGGCTTGAATGCAACAATTGCCCTCGGGGGGGGGGACACATCCGTTGTCTCTCTCTCTACCTCTGGCACATACATTCAGTATCTCCCACTCTCTCACTGCTCGGAGGGGGAATGTATCCTCCTAGTGTCCTCTCTCTTTTTTTTCTCGATAGCATACACTCTCTTTTTCTTTTTTTCATCTTCAAAACAATTCAAAACTATGACAAATGACCTTCCACAACTTCAATCATACAGCAAAAAAAATTTTTTTTTTTCTCTTTCTCCCTGTCTTTCCTCACAAAATTTCAACTTATACATATCAAAACAAAATATCCCTTTCTCTTTTTCTCTTTCTTTGGCATATACACTCTGTCTCTCCCTTTTTTTTCATAGCATACAAACTGTCTCTCTTTTTCTCTCTATATTTTAAACAATTTAAACAATCTACTAACAATTTTCAATGGCATTTTTTTTCTTTAAACAATTCTAAAAACTTCTGCAAGGTTCAATCTTATACAACAAAAATTAATTGTCTCTTTCTTCTTCTTTTTCTTAAAACAGTGTTTCTCCTTCAGTCGGATTTCTTTTTTTTCTCTCTGAAAGTACTTAAAACAATGTCCCTTTTGTCTTCTTTCTTTCTTTCTTTTCAACATTCTATCTTAACTTCAATTTTTTGTGTGTGTCTCATTTAGTCAGACTTCGTCTTTTCGTATATTAATTCAAGTTTTTTATTGTAAAAATCACTAAGTAACGCTTTTTTTCTCTTTTTCTTTTCTCTTAATATCAGTCTCTTTTTTTCTATAGTCTGTTTCTAAAAACAATGTGCGTGTGTGTGTGTGTTCGTTACTTACGTTTTTCTTTTAAGTTCTATCACGTTTTTTTTCTTTCCTTTTTTTTTTTCTGCTTCATATTTCTGCCTTTCTTTTCTTCTCTGTCTAGTGGCACGTTGTCCAGGTTCGAATCTGATCACGTCTTGATGGCATGACTGGTCTCAAGGCACCAAATCGATATAATGTTACGTAGCGCCTTTTCTTTTCTTCTCTGTCTAGACTTCTAATCTTCTGTCTTCTAATCTTCGGGTAGATCTTCTAATGGTCGGGTATATCTTCTACAGGTCTCGTCTGGTCTTTCTTATCTGGGGATTCCGTGTCTGGTTCTGCTGGGGATCATTTCTTATCAGAAGCCTTGTGTCATTGTTAGCTTTTAGTAATAACAACAAGACTTCGATTTACCTTTGATGTTATTTTTTCCGGATCCCCAAGATCCAGACAACTGCGCAGTCAGCTCACATCTTCCTAGCTTCAGTCCTAACTCTCTCAACTGACTAACTCTAACTCTCTCTGCAACTGACTAACTCTAACTCTCTCTGCAACTGACTAACTCTAACTCTCTCTGCAACTGAAAGTTGCTTACACCTTAAACTGGAAGGGGATTTCTATCACTTCCGATTCCCACGATCATCCCAGAACGCAAGGTGAGAGTGAGGTCAAGCATTGTCACTCACTCTCAAGGCCATCAGCTGTACTGATTGCCATAAGGATTTCTATACTACCTTAAAAAGTAATAGGGATCCAATTAATATGTAACAAGTAAAGCAAATAATAAAGATAAATCTAATGAGTCAGACGAACCTACTAAAAGTTTTGCTTAATGCTCTTAAGACCTTAGCCCTGAAGAGCACTAAGTGAAACTTTTAGTCAGTTCGTCTGACTCATTAGATTTATCTTTATATATATATATATATATATATATATATATATATATATATATGTGTGTGTGTGTGTGTGTGTGTGTGTGTGTGTGTTGATAATGTTGTTTGTATGTATATCCAAGTTAGAATGGCGAAGACAATAAGTTCACGGCACTTCGTAACTGATATTTTCTTGCCTGCACGATTTTCATACTCTTTCGTAGGTATATTTACTCGTATCATTCGTTGAAATAAAACTGACAACAACCGATGATATATATATATAAATGATAAATAACATTTTTTTGAAAATTCCAGTACTAATCGAGAGCGTTCTATGCCTCGTGATTAATGATATATTTATTTCGTCTTTCCGTTTACAATGTTGCTTTGATAAAGACCTCTTCATATGGTCGAAACAGATTTCTGTCAGCAAAACTTTTAATATCTTGTTTTTTCTACACAACTTTCTACACATATTGTCGGATTCGTATCCATTTTACCTTTCATATTGTCCACAGAAAAAAACAAAATTGGAATTATTTAAATTATATCACCGGAGGCTCAAATTTTGAATATAATAAGGATCCCGACACTACGTATTTGTTATCATTACAGATTCCCAAAATTTTCCATCTTCATCTATTGTACTGTTGGACTTATTATATTTTTAAAACTTTCTTTTGTAACCGGAACATTTTCCTGAACTTTTTGATATTTATATACACTTTTACTGCAAACTATTTTGAGCTTTTTTAATGGTAAAAATGCCTATAATTTTTAGAAATAAAATTTATTTCATTTTTAACATAAAATACGCATTTTTTAAACATTTTTGAAAATTCTGGTACTGATCGAGAGCGTTCTGTGCCTCGTGATTAATGATATATTTATTTCGTCTTTCCGTTTACAATTTTGATTTGATAAAGACCTCTTCATAAGGGCGAAACAGATTTCTGTCAGCAAAACTTTTAACATCTTGTTGTTTTTCTACAAAGCTTTCTACACACACACACACACACACATATATATATATATATATATGAAAGGAATATAACAAAATATAAACCCTGTGACGGGGGTCTATCAAAATTAAGCTTTGCTTAGGCCGTCGGGACGGCCTAATGTCGGTATGAGCCATACAGCGAGGGAGTCTATCCCATTTTCACTAGCGCTAGACCAAGATGAATGCTTTTTGTGACTGAGGTGGAACGCCACACCTACCATCAGCTCCTTATTTTACCACACAGATCCCTGTGCTACTCATACGCTGAGTTGCCGAGAGGCCGGTATCGAAATAGGAACCTTGTGGTTTCTAGCCGAACGCTCTACTGACTGAGCTAACCCGGCCCTATAAACTGAAATAAACACGATAGTGTTGAGAAATTTCTAATATAAGGTGTGTGTTAGACGCCCGCTCCTATTTATAGACTCGGCGATAACTATGTGATCATACTTTTGGCCAATCACTGACAGTACTCTGTTGGTGAGACAATACTTAAACTGAGCCTACTAAGCATACTGGCTATAATTACTTTGAACCTTTGTGGACGACGGACATAGGATTGAATCACTGGACTTTTAACAATACGCAGGATAGGACTTATTCACTTACCAAAGGATTCCATAACTCAGGACTTACTTACTTTAAACCCTTTTCAACTGGCCAAGGATGGCATTTAAAAACTTAACAGATAGAAACATAAATTTTCTATCATACTGGAAGAAATAATCATATTAATGATAATCTATTAAAATCAAACTCCCTTCCTTTTGAACGAGTAATCATATAGATGATTACCGTCGAAGATAATTTGTTTCTTCTCCTTTTTCTTCTCATAAACTTCAACATTCATTTTCCATTATTGTTTATTCAGTCCTCAACATATGTTTATCAATTTTGTTATGCTTACAAACATTGCACACAAACACGAATATATTTCCCCTCTTGAAATCTGACATCAAAGTAAATAGATCTTTTCATTACGTGCTAATCTCGCCATTTGAATCCATTCATTTTGCTGATTGCTTTCTTTGAATTTATTCCTCAACTTTCTTATCGATCATCATTTTATTGGTGTCTGAGAAGCATCCTGTTGGATTATTTTGCAATATATATATATTTACCAACTCCTCCGCACGAGCAGGATGTGACACAAGGTCAATTTCTTAAGCGGAGTTTAACAGGTTCGAATGCAGAGTTTTCCATCTCCTAGACCGGTTGCCTAAACAAGGTTAAAGACCCCAGTCTGCCCTGCTATTTA
>CM042159.1:43729734-43777234 GCA_023376005.1 Doryteuthis pealeii | reverse complement strand
CAGGAGAAAATTTCTTATTTGAAGAAATTGTTTTTAGATTTTTTGAAAGGGAACATTATGGAAGAACTATAGAAATTGGAGTATTTTTGAGGGTTTGACATGCTATTAAAATCCGAACGTCTCATGTTCCGTACGGAACGTGAGACGTTCTGATACCATTTTTTTAACAAACACATTCAATTACCACCGGTGAGCCTGATAAAATGCTTTCGCGGACCGGATCCGGTCCGTGGGCCGTAGTTTGGTGACCCCTGATCTAATTAATCACAAAAGCGTGTCAAGTGTTTATGATCCCCGGGAGCCATATGGATCTCGGTTGAGAATTTCTACTCTAGAAAACCTTATCCTTATTACCACAATAATAGCTGTGAGTCGGGAGTCCACTCTAATAGTCATCTTTGACAACGCTGCTACCCAGAGTATGTCGAAATTCCCGCTAAAAAGTTCGATTCTCACTGAGTGCCCTGTAGTTCCGGCCTTGCGCCAGAATTAAGCTAAGCTTTATGAATAATAATAATCTATACATCAACAGTCGTGTTCCTTAATTGTATGACCGTTATCATCTTGCAACACAAGATGAATTCCAAAAATGTAAATCCTGATTATCTGGTATTGCTTATCTGTCGAATTGTTGTTTCTTATGAGCGTCGTCACCTCAACTGAACATTGCATTGGAACTTTGAAAATATAAATAGTTATGACTAGAATCAAACATGTACAGTGTCCTGGATATGACGTTAATCTGCATCTAGTGGTGAAGTTTCAATTCTGGAACTCTGGGGAGCTCTAGGGAGTGTGGAGTACCCATTCAGTACCATTACTCCCAGGTCCACTGACTCGGAATAGTAGTACCTCTTTGGGTTCACATCAATGGGTTGAATAGTAAAAAAATGAGTTTTAAAATGTGTTTAATAGATAATGGACCATTCCGTTTTTATTGTAAAGAAAAAAGGGAAGAAAAAGGGCATGTTACACAGAAAAATATAAGAAACAAAGAAAGAGCGTAGGAGAAATTAACTCTTGATTCATGTCTATTTGGAATTAGACTTTGTTGCCTTATACGTCTCAGACAAAGAACAACAGAGGAGTTATTGGCAAAAAGACGATCGTGTTGTCCTCCATAGATGATGGTTTAACGGAAGTGAAGGCCCAAGGTAACAAAAGTTAATGAACTATAACTCGGGCGTGGTCACTGGAGAATTTCTTGATTAGATTATTGGCAAAGGAATGTTTGTCGTCGTTCGACCGAGTCTCTTTTCTTTCCGATCTACACCCCCCATACCACCCCCAGTCCCAACCAACCCATCACCCCCAAGCTTCATCAACAAAACGACAACCATATTTAAGAGAAGAAGCTAAAATCTTTACTTAACAACACCTAGAAACGTACACCTAAATACGCATAAAAAAGATGGTTGGTTGGTTGGTTGGTTGGTCGATTCGGTTGGTTTTGTGCATGTCAACCCATATTGGGTTATTTTATGCTGAAGGCGATTTTTTTTGCAAGTAAAAATCATCATCATCATCATCATCATTATGAAACGGTCAACAGTATGGATTCCATAGTTTCTTTCTTTCTCTCTCTCTCTCTCTCTCTCTCTCTCTCTCTCTCTCTCTCTCTGTATCTCTCTAACTCTCTCTCTCTCACTCACCCCTCTCTCTCTTTCTCTCCCTCTATGCAACAAAATACCTTGTTTTTTGACCGATTTGTTCTGAATCCTCGACTGTCTGCATCTCCACATCCAATATATATATATATATATATATATATATATATATATATATATATATATATATATATATATATATAAACATTATTTTAAACAGAGGAATAACAAGGACTACCACTCGCTTTTCTCGTTATTCTGTGATAAAAAAAAGATTCTTATCACCTTCCATATACCAACAAATGCTCTGAAGATGATCTAATTAATAGATCGAAACACTGCAGCGTCGGCTAATAAACTTACCACTTAACCCATTTAAACCTGTGTTTTTTCATTTTTCTTAATATACTACATACCGTCGGATTCACTTCCTTTATTCACACACACATACACACACACACACATATATATATATATATAATATATATATGTGTATGTATTTATGTGTGCGTGTGCGTGTATATATATAGTGTATGTGTGGGTCTGCGTATGATAACCCGTCTTCCTCTACCAAAGACTCGTTCCCTCTTTCTCTCGACATGTCCCTATTTTTTTTTGTTCAGCCAACCCTGAGTCCATGAGCACTTTCTACCAACCCCTCCACCCGAGCAGGATGTGACAATATACCAATTTCTTAAGCGGAGTTTAACAGGTTGGAATTCAAGGTTTTCCTTCTCCCCGACCGGTTGACTAACCAAGTTTTACGCCCGACTATTCGCCCTACTATTTATGTCTTGTTTGTCCAGGACATTTATGGTTTCAAGTAACTAGGCATGACTGGGTGGAAAAGCTTATCGTCAAACTGAGCATCAAAAACAATTTATTGCAGTATTATCATGTAGATATACCACAGTATGATAAGTTAATTATTACAATGTTTGATGTGTTTACTTTAGAGCTACTGTAAATAGTTCAATATGTAAAAAGTATAATCATCTTAATTTAACTCTCTCACCCTTTCTTTTCCTTTTTTTCTTCTTTTCATCTTATCATTATGTTCGATTGAAACAGATTGACGTTATCTGTTCCGCACGCTCACCCCTCTCTCTATCGTTACCCAACTTTCTTCTTATGTTTACTGTGTAGCATGTCCTTTACAAATTTATTTATGATCTCTAATTCTAATGCAATAACAGATCTTATTTTTTTAAACTGACTCGTTCTGACTCCTCGGCTGTCTGTATGTCTACATATAACCACACACACACACACACACACACACACACACACATATATATATATATATATATATATATATAGTTATTTACTAAGCTTAGCTTAGATATGGCACAAGGCCAGAAGTATGAGGCACCCAGTGAGAATCAAACTCAAATCTACCTTGCTAACCACATGCAAACAATTACACCACGCACATAAACATACATGCAAACAATTACACATTCACATACACACACACACTTATATATATATTATATATTTATATATATATATATATATATAAGTGTGTGTGTGTGTGAGTGTGTAATTGTTTGTATGTATGTTTGTGTGCCTGTAAAATATATATATATATATATATATATATATATGCGTGCGTGCGTGTGCGTGCGTGCGTGTGCGTGCTTGTGTGTGTGTTTGTGTGTGTGTGTGCATGTTTGTGTGTATGATAACCTGTTTTCCACTGAATTCGGAACCATTAAGTTTAAATCCTACACTTCATTACAAAAATTATAGGATATGCCTACTCCTTATACAAGAAGTTTAAAAATTGAGCTTGCGTCACATTCTGCTGGTACAAAAGGGGTTTATCAATACATAGAAAACGTTATCGACAATCATTGGAATGCCATATAACGGTCTTGTCTCGTATTTGACGATCGCTGGGAAAAATGCGTGTGAAATGTTCATCAGGTAAGAAATAGACATAGTTCATCTTTAATGAATGCTCTTTCAGGTGGGACGTGCTAAGAAAACGATGCAGTGAATAGTCTAAGTAAGTAGGACAATAGGATTTTAACTTGAATCGCCGGGCAGGTAGGATTACCATCCTTATGCCAAGGAAATTAGCTAATGATCGCTAGATGGCGTTGCAAAGCAGTATAAATGGAAAGTGCGGAAATTATCATTCTCTCTCGTGTCGTGTTCAATGTAAATACGTGTCTATTGACGAGAGACACGTCAAGGAATATCATATATATACGCATATATATATACATACATACATATATATATATATATATATATATATATATGTATAGGCATATATATATACATATATATATATATACAAATATACATGTATATATGTATATATATGTATATATATGTACATGCGTATATGTAGTCAAAATACCGAACGAGTCACAATACGTTATTCGGACCAAATGAAAATAAACCCGAAGGAGTTGCAACAAAATAAATATCGAAAAAATGTTCAATACGTACGCACAACCGATTAGAGAACCCAATAAAAAAAACGAAACTTACTGCCCGGAAGATACCAGAAAGGAATTTCAGTAAAACTCTGCCAGAATGTTATTGGAACAACGAAAATTATATATATATATATATATTATATATATATATATATATATATATATATATATATATATATATATATATAAGAATGTGCATAGAAAGGGAACCCAGCACATGAATTGACGGTTAACGATAAGTAGCCGTTTATTTTTGTGCCTACATACGTTCAATATCTCAGCATTGGGCTACGGTAGAATATATATATATAATATATATATAAGATTTTGAAGGCAATTTACAATGCAATATGTGGTGAAAATTTATATTTATTTAACTTTTTCTTTTTTTTTTTAATTCTAAATATTTTCGGAAAATAAAATTCCATCAACAGAGTTATTGAAAGTACTTGGTGTTTTTTTTTATAGTACTTATCCCACGGCGATATTGTAATCATCTGTTGTTTTAAGAAGTTGAGGAACGCCGTATATTTGACATTTTTTTTTTTTTCGGTTACTTCCGTGATGTTAAATCGGCTATTTCCGTGATGTTAATTCGGTTCGGCTACTCCTGCGCTCGTGGAGATTGTTAGAAATTCTTTTAATTTTTACTATGAATTTAGCCTCGCTCCGGCATAGGGAAATAAAATACTAGGGGAGTAAGACCTGAAATCAAATCCGGAATCGGAGTCCCTAAGATGGGGTAACGCTGGATTTCAGCGCTACAGAGCAACTCCTGCGACACTGCCGTTGCCAAACTGCATTGGTTTCTGTAGAATAATCATACTAAGTCCAATTACCGTCGAATTGGCAAGACAAGACAGCAAGCAGTCGTAACCCAATACGATTCTGGTATGCTGTAAGGCAGCCAATCAGGACTCAGGGAATGGAAGCACCCAAATGCATGAGTGGACTGTTCTGAATTCCCATAAGTACCAGTTGTCTTGACACTGGCTCAGTTGTGCTTGGCCAGTCACATTGTTCAAACCAATTGTTGACTGACTGACTGACTGACTGACTGACTTACTTCAATAGTTTCTTTCCTTTTCTTTGGACGTCAGCGCCAGTGTGGAGAGTTGGGGTCTGCAGTTTGAGCAACAGCACATCCTCCATATTAACCACGCAGGCTACGTAGTTAAAAAAAAGGGTTTGGACACTACTCCATCGTCTTTCGCAAAAGAAAGGATACCAACAATAATAGTAGGAAGCTATTTGAAACTAAATTCACTGCAGTGTCAACCGACTGCGAGATAAGCACGCTTTGTTTTGGTTGGTTATGCCAAGCGAATTAAATATCAAAACATGTTTTTTTGCTCTGCTCCATAACCTTGTCAGTTACTTATCTGATTGTTTCTGCTAGATTTATTAAATGGGGTCATGTGATCAGTTGCCAGCGATGCAGTGGCGCGAAAAGGTTATTTCTGGGAGACAGGGGAGCGCGAACTCTTCTATAGAAATGGATTGTGGAGGAAGGAAAGATGGAAGGAAAAAAAAATAACAGGGAGGAAGTAAGGAAGGAATGACAAAAGGAAAGAAAGGATTATGAGGATTATAAAATATTGTGTCAGTGAGAAGATAGATGAGATGAATGAGGGACTCCACATGGAGAGAGAGAGAGAGAGAGAGAGAGAGAGAGAGAGAGAGAGAGAGAGAGAGAGAGAGAGAGAGAGAGAGAGAGAGAGAGAGAGATCTATGGGCATAGAATGAGAATCTATCTATCTATCTATCAATCTATCTATCAATCTCTCTCTCTCTCTCTCTCTCTCTCTCTCTCTCTCTCTCTCTCTCTCTATATAATATATATATATATATATATATATATATATAGAGAGAGAGAGAGAGAGACTTGATTCGGCATTAAATGACCGAAAGAGGGATGATATGCCATAAAACCATAAAACAAAACAACCAAATAACAACCAGCCATCCTATCTATCTATCTATCTATCTATCTATCTATATATATATATAATATATATATATATATATATATATATATATAAAGAAAATTTGAAAAAAACAAGTGTTCCGAAAATGGGATGCATTTAATTATCGATGTTTAAAACATTTCGGTTTCATTGAACCTTCATCAGGATGTATCTTGGGTGAAGAAATGATGGATGTTTTATATGTGACAGGAGATGAAAATATTTTTACTCCCATATATATATATATAATATATATATATTATATATATAATTTATATATATATATATATATATATAATATAATTATTATTATTTTATTAAGTTGGTAGAGACATATGATGTATCTCTCTCTCTCCCCCCCCTCTCTCTCTCTCTCTCTCTCTCTCTCTCTATATTATATATATATATATATATTATATGGCTGTTTGCTAATTGGTTGTTTTGTTTTACAGCATATCAACTCTCTTTCGGGTCATTTAACGCCGAATTAAGTTATTTTGCTAAACGAAACAGGTTACCTGCAGTACCAGTTGTTGCTTAAGTGGTCATCCAATTAAATATTGTACAGTCTCATCGCTGCTTAATTTTGGTGAGCGAGTGGGAATGGGTGCTTTCAACGTGACTTGACCTTAATGATAAGAGAGAGAGAGAGAGAGAAAGAGAGAGAGAGAGAGAGAGAGAGAGAGAGAGAGAGAGAGAGAGAGAGAGAGAGAGAGAGAGAGAGAGAGAGGGATATTGATTGATTAATGGCATGTATACCCATCTGGGATTATTTTGTGCTTAGAGGTTATTTAATTACGTTAACTTTTTTGCGTGGTTTTCTATTTTGCACATGGTTATATATCACATATTATTATTTGATACAAATAATTGAAAAACAAGGGTATTTTACCCATAGATGGGGTTCTAACAGGTTAAAGTTGACCTGGGAGTAATGGCACTGAATGAGTACTCCTCCCATTCTAGAGTTAGAGAAATGGACACTTACCATTAGAAGCAGTTTAGTGTCATACCCAGAGATCCCGTTTTTGGGAGGAGTCTATACGTTTACAAGTGATACAGCTGTTATACGCTTTCATAACCCCCCCCCACACACACACAGACAGAGAGAGAGAGAGAGAGAGAGAGAGAGAGAGAGAGAGAGAGAGAGAGAGAGATTTACCCACTCATAACACGTTTGAATTCAGAGTTTTCCTTCTCCTAGACCGTTTGCTTAACCAAGGTTAAAGAGCCCAGTCGGCCCTACTATTTATCCATACCTGAAGGGAGAGTAGGAGTCATGCCTTTCCCAAGGATATTAGCGCTAAGTGAAATGCAATTACCACATCCAGGATTTGAACTCGGGGCGACGAGTCCATTTCCCATGACTTTAACCATTACACCCCGCGCTTCCATATAGAAAAAGAAAACAAAAATAATTTGTCAACGAAAAGAAATCGGTAGATTAAAGAGTAAGACAAATTAACGAGAATAGATTAAAATAGATTAGTTTTTGTTGGATAGATTTTACGGCATTATAACCCTTGTTGGGTTATTTTATGCCGAAGATGTTTGATTTTATTCCTTCTTGTTGGGCATTCAATATTTTTTTAAATTCAATTTTTTTCACAACTAAATTTTTTATTTTATTTTATTTAACTCATAGATGGGAACATAGCAGGCACTGTCACTCCGGGTCAGAGTGGAACTAGGAGTAATGGGGATGAAGGAGTACTCCACACTCCATAGAGCACCAGAATTGAAACCTCTAATGTCTATCATTTGTAAATCTCAAAAGTAAACAAATAAATACACCAGGGATTCATTGCACTCTGCCTTTACCCAGTTGATGTTGAGTAGTCGCTTCTAGTTCTATTATAAAGGAAAAAGAAAGAGATAAAAATCAGCATCAAAGAAGAAGAAGGAATATTAGAAATATCGGAAAGGAAAGAAGGATTCACAAAAAGGAGTGGGGAAGGAAAAACCTCATAAAAAGAGGGGAAGATAGAAAGACATGGTTTTATATTAAAACAAAAACAAAAAGAATGCCGAAAGAAAAATGGAAAGAAAGAAAGAAAGAAAGAAAGAAAGTATGTCAAAATAACAGCAAAAAATAAAAATAAAAATATTAGAATGAAAGAATAGATAATTGTGAGAAAGAAAAGAAAACCATAAGAAAGAATGGAAGAAAGAAATACAACTTTTATAAGTCAGTTGAAAAGAAAGAAGAAAAGAAAGGATGAAAGAAAATGATTTTTATCATAAATGAAAAGAAGAAACTCAGAAACAAGAAAAGAGGACGACAGAAGGAAAAACATTAGATAGAAAGACCAAAAAAAACAGAACCGGAATAAGAAAGAAAGAGTGAAAGAAAGAAAGAAAGTTATAATAAAGTGAAAAAGTTTTTAAAAAATCCCAAAGAAAGAAAGAAAGAAAGAAAGAAAGTAAGAAAGAAAGACTGAAAAAAAGAAGGAATGTTATCATTAGGAGAAAAAGAATAAAAATATGAAAGAATGAAAAAAGAAAAAATATTAGATAGAAAGAAGTAGAAAAAACAGAACCGGAATAAGAAAGAAAGAGTGAAGAAAGAAAGAAAGAAAGTTATAATAAAGAGAAAAAATTTAAAAAAACAAAAGTCACACAGAAAGAAAGAAAGAAAGAAAGAAAGAAAGAAAGAAAGAAAGTAAAAAAGAAAGACTGAAAAAAAGTAGGAATGTTATAATAAGAAGAAAAAGAAGAAAGATATAAAAGAAAGAAAAAAGAAAGATAGAGAGAGAAAAAAGAAAGAAAAATGTTATGAGAATAAAAGGAATAAACATTTGACATAAAGAAAGAATGAATGAAAAAAAGAAAGAAAAAAAGAAAAATGAGGGAAAAATGTTATAAAAAGAGAAAAAGAATAAAAATAAAAAGGAAAAATAAATAAAGAAAGAATGTTATAATGAAAAGAATAAAAATTCGAAATGAATAAAGAAAGAAAAAAAAAAATAAAGACAGAAAGAACATTATAATAAACAGAAAAATGATAAAAATACAAAAAAAAAGAGTAAGAAGAATAGAGAAAAGAAGGAGAAAGAAAGAAAGAAAGAATGTTATAATAAAAAAGAATAGAAATCCGAAAGAAAGAATCCAAGAAGAAAGAAAGAAAGAAAAAGAAAGAAGAAAGAAGATAAAAAAAAAAACAGTAAAAAAAAGCAAAAAGAAAGAAACAAACAAAAAGAAAGACATTATTTTATTTTAAAAGAAAAAGAAAGAAAACCAGAAAAAAGAAAATAACACAAAAAGATGAAAAAAATATTGGAAAGAAGAGAAGGAAATTCAGAAACAATAGGTAAGGAATATTAGGAGGCAAAAATAAATAAAATCCTAAAATACTCGTTTTAAATAAACATACATTATGTGCTATATATATATATATATATATATATATATTATATATATATATATATATATATATATAGTATGAGTAAAGAAGAAGTAAAAATAATGCAAAAATAACGATGGGAGCATTGTGACTTTTGTGTCGTAATCAAATCTTTCTGACCGAGATTCCTTTCGTGGAAGAGACGCTTTGCTGGGGCAACGAAGGTCAAAGAAGGCCAGTTGTGTATAAAAATGGAAGAAAAAATCGTGAATAATTCAATGGAGGAAAAGGACAGAATACGCTGTCTTCCTTTCGGGATTTGGGCGAAGATGAACTCAAGGAACATCGTTCATATTCTGGATTTCATTTACATTCGATGGATGTTGATTTGATCAATGCATTGTGCAGTTTATTTTCGGCCTTTCTTTTATTTTATTCTGCCCATCTATCTTTGTTGGAGTCGCCATCTCAGTCTGTTCAGAACTACGAACGGGTTACAGAAAAGTTATCGGCCACACCAAGAAGCCGAACAGCAATTTTAGAAAAAAATAGAAATTTAGATTTTTTCGGTAAGGAGTAATTGCTTTTATATAATTGTTCCCTTGATATTGTTTGTGCAGCAGTTATTAGTGATTCAGTTTCTCTCTTGACGTGTCCTTTTCTTAACCATGTCCAAGTTTTTTCATGATTGATTGATTGTTTGATTGATTGATTGATTGATTGATTTTAACGATATATCAGACCGCCTAGGGTTATTTTATGCTTATATATATTTACCCAACCTCTCCACCTAAGTAGCATGTGACATAAGGTCAATTTCTACAGTCGGCTGTGATCTGCTGGAACTGCAAAATCGACCACTTGCCAACTTATCATTTTTTTGTCCAGTCTTCTTGCTGGGATAAGTTGATCCGTATGTATCTCAAAGACCCAGATAATTTTATGCGTTTCATTCTCAAGAACGGACTCTGATTTCTGCATTATTATTATTATTCACTCCTTTGAGTTTTCACACCAGTGTTAGCTGATGGTATTTTACTGGAGTCCGAGTGACAGCAAGTCTCCTCAGGTCTCCAGGATTCTTCTGAGTATTCTGGCAGATTGCAGCAGTGCAGTGTTCTGAATGGTTTCAATCCTTCCTTTGATATCCAAACTTCCCAAGGCCTTTTCTAATCCTTTTGGGACAGTTCCAAGTGCACCAACTACAATTGGTATCACTTTCACTTTCATTTTCCATAACTTATTCAGTTCTCTGCCAAGGTCCAGATATTTGTCCATTTTTTCATTTTCCTTTAGCTTCACCCTGTGATCTGCTGGCACTGCAAAATCCACCAGTTGACAAGTTCTTTCTTTTTTGTCTTTCAACACTAGGTCTGGTCTTCTTGCTGGGATAAAGTGATCCGTTTTTATTTCAAAGTCCCAGAGAATTTTATGCGTTTCGTTCTCAAGAACAGATTCTGGTTTATGCATATACCATTTTGTTGAATGGTCAAAATTTAGTTTTTTGCATAAATTTATGTGAATTTATTCCTTGATCTTATCACTTATTGTGCGAGGATGAAACCCATTAACTAGCTTACCTTCACTTCTTAACTTTTAATTTCACTATGAATCATAAAACATATGATTTCTTCATTGCCATCATAAAATGCTTTACCCACTAAAATCTTATATATATATATATATATATAGATATAACCCCCCCCCCCCGCATGGTTCGTAATTTCTCGTTTCTCTTTCCTGATGAAAAAAACAAAAGATTTTTTTTCAACAACAATCCTAATCTTAAGTCCAGAACATCTACCAATGAATTTCTCTGATGAGATTGGTCGAAAAAAAAGAATAAACATCAACTTAGATTAAATATCTAACTATAAGGGTTCCCTAATTTTCTTTGTAAGAAATTTTCCTCTTTTAAGATGTTTACGCTTTTACGCACCTCTTATATATATATATTATATATATATATATATATATATATATATATATATATTGGGGGGAGATTATGTGCTTAATTAAAGTCATACCTAATTTGTTAATTAATTAATATTAAATTAAATGAATTAGGCGTGCATATCGGTTTTGTACATAAGAGATCGACTTTTCTCGGTTTGTTTACGCTTTGCATTTAAACGATATGCACGCCTAATCATTTAATTATAATTAATTAATTAACAAATTCGGTATGACTTTAATTAAGCACATAATCTCCCAAAAATTGTCGGCCTTCGCCATTTCAAACACATTTTTTGACCACTTCATGTATATATATATATATATTTATATATATATATATATTTATATATATATATATATATATATATAAATTAAAAATGTAATCCCTTATAGGAAGCGAATGTTTAAAAAGGCACATCCCACTTGCGGATTTTTTGCCCGGGTTCGAGGTGATCTGTTGGTTGTTCTGTCTATATTTTTTGTTGTTTTCGTTTTTGTTTTTGTTTTGTTTTTTATCCTTTACTTTAACTTCATCCTTATATGTTTTAGATAATTCTGACTTCCCACTTTTTTCTTTATATTTTTTTATTTTTATCTCTATTTTTATTGTTATTTTTCATTTTTTCCTTTTTACTTTTTATATACATATTTTATATTTTATTGTTTATTTTATTTTTATTTTTTACCTCCTTATTTTTTATTTTTTTTATTTCCTAATTTTTATTTCTTTATTATTTATCATTATTTGTGTTCTCTTCATTCTTTATTTTCACTTTTTTATTTTTTACTTTTTGCTCATTTTGTATGTACATATTTACAACTAATTTCCCAATAAATTATTTCCCTATCTAAAACACACGCCATCCATAGCATAAATTCCCTCCGCCTCATTCAAATACAATAGCCCCGCCCATATTACCATCTCAAACAAAGACCCCACCCCAAATTGATAGATTTAAAAACGCTGTTACTTTGGAAAGTAAGATTCATGTTCTTGCAATTACCTGAATATGCTGCAGTAATGTGGTTGAAATAAATCATTGTAATGAAGCAAATTTAAAGTTTTTCCGTCATATATATATATATATATATATATATATATATATATATATATATATATATATATATATATATATATATATATATATATATATATATATATATATTGTTGAAAATAACAGATTAGAAAAATCCGACAAAATGTGAGGAAAAGTATTGGAAATGGGAATAGCAAACAAACATTTTCCTTCAATTAATATTTCGCCTTTGTTGGTTTTATTCTCATTCTGGTGAAGCCTCTAAAAACAAGAGAGTTGAAAAATGTATTGAATGTTTGTGTTCGTTATTCCCTTTCCTATACTTTTCCTCACGCACACACACACACACACACACACACACATATATATATATATATATGTGTGTGTGTGTGTGTGTGTGTGTGTGTATGTGTGTGTGTGTGAAAATATATACGTAGATAAACCTTCCATGTTAGAATGTAGAAATTCAAACATACATGTGTCAGTTTTGAATCAGTAACAGTAAAAAAAAAAAATAATTTAATCTCAAAATTAATATTTGCTCAAAATTGAAGAGTTCCTTTCCCAGAATTTTATTATGGTTTCGGGCTTATTTCTCTAAACGGCTGAAAGCGTTTGACGTTTTATTCATTTTCTGCGTGTCGCGTGTATAATGAGCGGGATGTTAATGAAAGCTAATTTAAAACCAACATAATTCTCAGAAAAAAAATGGATGGTTTCTATGGATTTGATGTTTTGGTGGCAGTGGAGATTTAGCATGTGTTCACGATTGCCAATAGAATTACATTTATGAAAATTAAACTGTTTATTAAAGGGAAAAGCAAAGAATATCAATAATTACGCCTCGAGCATTTAACACATACACACGCACGCACGCACGCACACACACACACACACACACATATATATATACATGTTAATTGCATTTCACTTAGCGCTAATACCCTTGGGAAAGGTATGAATCCGACTCTCCCTCCAGCTATGGATAAATAGCAGGGCAGACTGGGTTCTTTAACCATGGCTAGGTAACCAGTCTAGGAGAAGGAAAACTCTGAGTTCAAACCTGTTAAACTCCGCTTAAGAAATTGACTTTGTGTCGTATCCTGCTCATGCGGAGGAGTTGGTAATATATATATATATATATATATATATATATATACATTTAGTCATTCACAGACACCGTGTATCGATGTTTACGTCATCACTGTGGCTAGACTTAAGAGCCACTTCTAGTTGGGAGAGAAACCACTGAATTTTCATCAGTCTGACACCTTACCTCTCGGCCGTCAGTAGCTGTCAGTAAGAGACGAACATCTAATTGATAAATACATACATCCGTAGATGTATGTTACGATCACCAGTGAACTCAAGTCTGTAAACAGCAGACAGGTCTTGCCTTACGCTAAGCGGTGTAAGTTCGTTAAAGCCCCCCCCCGAGAGCTCTATCGAATTTTGGCAATATATATATATATATATATATATATTATTATTATTATTATATATATATATATTATTATTATTATTAATATTATTATATATATATATATATATATATATATATATATATATATATCGACGAGTCCATTTTCCACGACTCTAACCACTAGCCCACGCGCCACCATAAGTTCTAATATATATATATATATATATATATATATATATATATATATATATATATATATATATATATATATATATATATATATATATATATATATATATATATATATATATATATATATATATATATATATATATATATATTATTAGAACTTATGGTGGCGCGTGGGCTATTGGTTATAGTCGTGGAAAATGGACTCGTCGATTCGAGTTTAATTCCTAGACGAAGCTGTTGGCATTTCACATAGCGCTAATACCTTGGGAAAGGTATGAATCCATATATTATCCCTCCAGCTATGGGTTAAATAGTAGGACAGACTGGGCTCTTCAGCCTTGGGTAGGTAACCAGTCTAGGAGGGGGATAAATCTGAATTCAAAATTCCTGAGGTCGGTCGTTGATTGGGTTTGTGGCAACCTTTGATGCACCAATTCTTTCCTATCGACTGTGCCAAAAAGTGTGGATGGTCCAACACAAGCCTTCACCACTATAAACAAATCACTGTGTGGATGTTCATTGTGTGTATGAACCTGCATACGTCGATAATCGTCGGGAGAGTCCATTTTTATATTAAAACGATTACATAATCATATTGCAATAAAAACTTGTAATTGTTAACGGAGAGCTGTCTCGTGCGCGTAGTACCCCATTTCTATTAACTTTACAAAGACGCCTCGACCAAGTTGCGTTGTTTCCCGTTCTGTGGATCTGAAGAAAAATACAACGTGGCCGCAAAATGAATTGCCGAACTAACAAGTCAGAAAACGTAGATGGTCAATCCATTGATATGGCCCAACGAGACCATCAAGACAACAACATTGTTAACATCGGTCTGAATACTCAAAAGAGTTCAGAAGACTTGCTGTCACTATGCTCCCCCTTCCTGAAAGAACAACAGTTACCGCTGGTGTCAAAAAAATTGCAGGTACTGCTATATTAATAAAAACCGCCTTTCTTTATTTTTTTAAAAAACCCAAGTGGTCAAAGTAGGCGTCTCTGGTAACATTTTTATACTACATATGTGTGTTCCTCATGTGATAATCCACCGATGTGTCCCTCTGTTATTGTGATTGTCCACTTTCTCTCTGTCCGACTCTCATTTTCTCTCTGTCTGTAAGTCAATCTCTCTCTCTCTCTCACACGCACACCCACACAGACATGCACACACACACACACACACACACACACACACACACACACACACTCCCTGAGACCACTCTTATTTTCTCTGTCTCTGATCCTGCCTCTGTCTCTTTCTCACTTTCTCTCTGTTTGCTTGTCTATCTGTCTGTCTGTCTGTCTCTCTCACACACACACACACACACACACACACACACACACTTTTCTCAGTCCTGTCTCACTGTCTTTCTGTCTATCTCTGTCCCTATCACTTTCTGTCTGTCTATCTTTCTCTCCCTCTCCCTCCCTCTCTCTCTCACACACGCCCCCCACACACATCATCTTAGCTCTCTTATTTTCTCTCTGCCCTTCCCTCTGTCTCTGCCTATGTCTATTCATATCTCACTTTCTCTCTCTCTGTCTCTCACACTTTCTCTCAGTCTCTCTCTCTCTCTCTCTCTCTCTCTCTACTATACATATATATATAAACATATGTATGTGTGTGGGGATGTCCATTTCCTGTATTCATATCATATCATTGGTCACTCCAGCATTATGGATCTCCATTCTGGTTATATTCTCCGCACATAACTTGTACAATAGTCTGCCTTTCGGCCACAGACTGATTCTTTGTTGAACCTTGTATATTTTTGTGCAACCAAATAGATGGACATTTGTAGCAATGTTCCCAATACAATTGATAAAAGCCTGATAAAAGTACCAGTGGCCAAAATCTATCAAACGGGTACAACAGGTGGCTGAATTACACATCAAAGCCGCACTCAATTGTTCGCTCTGTTACGAACATAAGTAAGAATAATACGTTAGTTTTCTACGCAAGTTTGGGCGGTTGCTTGAGCTATAAGTAAATAAAAGTGCTAGTATGAGAATGAAATAAAGAGTTCTACGTACTACAAGGGATGCTCTGAAAGAAATGCCTCCTATTTAGTTATTTACTTGCTACTTAGCAACGGATGATAGTGTGCAAGATTATATGGGTGGGCAAGATTTTGACTTCAGAACTAATGTAGTTTTGGTAAGGATGAATTTTTCTCAGAAAGTAATGCATTCTATTCTGTTATTGTATCCCTCGAGGCAGGTGGTGGATGTTGGTGGTACATAAGTAGGGATATACTATATACAATATATCTGTTATTTTACTTTCAAAGCGTCATTGTGAATACATGCATATATAACACATACGCAATAATTATATTCTATTATAATGGAGATTGTGGTTGTCTGTCTGTAACCGAAACTATATTACTTACAAGTAGTTATTTACATCATATTTCCATGATTTTATTTTTATTTAACCTCAATTATAATAAAATGTTTTACATTACTTACACTGTTATTCTGCATACTAATAACATGCAATTGTATTTATATATACAACAAAATAGTGGATTACAGTGTGAACAGGAAGGCTAATTTGCATATTGATCTTAAAAATTGATTTTAATAATATATGCTTAGTATTGATTTCTAATTGTTTGGTTTTATCTTATTGAATATGAGAAAATCTCTTCAATAAATTAAAAGAAATCTCTTAACAGAAGAAATAACTGTCATTTTATTCTTCACTTCTATTTTAACTAAACAGTTTAATAGGACATTTATGAAAGACGGGAGTAACGGAAAATAATTAGTTCAAAGTTGTTCTATTTTTCAATCATGCCCTCTGTTCAAAATCTTTTTAATTCTTATTCAGTTCATTAGCCTTTCTAATTTAATATAATATTTATTATAAAATTTAACTAAATACTTGCACCGGAGTGCATATATTTGCTAGTGTAATATATATATATATATATATATATATATATATATATATATATATATATATGAGGAAGAATGAATAAAGAAAAGAAAGTACAGAATGGATAAAAGATGAAATTAATCAAATCACTTACACATGTGTTTCGGTCAGTTTATCTTTGTGTACACGATTCAAACTATTATTATTATTAAATAAACAAATGAAATGAAATAATAATAATAATAATAGAAAAATGTGAAAATATTCAGTACACAGAGAAAATTCGACCTTCATCAGAATGAAATTTTATTTTGAATGAAAACAATTTGTTGGGGAAAAACGGAGAATTTTTTTTAGAAATGTTCGAAGAGAATTTAAAAAAATCACTTTCGGGAACGCTGAAATAGGGCCGTTAGCTAATCTCGAGAATTTGAATATTTGATTTTCCTAGGAGTTATGGTAGATACAATTTTGTATATATATATATATATATTATATATATATATATTAGGATATAATGAGGAGTAAAATGTATGTATATATATGAAAGTACGCAAACAGTTTGTTTGATAAGGCTATGCCGACAATTTTTGAGAGAATATGTGCTTAATTGAAGTCATACCTAATTTGAAAAGTTAATTAGGTAATAATTAATGAATTAGACGAATATACCTGTTCATATGTGGAGCGTAAACAAATCGAGAAAAAGTCAATCTCTGTATGTACATTTCAGCATATTGTGCCTCATCAGCAGAGTTATAGACTGGAAGCCGCTTTGTGTGTGATTCGAACCCTAACTGCCTAACTGACAGGCAGGGATTCCAATCGTTACACTAGCTGACCCCCCCAGATTTCTTGCTTTGTTTATAAACTGATGGTTAGAATCCCCGCCTATCGAATCACACACAAAGCGGCTTCCAGTCTATAACTCTATATCTATATTCGCCTAATTCATTAATTATCAACTAATTAATTTTCAAATTAGGTATGACTTCAATTAAGCACATATTCTCCCAATATATATATATATATAAGTTGATTTAAAATCAGTAAAGACCGAAATCAGCTTTATATATATATATATATATATATATATATATATATATTATATATATAGTTCAAATAAGGGATCTATTCGTTTATTTATCATACTCCGTATATGTAAAAATTTATACATAAATCTTTCTATGTTCATTTCATGCCTATGTGATCCTCAGACCAAATGGGAATTTTTTTACGCTGCGGTTTGGTCCTTTGATGGGTTTTGAAGCCAGGGAGTTCTGCACACAGCTATCTATTAGAATCAACAATGTGGAAGCTACCACAGTAATCTATCAACTTCACTGGAGAGCAAAAAAAAGATTACATAGGCGTCAGTTACCAGGTGTTGACTCCATGTCCACGCTAACTTAACTTAAACACACACACACACACACACACACACACACACACACACACATATATATATATATATATATATATATATGTGTGTGTGTGTGCTTTTTATTCCGTTATTATATACTAGCAGGATCTGTGGATCTGCCACAGTATGATTATTTAATTATATACATTATAAATTCTTTATATGTTTACGTAAGAGCTATTGGATATAGTTCAATATATAAAATGTATGATAATCTTAATTTAACTCTCTCTCTCACTTTTTTTTTTCGTTCTTTTCATCTTTTCATTATTTTCGATTGGAATCGATTACGCCATCGCTTCCGCACGGGCACACCGCTCTCTATCTTTCTTATACTCTCTTTCTTTCTTTATTTCTTCTTTATTATATTTTTTGTCTGCGTAGCATGTCTTTTTTCTTACCTTTGTTTCTTTATAATAAAAACGGAATGGTCTATTATTTAGTTGAGGTGACAACACTCATATAAGAAATGAGAATTCGACAGATAAGCAACACCAGATAACCAGGATTTACATTTTTGCATATCATCTCGGACATTAAACAAAGAAACCAAACTAATATTTGTTACATTTCCTGTAAGGGCCTATCTAGGGGGTCAAATAAATCTGTTTAGAATTATTGGTATTTGACCCTGTTCCAATCCCGAAATTTTATCATAATAGTGTTTATGTGTATGTCTGTATGTAACCGAAACTACGTCACCACTAACTTAGTTCACTTAGTTATTTACATGATATCCTTAATATTCATCAAGTAATCCTTATTTAATTCTAATTGGCATCTTATTTGGTAACGATGTTTCTATTCTATCAAAATCTAGCTGCAGGAAATTTCCCTCAAAACAGCCCATGTTTTTAAAGTATTTGCTTCTCACCCCACTTATGTGGGCGTGACACAAGGACATTTTTATGTGGGCCCATACACAAGCCGAAGCTCATGGGTGATAGACACAAAAAATGCATTGATCCCGTCGGCATTCCTCCTCAATGGGGGCGCCTCAGGCGCTGGGAAATAAACCCAGCCCTGCTCCTTCAAATTGAGGGGGCAGTTGTTGCCTGGGAGGATAGCTCCCTGGGATCAACGCTGTTAATTTACATTAACAAACACAGGCCTCGAAAGGTCCGTATTATTAATGAGTTTAAAATCCTGAAATATATATATATATATCTATATATATATATATATATATATATATATATATATATATATATATAATATATATTTTATATCAGTAAGAAATAGAAGCTTACATTGTATAGGGTGTGGCTAATTTTCATCGAAGTTTTAATAACATCGGTTTTAATACATAATAATCTTGTGTTATTAATTAATTATGTATAATCTATACATAAATAAATGGCCGTTGTGTGTATGCATGTACGTGTGTGTGTGTGTATATGTGTGTATGTCCGGAGGAAACTACGAATATAAAACAATTAACGACAATGTAAATATATATATATATATATATATATATATATATATATAGTAAGAGAATGTAGTTATTGGTAGCGTTCGGGATTAAAACATTAATCAATTATGTAAGACCAAAACAATCAATGGATCTGCGAGACTAACTTTTGATTATCCAGCCCTCTACCCAGGCAACGCCGGATAACCGCTTCTAGTCTTATATCGAAATCAATTAGAATAAAATAAAGATAACTGGAATAATGTTTGCCTCTCAAACCCTTTTTTATGGGGCCGAAGAGATTATAGTGATTATTCAAATGACAACAAAGTGAAATCTGTAGTGAAGTAGTGGCTCAAAGAACAGTCAACAGAATTTTACGGGGTACGGATCTCATTCGAAGGTGGAACATTGCTATTGGGAGAAACGGTGACTCTGTGGAGAAGTAAAGAATGGATACACAGAGGACCAGCTTCATTTTAATACATGATATGTTCCGGTGTTGGTGTCCTAAACAAAACGGCATTATTTTTGACTCACCTATGCAGAGGAGTAGGGATGTGATAGCGTCATTTTGTTGTATGATACATGTAGGAAATGGGACTCAGTTATGTAGAGGGATAGGGATGTGACCCACAGAGGACCAGCTTCATTTTGATGTATGATGTAATTATACCTGTCTAAACAAAATGGTGACTAACCTATGTAGAGGAGTAGGATGTGATACCAGCTTCATTTTAATGTATGATACATGTTCTGGTATTGGTAATTATACCTGTCCTAAACAAAACGGCATTACTTTTTTACTCACCTATGCAGAGGAGTAGGGATGTGATCCACAGAGGACTAGCTTCATTTTAATGTATGATACATGTTCCGGTGTTGGTAATTATACCTGTCCTAAACAAAACGGCATTACTTTTTGACTCTCTCTCGTACTTGCACCTGAAGGGCGCATAATATTGCTAGCACTCTTAAAATACAACTACTCAAAACATGAAAATATGGACGGGGTCAAAATAGCTAAAAAATGTTGACATTTCATAAAACCCATCTACCCAAAAAACCAACCAACCAACCAACCAACCAACTTGAAAATATAGACATTTTATCCTCCTACCTGACTAGATCTGAAAAATTCTACAATTATTGTTCAAGCGATAGTACACGAATATTTTCTTTGATTATCTATTGCCTGTGCCCATGGCTAAGAACCATCTCTGCAATGGAACTGGCCACTGCTCACCTCCTAACTTAAAGCTAAATACGGCTATCATCTGTCTTTGTCAGATATTTTCACAGCGAATTTTGAATACATGTCAGCTGCGTACTTTTCCATTAAAAGTTGAATCTACATTTTTCTTCAAAGAACGCCTTTCATCATACGTTATTCTATTCAATTATATATGTAAGAAAACTATACAAAATCATCTTAAAAGCCTGTCGTTGGGTATGATACTGACTGTATCTGGTGGTGAGGCTCCAGTTCTGGAGATCTGGGGAGTGTATATTGTTGGTTTGTTTGATTTTATGGCATGTCAACCCTTGTTGGGCTATTTTATGCTGAATACATTTTTTTATTCATTTTTGATGGGTTTTCATTTTTTTCAAACTAAATTTTTATGCATATTCTTAATACTCATGTAGGCATCCTTTTTTCTGCTAAAGATGATGGTGTAATGTCCAATGTTTTTAACAGCATCTGCGTGAGTGATTGAACAGGCTAATTTTTGAATGGCAATCTCTGATGCAGTAACTGCAAACAAACAGGGATGCTTGCCGGAGTTGCCTGCCGACGGTACTTGAATTTGTTTGTTAAAACGTACGGAACGCGAGACGTTCTAATACAATTTAAATTCAAATATCATGTTAAGCTTACTAAATCTTCATGGACATCACTACGGAATCAACTCATCGAACGAAATTGACTGATAAACATTTGAAAGCAATTCTCTTGATTGGATGTAGCAATTTCAAACGAAACATTGACGATATCTTGAAAGGCAAACTTCAGTTTCACAAATCTCACAAAACCTTTCTGCTAATGTTGCGTTCTTTGATAATGTTTTGAAAATAACTATGTTGGTTAAATTTGTTTTTGTGCGTCTTACGCCACTCATCTATGAATATAGCATGGAAAGATGGATTTTGGTTTACATCTTTTTCTCCGAGCTTTCGTTCTGGCTAGCAAGTATTGAACACAATAATAATGTGGCACGCGCTCGTTATTTTTTTCAATTATCTGGCCCACCGTGAAAAAGTTTGGTAATCCCTTTGAAAAATGGATCTGCTTCAAAATGACCCGTCTTCCATAGGAATATTTGAAGCCATATAACAATAAATCCTTTGTGATAAGAATATTTACTTGAAGTAATAAATATTTACTTAGGATTATTTATACTAGTTACTTGCAACTATTTTTCGTGAGTGTTCATCCAATGAACAACCAACACAGTGTTTTGTGTACAGTGGTGAAGGCTTGTGTTGGACCATTCCGCACTTTTTGGCAGGGTCGATAGGAAAAATTGGTGCACAAGGAATGCAACAAACCCAATCAATGACTGACTTCAGGATTTTTGAATCCAGAGTTTTCCTTCTCCTAGACTGGTTACCTACCCAAGGTTAAAGAGCTCAGTCTACCCTACTATTTTACCCATAGCTGGAGGGAGAATATATGGATTCATACCTTTCCCAAGGTATTAGCGCTATGTGAAATGCAAACAGCCTTGTCTAGGATTTGAACTCGGGTTGATAAGTCCATTTCCCACAACTCTAACCATTATACCACGCACCTCCAAGGTATCAACAAATGACCCACATTAACCCCCTACCTCATCGTCATCGCACACACAATGTTATCAACCATAACCTACATTCTCACCTACTACCTGCCAATTTAACCAGCTCTATCTACTTAACTCCCCACTTCCTCAAACTTCTACCATAAGATCAACTATGTTCGAACTGCTACACTGCATGATTCAGATTGTCCACTCCCTTCGCCAATATACGATCAGCACTGATCACAACCCTACAAGAAGGATCCTAACATTTCCACGCAATAGTTTACCACCTGTCCCGAAGAAGGTTGAAAAACCGATACGTTATAACGCCAACACCACCATCAAGAATAAACATTAATACTTTGGATCACTTCGTGTTTTTCTGTATTTTTCCACATAGATAGGTAGATAGATGGATAAAGAGGGAATAGGGCCGGGTTAGCTCAGTCGGTAGAGCGTTCGGCTAGAAACCACATGGTTCCTTGTTCGATTCCGGTCCTCGCCAACTCAGCGTATGAGTAGCACAGGGATCAGTGCGGTGAAGTAAGGAGCTGATGGTAGGTGTGGCGCTCCACCTCAGATGCCAAAAACAATCTCCTTGGTCTAGCGCTAGTGAAAAGGGATAGACTCCCTCGCTGATTGGCTGATACCGACTTTAGGCCACCCCGACGACTTTACTTACTTATATTATATATATATATATATATATATATATATATATAAAGGGTGTGTCAAAGAAGTATCGAGAATGTTTGTACTTTTAGACACACCTTGTATTCTGAAAAAAATAACGTTCCCTTCATTCTTTATTTCTATCTTGGTAAATACAGATTTAAACTGGGTACTTTTTGACACACCTTGTATTCTAAAAAAATTAATTAATGTAACGTTATTCTTTTCCGAATACAAGGTGTGTCAAAAAGTACAAAAATCTCGATACTTTATTGGCACACCTTATATATATATATATATATATATATTATATATATATATATATATAGAGAGAGAGAGAGAGAGAGAGAGAGAGAGATTTAGAAGAGAAGAGAGGAGAGAGAGAGAGAAAGAGAAAGAGAGAGAGAGAAGAGAGAGAGAGGGGGGTGATTGAGAAAGATCTAACAATATATATAGAGATAGATAGATATATACATATTTACCAACCCCTCCGCACGGGCAGGATGTGACACAAGTCAATTTCTTAAGCGGAGTTCAACAGGTTTGAATTCAGAGTTTTCCTTCTCCTAGACCGGTTGCCTAACCAAGGTTAAAGAGCCCAGTCTGCCCTACTATTTATCCATAGCTGGAGGGAGAGTAGGATTCATACCTTTCCCAAGGGCATTAGCGCAAAGTGAAATGCAATTACCACATCCAGGATTTGAAGATAGATAGATATATAGATATATAGATAGATAGATATGAAAAGACTGTGATATATAGATAAATAGACGAGATAGACGAGACATGGAAATATGGACCTTTAAATTGACAATTATTGATATATACCCTGTTTCTTAATGCCAGAGTTTGAATAGTAGTGAATAGAATTGTAGTTAAGAGACAGAATAGTACCAATTTGCCTTCTCTACTTTTGAGACCTGTCATTATTTTTCCAAAAGTTACCCGGACTACTGAACATCAATTACTATAGTCAATATTCCGAACCAAAAAAATCTTGGAATACGGCATTTCTATTCCCTTTTCTTTTTTTTTTTCGTTTGTTTTAGTTGAAAACACCTCGTTACTTATCGACTATTCGCATTCTAACATATATTTATTTGAGGTAGAATTCCTCATTTTCTATAGACCCTTGCTGTTATTTGTAAATGGTTTTCTGTTTTCAGAGAAATATGAATTGCAAGTGGGGAGAGAAGGAGATTAGAGAAGAAAAAAATACGTTTCTTCTTTCTTCTTTAATTTTCTTTCTTTTTTTATTTTTATCATGGCCGTATTTCCTTTTTCTTTTTTCTTTTTCTTTTTTTTGTAAGTAATTCAGGGTTCTTTTAAAAACTTTTGTTTTATTTATCTATCATTGCTTCTTTTTATTTGTTTGTTTATTTGTTTGTTTGTTTTCTCCAATTTGCACCGAATAACCGAAGAATAATGGCCACTGAGTTGTATGCGTCTTCTTTGTTTCATTTTCTTTTTCTTTTCCTTTTGCTGTAGTAATATTTGCACGTTTCGATTAACGGATGGAATAGCAGAAAAAAAAAAACGGAGGAAAAGAAAGGAAAAGAAAAGTAGGATAATATATATATATATATATATATATATATATATATATATATATATATAACGAATTACGAGAAAAGAAGACAGTGGAAAACCGACAAAAAATAAATGCCGGGAGAACTGCTTTTCTTTTCACAGAAGGAAATAGGTACACTTCCATGCTCACACACACACACACAGAGGCACAAACACACACACACACACACACACACACACACACACACACATACACACATATACACACTCAGTCACATACACCTACTTATATACATATATATATACTACATACTTAGAAACACATGCTTAGTATTTCTCTACTTCTTACTCTATCACTATCTTTATATCACCATATATCTTTATATCTATTACTATATCTATATATCTATCTATCTATCTATCTATCTCTCTTCTCTCTATATATATATATAATATATATATATATAAACATATATATATATGTATATTTATATTGGCGATAGGAAAATAAAGTGCTCGGTTACAGTATAAGAGCTATATTTATTTGTGATGATATACCATACAATTAAGAGACGTTTGCTACCCTTGGTTTCAAAGCGGCGTATCATCCGCATATCATCATGTCAAATTGTCATCCGCATATCATAATGTCAAACTGCCAGCAAATATTCATTCAGTTCTATATAGCGGTCACCTATTCTTGTATTCATCCACACATTTCCCCTCTTCTGACATTCAACTAGGACACAAAATAGAACGCCTATCGCAAGCGAATCTGTATACACACGTATTGCGTATACATATACATACATACACAGAAACATACACATTTATAAATTCGCCGTTTAAACTATAAGATGAGGGAGGGAATTCACGTGGCTTAGGGGTTAACGTGCTTGCCTACGACATTGTAGTCACCGAGTTCAAACTCCAGTCGAGCTATTTCTTTTCGGATTAATATTCTTGGGAAAGGTAGAGTGTTCCATTTGTGGTGTAATGGTTAGCAAGCCAGTATTGTAAATACGTATCTTTATGTTAGAGGGGCCTTGGATGATTAAGGTTCGAAAAAAGGGTCAGTTTTGATAAAAATAAAATATGAGTGAAGAAGAAGGAAATAAATATTTTGAAAGAAAGAATTTATTTGGAATGCGTTTGTTTAAAATGTTGAAATTCCGTCAGAGAATTGCTGGCGTTGAATATTTTCCGGAGAATTGTAAACAGTTTGGCTAGAGGAACGTTGCATTGCTTGGCTAAAATTCTATTGTATACTAAATGACGATATACAATGTAATTATAATATGACGTAAGAAAATAATCAGCTGATGTTTTTGTAATTATAAAAGATGGGGTGAATAGTCAAAAGAAGAAAAGAAAAAGAACTAGAAGATAACGAGCTCAGACCACGTGTGCATTAAGGCACACACTTAAGGCTGAATTTGCCTATTGAAAGAAATAACATTTATTTCTCTCATCCTCTTTCAAGCCGATAGCTGACAGGCAAAACGTCATAAGCTTAGTGTATCTAATTTAAGCGACTCTGTTATTGTAACATCCTTTCTATCTCTCTCTGAGTCAACGACTTCTAGATTTGTCACAGCTAAAAATAAAAATTTGTTGACGACAAGTTGCGGAGTAATTTGTAATCGACAAAATTGCACAGTACAAACAGGATTTTGAGACATCATTGTGAATTAATTTTTTCAAATAGTATTACATATATATCTTACGTGGAATAGAAATATTTAAAAACTCTCATGTTATTGAGAAATATACATTTTCTTTAATTCCTCAATATTTTTTATTTATTTTATTCCTATACACACACTTTATCACTCTTCAAGTAATTCCAGAACTTTCATATTTTGTTAATATGCCTTCAATAAATAAATAATTTTGTGAACTAATACTAATTTCATCTAATTATTTATAATAACACTAGGGACAAATTTAAGCTAGAAATTTTTCAAACAAACAGAAATAATGCTTAATATGTACACAACTACGAACAGCAGCAGTTATTTTTTTTTTTTTTTTCATTTAGAATTAGAAGTGGCTACCCAGCGTCACTGGGTAGAAAGAATTTAAAAAAAACTGTTGTATTTATTTATTTACTTTTGAGATTTACAAATGCTGGGATTTTTAGGTAGAATTTTAATACCATTTCTATGTATATTTTGATTTTTAGATATCTTCGAATATAAAAAAAAAAATTCATTATTTTTGCTCAAAAAGCAAGATCTACTGATGTGAATGTGTAATATATATATATTTACTTGTCATTAATTGTGTTATTTTCGTAGTTTCATCCGGACATACATACATACATGCATACATAGACACCAACTGAGCTTTTTATATGTATAGCTATGTGTAACATAGTGTTGCATAGCGCGTCGTCACTGTACTAAATTGCAATAGTTTTATCTTCGTTGTAAGGGATGACAATAACACCAAAGTTATCCTCCAGAAGTTTATTGAAATAAATTCAAGCTTCTTAACTTCGAGAGAGAGGCTCAGTTTAATTAATATATTCAGTCTTTAGACTTTCGGTCCTTCGATTAAATTTCTGGGCGACAAGCTTTTTCAGTTGGTAAATATTAACGCTAGCTTTTCCGACACCAACTACACGAGTCCCGCTCGGCCGACTACTGACCCCAATCACCTCACTCTCTCTTCCGTGACTGCCTCCGGGGCTACTGACGACTGACCTGTTTGAAGCCCTCGGTTCTTTTTATCTTCATAGCTACACCCACGTATTTTTATCTCTTGATCTGATAACGGGCAGTTGTAAAAACTTCTTTGTTTAATAAAACCAGAAATTCATATTTCCGTTTGTACAATATATAACAATAGTTGTGTAATGTTTAGATATGTTAGGCTCTCAGATCCCCTACTATTGAATTGTGAGTTCGATCCTGGATGGATGTCACATCGTGGCTAACGAGTAAGGTTCCTACCACTACATTCCACTATATTATTATATGTATCTCCTCGTTGTGTAATGGTCATATAATCTAGGCTCTCAGATACATCATTACTGAATAGTGAGTTCGATCCTCGCTGGATGTCACATACTAGCGACTTTGTGTCACATCGAAACCGTGGTTACCAGATACGGTAAATACCTAATCTTGAAAAGTACTTAATGCCGATCTCGTCTCAGAGAAATTTCCATGCCAACTTACTGTATGATTGGAATCGGTAAAATGACTAGCACTTTCGCCTGAGTTTCTGTCGCCACAGGTATCTCCTAGTAATTTATTAACCTTAGCTTAGCCTGGCACACATACAGTACCTACCATTCTTAAGTGGTTACCAATTTATCTAAGTACTAAACAGTGTGATCACTACCCAACTTGCGGGAAAAGGTATTTTCAGCGTGACTTGACCAAATCAAGAATAATGGGTATTGACTTTAAGCAAAATGTCGCGGTACGAAGAAAGAGATCGTTTCTCAGGCTGAGAAATATCATCTTTTATTCATTTAGATGAATAAATGAACAACGGTGTCTACTTTTCTGAAGATATTATTGTGGCTTGTTATTTGCTTGTTGCTAGGATCCGTAAATGGTGAAAAGGTTTTCTGAATCTGTTATCAATTGACTAATGTGCTGAACACAATTTGCTGGATAAAAATGTTCACAATATTTATCTATCTATCTATCTATCTGAATCCATTCAACATATATATTATTCTTCCCCTTTGCTTTCTCTCTCCTTCTCTCCCCCCCCTCTCTCTCTCTCTCTCTCACACACACACACAAACACACACTCTCTCTCTCTCTCTCTCTATCTATCTGAATCCATTCAAATATATATTTATTCCCCTCTCTCCTTTGCTTTCTCTCTCCTTCTCTCTCTCTCTCACACACACACACTCTCTCTCTCTCTCACACACACACACACTCTCTCTCTATCTATCTGAATCCATTTAACATATATATTTATTCCCCTCTCTCCTTTGCTTTCTCTCTCCTTCTCTCTCTCTCTCTCTCTCTCTCCTCATACACACATTCTCTCTCTCTCTTCTCTCTATCTCTCTATCTATCTATCTGAATCCATTCAACATAAATATTCATTCCCCTCTCTCCTTTGCTTTCCTTCTCTCTCTCTCTCTCTCTCTCTTCACACACACACTCTCTCTCTCTCTCACACACACACACACACTCTATCTATCTATCTGAATCCATTAAACATATATATTTATACCCCTCTCTCCCTTTGCTTTCTCTCTCCTTCTCTCTCTCTCTCTCTCTCTCTCTCTTCTCACTCACACACACACACACACACACACACACACATACACACTCTCTCTCTCTCTCTCTATCTATCTATCTGAATCCATTAAACATATATATTTATTCCCTCTCCCCCTTGCTTTCTCTCTCCTTCTCTCTCTCTCTCTCTTACTCACACACACACACACACACACACTCTCTCTCTCTCTCTCTTCTATCTATCTGAATCCATTCAACATATATATATTTATTCCCCTCTCTCCCTTTGCTTTCTCTCTCATTCTTCTCTCCCCCTCTCTTCTGTCTCTATCTATCTATCTAATTCCAATCTATCTAATTCAATCTCCCGTATTTATCTCATTATTTATCAGTATATTCCGGTCAGCACGGTCTATCTATCTATCTATCTATCTATTATCTATATCTATTCCAGTTTCTTGCATCTCTCTCTGGCTGACTCTCTTCCTCTATCTACCTATCTTTCTATCTACCGATCTTTTTTCCCCTCCAAACATGATTTCGTAGTGAACTGAAATCATGTACTGCCCGCAAGGTCCCCCTACTCAAGAAGGCACATGGAAAGGCCCGTCGGATGTTTGCAATTTAAGCACCTGGAGGATTCAGAGGGTTTGGGAGAAAGTGCTGTGGTCAGATGAGATGAAATTGAGCTTTTTGTCATCAACCCGAATCGCCGTGTTTGGAGAAAAAAAGCTGAACTCAAGGACACCATCCCAACCATTAAGCGTGGTGGTGGAAACATTAGGATTTGGGTCTGTTTCTCTGCTAAGTTGACTTAATTCTTTAGAGAATCTGTAAAGGGAGCTGAAGCTTCGCGTTTCCGAACGACAAACTATAAACCTTAAGGATTTGGAGAGGATCTGCAAAGAGGCGTGCGCCAAAATTCCCCCTGGATCTGTAAAAACTTGGTAACCAGCTACAGGAAAGGCCTGGCTGCTGTGCTTGCCAACAAGGGTTTCTTCACAAGTACTGTTATATTTTGCTATGGGTGAAATACTTATTTTTCAATAAAATACAAATATCTATTTCTCTGAATGTTTGAGATGAGGCTTGAAGATTAGTATTATTAGTGTTATTCGGACTATTGTCCCCATCTTCATTGTTATTTGTACAACGTTTCGGCCGATATACCCTCCGCTATATCGATCAGATTGATAGATCAGATTGAGGAGGAGGAAAAAAAAAACCCAAAAAACACAATATGAGTCTAGGTAAAAAAAATCATACATAAGTAAAATAGGTAGATATTCTAGCCAAATCAAGACATTAGGTTTATAAGTTCCCAAAATTCACACTCGATTGTCCAATTGGACACATGGCCGAGTCGATTAAAAAGACAGTTCTAAGTGACAGTTATCTCTGGTTCCCGAGTTCAATCCTGAGTGAAAGCAGTTAGAAAAGTAATTAATTAGCACAACTCCTACCCCAGCTACGGTTGGCGGAATGAGAACAGGATACCCCCGTGGAATAAATAAAGGGTTAGGTTCAAAGTTCCGTGATGGCTCCCGAATACGACTAGAAAGTTCCCGAGTTCAAAAAAAGAAGGTTCCGAGAAGGTTCCCGAGTCCGACAAGAAATACCCGAAGAAAGGGTATATCGGCCGAAACGTTGTACAAATAACAATGAAGACGGGGACAATAGTCCGAATAATAATAATAATACTAAAATACAAATAAATATTCAAAAATTGATATAATGTGATTTTCTAGAATTTTGTGTACATTCTATCTCTCACTTTTAAGATGAACCTACACTGAAAATTTCTATTTCTATTTTTGTAAGGTAGCAAACTCAGAAAATCAAGAGGGTATGAGATGCTTATTTTCCCCACTGTGCTCAGAAATAGGCGGGTATAGAACAAAGACTTTTAGTATGTTATCGCTGGTTTCATCTATTCTATTAATAGTAGGTTGTCGAAATTTTATATATAAACTTCAAAGAATTTTTTATATCATTGTCAGCATGAGGCATTTTCTTATTATTATCAACTAAAATATTTCTATATGTTTTAGTAGAGAAGTAACGTTCTTTTTTTAATGTTGGCATGTTGAGACAGAATCTAATAAATTTAATGTCTTCTTGATAATTTTGTTGTGGTATAGCCAATGTAACTCGTCATTTTTTGTTATTATTGTCAGAAAAACATTCTCCCAATGGACATATAAATTGATACATAACGTTTTTCCATTGTCTTTTGGGAAGGGAAAGAATTATTAACAATTAAATTTAATGTCTTATTTTTTTTTCAAGATGATAATATTAAAAAATGTTAGAAAACTGTAAACAAAAAATATTAAAAAAAGTTAAATCAATAAGGATTCCATTATTTTAACCTAATTTGTTTGAATGAAAATATACTGCCCATACACACCACACACAACACACACACACACACACACACACGTATATATATATATATTATATAATATATATATATAATATATATATATCGGAAGAAATAATATTTATAACAGCTAATAGGACCGGCATTTAAGTCTGTTTCTTTGTTATAATATATATATATATATATATATATATATTATATATATATATATGTGTGTGTGTGTGTGTGGTGTGTGTGTGTGTGTGTTGTTGAGTGTATGTGAGTGTGAGTAGTCTGTGTCTATCTACGTCAGTATATTCATATTTATATATATAGGTGGGTGCGTATATGTTTGGAAGTGTCTACCTATCCAGAAGGAATATATATGTGTTGTGTGTGTGTGTGTGTGTGTGAGAGAGAGAGAGAGAGAGAGACAGAGACAGAGAGAGAGAGAGAGACAGAGAGAGAGAGAGACTGTTTCTGTGTTCATGTGTGGCGGTGTGTGTTGCGTGAGAGAGAGAGAGAGAGAGAGAGAGAGAGAGGAGAGAGAGAGAGAGGAGAGAGAGAGAGGGGGGGTATTTCAGTTCAAATGGATAGAGTCATTTTGTCCAAAATCTATCTACACCACATCTGTTCAAATCTTAAGCACTTCATTCCTTTTCTTTCTATCAATCTTCTATCATTTGAGACCGTCTATCACTTCCCATAGCGATCAACCTATCTATCTATTACAATTCATTATTCCCCTTAGCAATTTCTTCTTCTTCTTCTTCTTCTTCTTCTTCATTCTTCTTCTTCACTCTATATATTGTCTCTTCTTCTTCTTCTTCCTCTTCTTCTTCCCTCTCTGCTATCTTGTCTCCTCTCCTCCTCTTTCTCTTCATCTTTTCCTTCGTCTTCGTCTTCTTCTTATTCTTCTTCTTCTTCTTCTTCTACTATACTACTACTACTGACTACTTCTTCTTCTCATCCTCCTCTCTCCTTGTCTATCTTGTTCAATATCTTGTAACTCTCTATCACCTCTTCTTCTTATTCTTCTTCCTACTTACTACTTCTTCCCATCTATACTACTCCTCTTCTTCTTCTTCTTCTTCATCTTCTTCATCTATCTGTCTCCTCCTCCTCCTCCCTCTTCTTCTTCTTCTTCTTCTTCTTTCTTCTTCACTCTACTTCTTCTCTCAATCTTGTCTCTTCCTACACTTTCTTGCTCTTATATTATCTTGTCTATAATCATCTTCCTTCTTCTATTCTTTTTCTTTTCTTCTTCTTCTTCTTCTTCTTCTCTCTAACCTCATTTCTTCTCACTTTCTTACTATCTATTCCATCTTCTTCTTTCTTCTTCTTCTTCTTCTTCTCTTCTTTCTTCTTCTCTCTATTCACTACTCCTCTTCTTCTGACTAATCTCATCTGTCTCCTCTTCTTCTTCTTCTTCATCATCTTCTTCTTCTTCTTCTTCTTCTTCTTCTTCTTCTTCTTCTTCTTCTTCTCTCTATATCTTGTCTCCTCTCCTCCTCCTCTCTTCTTCTTCTTTTCTTCTTCTTCTATCTTCTCCTCCTTCCTCCTCTTCTCTTCTTCTTCTTCTTCTCTCTATCTTGTCTCCTCCTCCTCCTCCTCTTCTTCTTCTTCTTCTTCTTCTTCTTCTCTCTATCTGTCTCCTCCTCCTCTTCTTTCTTCTTCTTTTCTCTTCTCTTCTCTCTATCTTGTCTCCTCCTCCTCTCTTCTCTTCATTCTTTTCTTCTTCTTCTTCTTCTTGTTCTTCTTCTTCTTCTTCCTTCTTCTTCTCTCTATCTTGTCTCTCCTCCTCTTCTTCTTCTTCTTTCTCTCTATCTTGTCTCTCCTCTCCTCTTCTTCTTCTTCTTTCTTCTATTCTGTCTCCTCCTCCTCCTCCTTCTTCTTCTTTCTTCTTCTTCTTCTCTCTTCTTGTCTTCCTCCTCTTCTTCTTCTTCTTCTTCTTCTCTTCTATCTTGTCTCTCCTCCTCCTCTCTTCTTCTTCTTCTTCTTCTTCTTCTTCTTCTTCTTCTTCTTCTTCTTCTCTTCTTGTTCTTCTCTCTTCTTTCTTCTTCTTCTTCTTCTTCTTCTTTCTTCTTCTTCTTTGATCCTTTCAATAATTTAACCTTTCAAACTCTCACACGCAACCACTTCTTTTCAAGATTTCTTTTGAGGTCGTCGTTGTGATTTTACTTGACATATCAAATCAAACTCGATCAATTTGACCCACGCACGCAAATTTCTTTTCAATCCAATCTTTTTTTTCTTCTTTTTTTCATTATCTGTCATTACACCTTATCTCGATTAACTCACTCATTTGAATGCAACCCATAAGTTTTATCGGAAATGACGTCAATTTCTCAGATCTATTCCTGTGCTGGTACAGCTCCAACGTTGAAGCGCAACGGGTCATTGTAGCAAATATTGGGTTGGTTGGATTTTACGGCATGTTAACCCATTTGGTCATTTAATGCCAAAGACCTTTTTTGCTTTATTCATTCTTGATTAGAACTCACTTAAAAAAAAAACTCAATTGAAGTGTTGCATGTCATGGACTGCTCAGCCACCAGGTTTCCATTCTTAAGCATCCCAGGTCGCCACCCTCAGGTGACCCAAATCGGGGAGGGGGTCTTACCTTTCTGCAGAGGTGAGTTGGTGTATTTTAAAGCCCCATCCGACAGGGCTGTCATTGTAGCGGAAACGAAAATAAAGAATATACAATTCAGCAACGTATTATTTAGATTTTTCGGACTGTTGTCCTTATCATTATTGTTACTAGCAAATATATGCACCCTCCGGATGCAAGTATTTAAGTTTTAATTATAATAAAATATCATATTAAATTAGAAAGGCTAATGAAACTGAATAAAAATTCAGATAAAAAGATTTGGAACAGAGGGGGTATGATTGAAAATAGAACAACTTTGACACTAACTCTTCCATCATTTTCCATTACTCCCGTCTTTCTTTGGTAATTTTCCGAATTTAGTTAAAATAGGAGTAGAGAATAAAATTACAGTTATTTCTTCTTGTTAATGGATTTCTTTTAAGATTTATTGAAGATTATTTTTGCTCATATCAAAAGATAACACCAAACAATTTAGAAATCAAGAATATTAAGCACATATTTCTTAAAATCAAATGTTTAATATCAATATGCAAATTAGCCTTCCCATTCACACTGTAAACTGCTATTTTGTTGTATATATAAATACAATTGCATGTTATTAGTATGTAGATATGGTCAACAGTGGCTTCGGCCTCTGGACCATTGATATAATTAACGGCGTCGATCCCAGGGGGCCATCCCCCAGGCAACACCTGCCCCCTTGATTTAAAGGGGCAGGGCCGGGTTTATTGCCCAGTGCCTAAGGTGCCCCCCTTGAGGGGGAATGCCGACGGGATCGACGCAATTTTTCACCCGCCACCCCATGAGCTTCGGTTTGTGGGTGGTCCCATATAAATAGGGCCTTGTGCCTGACCCGTAGAAGAGGGGTACGTGGAAAATATCACGTAGATATGGTCAACAGTGGCTTCAGCCTCTGGACCATTGATATAATTAACGGCGTCGATCCCAGGGGGCCATCCCCCCAGGCAACACCTGCCCCCTCGATTTAAAGGGGCAGGACTGGGTTTATTGCCCAGTGCCTGAGGCGCCCCCCTTGAGGGGGAATACCGACGGGATCGACGCAATTTTTCACCTGCCACTCCATGAGTCTCGGCTTGTGGGTGGTCCCACATAAATAGGCCTTTGTGCCTGACACGTACAAGTGGGTACGTGGAAAATATCATGTAGATATGGTCAACAGTCTTAATGATGTAAAACAATTTTGTTAATAATTGATGTTTAAATAAAAATAAAATCATGGAGAATGTGATGTAAATAACAAAGGGAATTGTAACTTGTATAGTAATATAGTTTCGGTTACAGACAGACAAACCCACAATCTCCATTATAATAAGATATACATAACTTTTCAGTTACGAATTCTTCCGGGTTTCCTTGTCGAACTCAGGAATCTTCTTGTCTAATTCGAGAGTCTTCACAGAACTTAGAACCGAACGAGGTAATTTATGAGGAAGTGCGTCCCGATCTCCAGCCTCAAAAATTGCTACCCGGTGACTATCAAAATAACAACCCCAGCTCATCGTAATTCTTGTTTATTTATCGTAATTTGTCGTAATTCTTGTTTAGATATGAAGATGGATATATAGTTTTGAATAGACTGAGATAGATAGATAGATAGATAGATAGATAAAAAAAACAAAATAATATAGATAGATACGAACAAATGGAGATAGATAGATATTTTCGACAAGTAAATGTATTAAGGGGGGTTGCTTCCTTTTTGTCGTAATTCTTGTTTATTTAAACTAAAAACAAGACATTAAACAAACATGAATAAAAAAAATCTTAGTATTTAAAGTAACATAGATAAATATGAACAAATTGAGATAGATAGATAGATAGATAGATATGAAGATAGATAGTTTTGAATAGACTGAGCTGAGTCGTTATTTTAATAGTCACCGGGAAGCAATTTTTGAGGCAGGAGACCGGGACGCATTTCCTCATAAATTACCCCGAACGATTTATTCAATCCATTGGGGTAGATTAGGTTCGCAATTACGATATGAAGGCTACCGAGTTCGACAAGAAGGTTCTTAAGTTCGACAAGAAACATTTGAAGAAGGCACGAGGACATATCGACCGAAAATTTGTGTATATAACAATAAAGATATGTATACTTGGGCAGAATTTTTATTTTATGGTTACAGTGTTAAATAAGACAGACATTTAATGTCTGACGAGTTTCGGTAATCTGAACATTGGCTACATAAATGAGAGTACCCCCTTGTTTATTTCACTTTGAGGAAACCATATGTTTTTGGTTGGCCATTTTCATTTCACCGTAAATGAATACAACTGCATGTTTTAACAGGAAAATGTCATAAAATTTATTCGTAATAACATTTAAGTTCATTTCAAATAATGCACGCACAATTAAGAACACATTTATGATTATTTTCGTGTTAAAACATTCAGTTGTATTGATTCGAACAAATTCGTATTTTCTGTGTAGATTTATGGTGAAATGAAAATGGCTGACCAAAACATATGGCTGCCTCAAAGTGAAATAAACAAGGGGAGGTTACTTTCATTTATGTAGCTAATGTTCAGATTACCCGAGTTTCTTTTCGATCTTTTCTTGTTTTCTGGTCAGTTTTTTTTATTTTAGATATCAGAATGTAGTCTGTTGATTAATCCACCAAAGTTTTCCTTTCTAGTACTTTCGGCACTCCGGAGTAGCATCAACATGGGTAGATGTAATTGAGTTGATTCTTGGTTATTCTCTAACACTCAAGGTGGTTAAACAATAGAGTAGCCGTAGGAGAAACTCACATAAATTATATGAAAGGGTGTGGGGAATGTGGGAATGGAGAATTAAGATGAGGACAACAGTTCGAAAAATATCAATAAAACAAATTACCAAGCCTCACTAAAAAAATAGATAAATTATCCAGCAACGATTGGACAAGTTGTATCAAATTAAGGAAATGGTTTAAGGAAATATATTTCCCCTATGAAATAGTTGGACTCGTCCAACGGAACACATATAAAGATACGAATGTGTGAGATTATTCGAGGTTGAGGGACGTAAGTAGTATTTGTAGTTGAGTCTCCACGAATCGAGTAGTTATTCGTATTGTTTGAGAACTGCGTGTTGAATATGATATTTATATTCTGTTCAAGAAGTAATAAACCTTAGCCAGATTTTCAAGGTTGTTAATTAATTACGTCACAACAGGAAATAATGTTATATATACCTTGGGAAAGGTATGAATCCAGATATTCTCCCTCCAGCTAGTCGGGAGGGGGGGATCAAATAAAGTTCATAAACCATAACGGCTAACGGTAACTTTCCATTTACCATCCCGTTATTTGAATTTTAAGTAGACTTGCATACATAATTCGTAGTCTACCCACTAATTGAGTAACAATAGTCTACCCACTAATTGAGTAACAATAAGATGGAGTTACAAGTCGCCAAAAATCAACAGTGAAAATCAGTTAAAAAACCCAACGTTTAACTCAATCTGGTTTCTCCACAATCGGATTTTTTTTACCAATGGAGAATTGTGTAGCAAACCTCTCGGATCGATAAAGCTCTAAGCTGACGCCCCAGCCCGCACCCTCACATCAAAAACAGTTTTATTATTTAAACGGATTGTCACTCTGGCCAATCGGAACGCGAAAAAAAATCCTTTTTTCTAACCAATCAGTTTTTCGGTACGCCAAGTTCTGGCATCCTGTCAACAGTCTTAAAGAATAACTATAATTCGAAAGGTGCCAATCATTTTCTCATTAGACTCAACTATGAGCCTTTCTGACAGACGTCTATCGTATTTTTCACCTAGTTTAACTCAGCCCACAACTTGTATACGGTATCGTGCTGATTTAAGCGCGCACATTTTTTTACGGACACTCTTTTACGGCCGCAGCTACACAGGAAATCTATTGCGTACTCAAATTCACGCTCTTCTCAACACATATAAAAAGATGAAATGTGAATATGTGAATTAATTCTAATGTAATTACCTACCTACCTTTGTCCTCGGGATTTGGTGTGCGTCACACAAAGTTTGTGAGCGACTTAAAATAGGCAATGATTAAAGATACAAGCAAAATAATGTTTGCCTTAGACTATTATCTCTTCGGCCCGATAAAAGAGGGTTTGAGAGGCAAACATTATTCCAGTGATAAGAAAATTAAATCTGTAGTGGAGTGTACTTTTTGACTCACCCTCGTATATATTGTAAGTCTTATGAGTTGTACCTGGTCGTCAGACACAGAAACTGATTCATTTTCAAAGTCGAATTATGTATACTAACAAGAATATGTGCACCCCCCGGGCGCAAGTATTTAAGTTTTAATGTAATGAAATATATTAAATTAAAAGGATTTACGAAAATAAATATTAACGTATATAAAAAAGATTACACTTGTTTTAATTATATTTTAATTGGTTTCTATATTAAAAAAAACCTTCATAGGATTGGTTTTAATATGTTGGAGAATATAACAATAGTATTTGAGCTCAATAACACAAAGTAATGATTCATCAAACACGATTTTGTTCAAACAAGTATGCAAATTAACAATACCACCATATATTATGTAAACCTTTATTTCCTTGTGATATATTGGACACATTGCCGGATTTTAACGTACTAATAATATGGGATGTTTTGAGACAAATCTAACTTAGATTTTCATAGAGACATCTTATTAGAATGGAGATTGTGTGTTTGTCTGTCTGTAACCGAAACTATATTACTATTCAAGTCACAATTCCCTTTTTATTTACATCACATTCTCCATGATTTTATTTATATTTAAACCTCAATTATTAATAAAATTGTTTTACATTACTTACACTGTTGACCATATCTACATACTAATCACATGCAATTGTATTTATATATACAACAAAATAGAGGTTTACAGTATGAATAGGAAGGTTAATTTGCATATTGATCTTAAAAATTTAATTTTAGTAAATATATCCTTAGTATTATTGATTTCTAATTGTTTGGTTTTATCTTATTGAATATGAGCAAAAATCTCTTCAATAAATCTTAAAAGAAATCCCTTAACAAGAAGAAATAATTGTAATTTTATTCTTTACTTCCTATTTTAACTAAACAGTTTAATTAGGAAAATTTACGAATGAAAGACGGGAGTAACGGAAAATGATGGAAGAGTCAGTTTCAAAGTTGTTCTATTTTTCAATCATACCCCCTCTGTTCAAAATCTTTTTATCTACATTCTTATTCAGTTTCATTAGCCTTTCTAATTTAACATGATATTTTATTATATTAAAACTTAAATACTTGCACCCGGGGGGTGCATATATTTGCTAGTCATTAATAAAATAAGATTTATACTATGTATTAATAATTTTGAATATAAATTAAATACTCATTGATTAATCTATTCAATTCCTGAAATGACAGTGATGTAAGCAGTGACGTAGTTTCGGTTACAGACAAATAGAGACTTAATCTGCAAAATCATATTCCGTGAGTTTTCCAATGCAAATTCATTTAGGATTCATTGGATGCCTTTCATTTAGAAAGGATTTGGTTGAAATTACAAGCGGATTAGGATATAAAGCCTATGTTTTAAAAGATATTAGATCAGTCCAATTTATAAAATTATCCCGTCAGAGAAGTCTTATTCAAAAGAATTTTGATGTTTTCTTTTATACCTAAATTTTCACTTGTTTAAAATCTATGAAATTCTAATCGTAAAAAATAAGTACAGGTGTGTATTACTTAGATTTTTCGGACTGTTGTCCTTATCTTCTGTCATAGTGACTCCCTGAAATTCGTCATGATTTTCTTGTCGAACTCAGGACTCTTTTTGTTAAACTCGGGAAGCTTCATTTAGCCGAACCCTTTGTTCAATCCACTGGGGTAGATTGCGACATATTGCTATTCTCCGTTGGATGTGTTAAATATTGCTTGATGTTGCTGTATATATACTTCTTACTTCTTTTCTTACATACTTATCTTCTTAGGTGGCCAGATATATCAGCTATCTCTTTTATGCTGCCATCTGCTATTCTGGGCTGGTTTCTCTTTGTGCTTTTGGCTATATAAGCCGTGCTAGAATCCACCACTTAAACTTATAGACTCGTCGTGGCGACGTGGATTAAACCTCAGCCAAACAACAGCTCGAATACATGGTTAGTTAACTATTTAATCACCGATATTGACAGCCGTTCTATTGCACGATATTCGACATTGATGATCGGATCTACAACCAAATGATAATATCTAACATTAAGGAACATCAAGGAACAACCAAAGGATCATACCCAACACTAAGGGACACCAATGAACAATCAAAGGATCATACCCAACACTGAGGGACACCAACGAACAACCAAAGGATCATACCCAGCACTAAGGGACACCAACGAACAACCAAAGGATCATAACCAACACTAAGGGACATTAACGAACAACCAAAGGATCATACCCGACACTAAGGGACACCAACGAACAACCAAAGTATCATACCCAACACTGAGGGACATCAAAGAGCAACCAAAGGTTTCTTCACTAAGGATCGCGCTCTGCTTAACACAGGGATGTCCGCTGGGGAGTGCTTTCGCTTGAAGACTAAGGATGGTCACAAAAATCGTAACACTGAGACTTTTTGGGTTGGTCTTGGGAGTTTCTTCAAGTTTCTATCCGTTCTTGGTCTTATAATCTTACACACGACGTTCTTACTTTAAAACCACATTCATGGAGAGACATAGCTCGCGGAGGAGAGACGCCATTTAGCGTCTGTCTTCTTTGGTCACCCAGTTAAAACTGAATCTCTAACTCGTTCTTACGATCAGGGAACGTGGTAGTTATCCTGGCTCTTACTTTATTGCTTACTTAAAAAACAAAATTCTATACTACCGTACATAATTAAGAAGCTACCTATTAACTATGTCACAATATTACGTCTTATGTCTTTTATCTTCTAATAAAAATATGTGCTGCTATCACTGTATCGGATTCTCTAGGGGTTCTTCTTCATCAAGGTGTTGTCTCTCTTTCTTGTTTTGAGTTCCATTTCTGGTCTTGTTAAATCAGAAACACGGAGACTTGATTTTGGTGTACACATAATTTCATTCAATTCCCCGACACCATGACTCAGGCGCGATAAGGATCAGCCCAGTGACAGGTCCGCTGTATGCTCAATAGGGTGGTTGGCTTGACTCTCAATTAACTCCAACTTTCCCAGGGCTCATCCAATCAGGTGACGGTCCAAGCCGATCAGAGAAGGCTGTTTCGGAAACCACTGGATTCATGTCTTGTCATTTTAAAACTGTATTAGCTTAAAGCCGGTACTTTATTATTTTCCCATAGTTTACGGTTTGATTCAAATTCTAGCTACACTACTTTACGAAAATATTAGGCTATGCCTATTAATTATGAACCAGCTGTATCGAACTAGTCCTACCAAATGACAAGCAGAAACCATTTTCCCGAAAGAAAATAATTCAAACATATTCTGAATACAGCTTAATTAGCTGCATTGAAAGGCGATTTTATCTTATGTCGTTCACAACCGAGGAGCACAATCGGGAAGTCAGAGTGAATAGTTAAATTCTTAGAGGAATTATATATGGTGAATTGGAAAAGTTTACTGATCGAGGCAGACTATGTGTTGAATTTATTAAACCACTTAGAATATCAAAAATATTAACATTTGAAAAAGGAAGAACTAAATTTGAAATATCTTTCTGTTAATACGAGAAATAGCTACGTCTAAGTCGTAAATATTAAGCTCTCTTTGACGTTAATCAATTTACGTTTCCTTACAACACACACACACACACACACACACACATACACATACACACACACACACACACACACACACATATATATATATATAATGCGGATAACATAACAACTAAATTCAAATGATAGTTCGCCTCGGTATTTTACGTAGCTTTGTCAAATTTATTCCTGGAGACAAAATGGCCTCTACAGTATACTTTTATGCTGAAAAAGTTATTTCGGGGCTGGCAGAAGATGAGGTGGTGTATTGAGTGATAAAATGTGAGACGAAGGCAAAGGAAAGAGGGGAGGGTTGGATGTCAGTTATGGAATAAGGACGTGAAGAAGGGAATGGGTTAATTTCTGGGGCATGGTATTTCTATGGGGTCATTTATTGGCATTGAAGAAATTAGATAGTCTGGTAGTGTGTGGTACGGGTTTGTGAAGCTGGAGGATTGACAAAGCTTCGTAAAATATCGAGGCGAAATATCATTTCAATTTAGTTGTGTTGTTTTATCCGCATTTTCCTCTATTTTCAACTACGTTTTATCGTATTTACTCAATCCTTTGCTCCTAACACACACACACACACATACATATATATATATGTACACGCATATATATATATACATATATATATATGTATGTGTGTGTATGTATATAACACATACACATACATATATATACATATATATATATATATATATATACATATATATATATGTATGTGTGTGTATGTATATAAGTATGTGTATGTGTGCATATACTAGAGAATTTCGCTGACGGCTACTGTTAACGCTGAAATTGCAAGACTCTCCTTAAATCGTATAGAGCTATCTAGTAGCCTTTACATATATATGTATGTAACAGTAAAGAATTCCCTTTCTTCTAGTTGGTGCGCCGTTAGCTCGGTAGTTACAAGCACTGATTGATGAAAAATCGATCGAGTTTCGATCTCGGCATAAACCAGCATACAATTGCTTCATTCAGGTTGACAACTTTACCACATCCTCCATACTCAAAAGATTTAGGGCATTCAGACTATCATCTCTTCCACCCCATGAAAGAGGGTTTGAGAGGCAAACAGTATTCCAGTGACGAGGAAGTGAAATCTTTAGTGAAAAAGTGGCTTAAAGAACAGTCAACAGAATGTTACGGGGCAGGGATATATGCTCTCATTCGAAAGAGGAACATTGCTATTGAGATAAACGGTGACTATGTGGAAAAGTAGGGATGTGATCCACAGAAAACCAGCTTCATTTTGATGTATGATGCATGCTCCTGTGTTGGTAATTGTACATGTCCTAAACAAAATGGCATTACTTTTTGACTGGCTTATGTGGAGAATTAGGGATGGGATCCACAGAAGACCAGCTTCGTTCTGATGTATTATGCGTGTTCCTGTGTTGGTAATTATACCTGTCCTAAACAAAATGGCATTACTTTTGGACTCGTTTATGTGGAGAATTAGGGATGGGATCCACAGAAGACCAGCTTCATTTTGATGTATGATACGTGTTCATGCGTTGGTAATTATACCAGTCCTAAACAAAATGGCATTACTTTTTGACTCAACCTGGTACACAGGTCTTCCTTCTTTTAATAATATTTTTCTAACTCATTCTTTTCTTAATCTAATAAAAAACAAACTTGAATATAGTTCGACAGAACAGATCAATACTGTAATTTTACAATTGTCAAGATAAGGGTACTATTAATATTGTATCATTTTTTTTCTAGACATAGATCATTCATTTTTCCTTCTGTTTATCAATACTGCACCGACATTTTTATCAACAGACCTAGCTACGATTAATTCGGCCTCGGCTGCACTGGGCCTTTTTTTATGCCATAAAGATTTACCTTAGTCTAAATTCAGTCTGCGCACAATTCTAACCTTAAGGCTAATAACTAATCACTAGCAGGACCTGTGGATATACCACAGTATGACAATTAGCGATAGGACTTTCAGTTATTTACCCAACCCATTCGCCACGATGGAATGTGTTCTTTTATGAAAACAATCACCACGGATTGGAAGTGACACAAGGTCGCAAGTATGTGGCATCCAGCGAAGATCGAACAAACTATTCAGTAGAAATGGATCAGCGAGATTAGCTTGCTAACTATTACATCCCGATGAGACTCTCAGCTATTTTTCCAACTCGTTTGCTAAACACTTTAGTAGTAATTCGAAACGGTTACCCTGTGTCACCTGGGTAGAGGTGGGGCAAAAATTACCAAGTGCATTATTTTTGCGATAAGTAGAATTTTAATGCTATATGTATGTATATTTTAATTTCTAATTATCTTCGAATATATATCAAATCTTCATAATTTTTTTCGCTAAAAGCAAAACTGGTGATATTTAATGTGTATATATATTCACTTTGTCATTAATTGTTTTATTTACGTAGTTTCATCCGGACATACATACATACCTAATGCCCTTTCTATATATATACTAGTAGCGGCTACACAGTATCAGCTGGGTAAAGGGTAGTGTAATTGTGTAATTATTTGTTTACCTTTGGCATTTACAAATGCTAGATATTTTAAGTAGAATTTAATGCTATTTCTATGCATATCATAATATATATATATATATATATATATATATATATATATATATAGTCATACAAAGATATGTTTCGACTTATCAAGTCTCTTCAGTGTGGCTAGACATTTGGAAAATAAGGATTTGATTGTTAGTACTAAAAAGCCGGGAATATGAGAGATTCTTTATGGCTAAACTGACAATGAACGGAATATCAAATGTATTCTTTAGATGGAATTAGCAGACATTGATGGATTGGAGGAAAATCAAGACATTTAAGGTTATTATATATATATATATATATATATATATGACGGAGTGTATGCTGCTAGAGGATGTTGAAAACTACTATAGCAATAGCAGCAGAAAACAGTAAATCATCATACATTCAGCTCATGCATGCACTTACATATATATATATATATATATATATATATATATATATATATATATATATATATATATATATATCTATATATATATATCTATCACTCTTCATTCATGTGAGCTACCCACAGCCGAGATAGAAACGCGATCGATTCAGCAGCAGTCGGACAGCTTAACCGCTCGGCTATCGTTACCCACAGAATGCGAAGGGGATTTTAACTGTTTTACAGACATCCGTATGTATGTAAAGGCCTCCATAGAGTGCTCCATCCCTTTTATAGGAGAGCATATATATATATATATATATATATATATATATATATATATATATATATAAATCAAATCCTCAAAAAGTACAAGAACCGGTGATACTTAATCTTTGTCGTTAAATCTTTTATTTTCGTAGTTTCATCTGGACATACATACATACATACATTTATTCCAACTAGCTACCCTGCATTACCTGGGCAGAGAGGGGACAATAAAATGTTAGTCTCTCAGATCCATTGATTGTTTTGGTCTTACATAATTGATTTATGTTTTAATCACGAACGCCATCAGTGGCTTTCCCTTCACTTAATATTCAATTCCTAATTCTTAAATATCTTCCCAGATATAAATAAAATCTTCATTACCTTTGCACAAAAATCAAGCTCTGCCGATACTGAAAGCTAAATATATATATATATATATATATATATATATATATATATTCATTCACTATCACCAGAACTGGATTTTTGTGCAATGAAATATATTCAAGACCTCCTAACACTCCAGTATGAAAATGTTCACCGTTGAAGCAAGAACTCATTCCAATCAGTCCTAAAGAAGGTCTAACTGACCGAAACGTTATAACGTCGACATCACTACCTATAAAAGACATCCATTTTGTACAACATCCCGTGTTTGTCTACATTTCTTCACACACACACATACACACACACACACACACACATATATATATATATGTATATATATATTTACTTTTCATTAATTGTTTTACGTTCATAGCTTCCTCAGGACATACATAGATTCATACTTTCTTCACACACACACACACACAGACATACACAGACACACAGACCCAGACACACACACACACTCACACAGACACACACACACACACACATATATATACATATATATATATTTACTTTGTCATTAATTGTTTTACGTTCACCAGGACATACATGCACACACATACATACACACAACTGCCCTTTATATATGTATAGGTAGATAGATGGATCTCACCCTTGCACTACGATTGGAGACCCTTTTTAGGAGAAGTAGTATCGTACTGGACTGAGAATTTCATCGTTCAAAACCAATCTTCAATCTCCACGGGCAAAATGTCAGGTACAGACCAACGCACAAAAGTTCACCCCTACTGGCACATATTCTAAGTAAGGATGAACAGCAGTCTGGCAAAGACGTAATTTTATAGTAAGAAGAGAAAAAGAAAAAGAAAAAGAAAAAAAGAGAAGAAAATCACTAAGAAAGACTAGAATAATCAAACTTCCAGAATGTTCTCCTGGCCTATTATTTGCAAAGTCAGCAAGTTTTGCTATTTCTGGGTCATCGATTATTTTAATATATTTAAATCGATTGTGAATATGGAATTTTACGGAGGAGGGGGACAAGAAAAGGCTAAATTGATTAAGGGTAGCGGAGGTAAGCACCCAGGAAGACGCCACGGTACTGTGGCGGGGAAAATGATAATTGTGTGCTGGGGGGGGGGAGCGGTGATTTTTACTCATAATGACATACATTCTCACACATAGAATTCAAATACACATTCAATCACAGCGAAAATACAGTACTTGTGCGCGCACACATTTGACTAGATTTACACATTTACATACGTAACTATATATATATATATATATATATATATATATATATATATATATATATATATAATAGTCCTCTACTAATAGTAGTATTTCGTAGTCTATCACGTCTCTTCAGTGCTTACTTTGTAAGCTGCTTCATGCCGAGATCGAAACTCGACCGATTTTTAATCAACCAATGCTTCAAACCACCGAGCTATTGGCAGACCAACTAGAGGGAAGGGAATGTAATAATATGTATGTATATGTATTCATACTGACAATAATATCAAAAAATTAAAAATCCTTGAAGTTCTGTATATAAAATTTAGACAACCCACTATTAATAGAATTAACTTTGAAAATAGTTTGGTTTGTTTTGTTTTACGGCATATCAACCTCAGTGGGTCATTTAATGCCGATAAAGTTTTGAAATAAATCAATTCTTAACGGATAATACAAATTTTTTTTATAAATACATTTTTCTATTTAGCCCATAGATGGGACCCTAACAGGTACTACCACTCCGGGTCAGAGTGGACCAGGGAGCAATGGTGATGAAGGGGTGCTCCACATTCCCCAAACCTCCAAAACTGGAACCTCACCATCGGATAGAGTTTAACGTCATTCCCAGGACATGTAGACCCGCAGCCACCGCCTTCTAGCACTCATATGATAAAAAGGGGTTGGGGCTTGCCATAAGGGCAATAGGGTTGGGAAAATCATATAGGTGCTAGGCCTGACGTGACCAGACCTCTCCGACCGCCCGTCTAGCCCAAGATAGGGCCAAAGTGGAGTATTGTATGTCATGAACTGCTCATCCACCTGGGCTCTATCCTTAAGCATCACGGGTCGCCACCCACGGCCAACAGGTGGTCCCATTGGGGGAGTCTTACCCCTCTGTAGAGATGCAGTCGGTGCATTCTAACGCCTCAGCCGACAGTTGAAAATAGTGATAATATTTCAAGATGGTTAAAATAGATAGATAGAACAATTTATGTACCAAAATGCTTAAAGTAGATAGAATATTTTTTTTTATTCTAAATACGTTTACCTAGCTTTATAGAAATAATTAAAAAAGACAAACTGCCACTGTTTCTTGGCTTGGTGATAGAAACAAAAC
>CM042159.1:43722234-43727234 GCA_023376005.1 Doryteuthis pealeii | reverse complement strand
CAAAAAACAAGAAAAAATACGCTTCACCACCAAATGATATGTAGCAAGCCGCTTGCTTTCAATAAAAAAAATAATACGTAAGGGAAAATTAGCTTGTGGCCTTATATAACTAACCGATGAAGTTCTACAAGAATCCAACTCGTCTAAAATTTGCGATATATATATATATATATATATATATATATATATATATATATATATATATATATATTACAAAGGTGTGGCATAGAAACTGCTTAGTTTGAAGCTGTATTTATGAACAATGAATGGAACGTTAATTTTTTCAGAATACAAGGTGCTAAGAAGTACAAAAATGTCGATACCAAAATTTTAACACACGTTATATATATATATATATATATATATATATATATATAATATATTATATATGTGTGTGTGTGTGTGTGTGTGTGTGTCTGTCTGTCTGTCTATATATATATATATATATATATATATATATATATATATAATATACTAGCAGATCTATCCGGTTCTTGTCTGTACTATAATAAATTGAGACGAGAAGAGTGAGAGTGGGGACCAGAGGAAAATAATTTAGTAAATTTCCTATCAAATTTTAAAAAGCTAGCAAAGAATTCACGTATTACAACGTTCTTTTAGTTTAGGAATTGTTTTTTTGTTGTTGTTGTTGTTGTTGTTGACGTTTAAAATATCATTCAAAAATATTTTTTGAAAGTGTAATTTGAAAAAAAGATTTTTGTACCTATGGCAAAAATTTAAATTCGGGTTTTAATGGTTTGTCGAGTTAAAGTGATAAAAAATGTATCGTTTTATATATTTTCTTTTTTACTCCAAAAAATATGACTAAAAAAAAAGAATAATACTAAATAAACTGGCCATCGTATCCAATGATGATTCCATACGAATCAGTTTTCTCCATTTGACTCGATGCCTTGATGCCTCTTGCCAACTGCCCATATGGAAGTTTTCCCGGTTTCTCTTGATGTTGTATTTGTACCTGAGAGTTGGTGTATTGATTCCACGTGACCCCTCTAGCAGTTGAGAGTACCGAATCTGCTTTGGCATTCTAGCATCTCCACGTATATTCAAGTGACCAGCCCATCTAAGGTTGCGCTGGACAAGTACATCGTACATGCCAAATATTCCAGTTCTCTCCATTATGGTCCTGTTAGAAACATGCTGCCCCTTTTTCACATTTAGTATCCTGTGACGCATCATGTAGACATGTAAAAATAACAAATTAAGAATTAAACATGCCTCTATTTGTAAGTGGAAATTTTCAAGTATTAATTCAAATAAAAATTGTTTGTTTATTCTATGAATTGTTTATTTCTTTAAAAACCATTACTGGCTAACGCGAGGGGAGCAAGTGAGTTCGAACTCCTGTAACGCTATTACGTTCACGTTCAGACTCATTATCTTGGGAAGCGCATGAACCACTTCATCCCCCATGTTGTGCGTTAAATAGTAGCACTACTGTTCTTCTATAAGGGTGGATTTTACATTAAACAACCCACGAAGGTTAATATGCCATTAAACAAAGAAACCAAGAAACCAAACCGTATTGTTATTTGTTTGTGCGTGTTGTTCACATTAACCGAACTTTTTTTTAGCTTTGAGGAGTGGGGAGTACACATTCATCACCCTTACTTCAAGATCCACCCTGACCTGGACGAGTAGTACTATGGGTCAAATAGAAAAAATGTGTTTTAAAAATATGTTCAATATGAAATAAGATTTTTTTAAAATCAATACATAACAAGAATAAATAAAGGTAAATATCTTCGGCATAAATTAACCCAACAAGGATTGACACGGCGTAAAATCCAACCAACCAGATGTTTTTAAAAGATTGTTTTGCTTTCTTCCTCTTCACCGATCTTTTGTCTAAATGTGTCTCTTTTTCAGCATTGCGGCGAACTAGAACAAACAAATAGGAAGGACTTCAACTGTTTGAATCATAAACAAATACAGACAACTGAAATAAAAAAAGAACAGTTTTGTTCGAGATGTTCTCCACATCCCGATGCCACATTTTCCCGCCTTACACATACACACACAGACAGACAGACATAGACACACCCACAAACAGACACACACACACACACACACACACACAGACCGACACAGACACACACACACACACACACACACACACATATATATTTACATTTATGTTTCTTAAAACATAAAAGTTATTTTTAAAAACAGCGTTTTTCTTTATCAGTTCAGACGTTTCAGATCTTTCCTAAGTTCTGCTTTTCATCGTATCTAAGAATATATTTTTAGGTAGTCTGACACAGGGCCACGTTAATGAAGAGCTAGGTTTTTAGAGATGATGATATGAACATTTTGAAATAATCCAACATAGTATTTGTCTGAATGTTTGTTCGATTGGACACATAGTATATAAGGTATATATCGATTGGACACATTGTATAAAAGGGTTGAGTTAATACAGTTCTAAGTGACAATCTCAAACAATTTACATTTTTGTGTAGTTGTCTCTGAAGGTTTTTTTTGGTGGACACAGTATTATCGATATGAATAATTTTTTAAATAGATAAATTTGATATATAGATGAGACCCTAACAGTTCCTACCACTCTGGATCAGAGTGTAGTTGTTCCGTAAGAGATTTTGCCCACTGTTGTATATTAAGTATTACTATGAAAAAAGTAGATGGGAGTGAATGCGACTGTATGAAATTAATATTTTAGAACAAACAAACACATGATGTTAAAATTCGCTGACAGAAATCTGTTTCGACCCTTTATTGAAGTGGTCTTCATCAAGAGCGAGGTATGTATGATAGAGAGACGGTACGAGTGGACCGTTATAAGACGAAAGTGGTACAGACGAAACGTTTAATTTCATAGCAGGAATTAAAAAAAAAAAATTAATTTTGAAAATGCATATTATGTTTTGAAAATAAAATAAAACAAATTTTATTTCATTTTATTAAATCAGAAGCATTATAGTCCACAAAGAAAACTCAAAAGAGTTTGATGTACATATGTATAAAAGTGTATAAGAAAGTATCAAAAAGTTTTTAAAAATCCCAGCATTGCAAACCACGATAGTCACCGGAGATGTAGATATCCAGGTATTTTTGTTTTTTCAAAAGACAGTTGTATGGTTTCAAGTATTTCTATTCAATACTAATAATGATATGGTTTCAAGTCAGCATTTCTATTTAATTATAGTCATGTGTTTGCAAACAGATATACAACTTCTGGTAAAATAATTTTGGCATTACAGTTATATAGAAAAATCGGATTCAGGTGAAGTTTTTTCTTTTTTTAAAGGCATGTCAAACTCCGAGGGTTATCTAATGGCAAAGCAATTCATGTTGAAGGAAACTAGTTAGTGGTACTATTTTCATATATTTCCCAAAGATATTAGTCCGAAACTAAATGTAGTAGCTAGACTGGAGTTCGAACTGGCTTACTAGGATGTCACAGTCCAGTACATTAGCCATTAAATCACCGGGACTCTGCTTCCCTCAAGTGAACAGACAGACGCAGCCGCCTTCATATAGAAGAATGCTTTCCTGGATCTGGTTCTGATTTTCCATCTTTTCGATTCACGTAATAAATCATTTTTTCATTGCCAATCATTATCTTGTCGAAGAAATGACCGGTTTATGTATTGAACAAGAAACGCAAGACATGTTTATATTGATTGATTGATTTGATTACTGATATAGGATATATTCCCCTTGATAAGTCTCTATTTAGAAATTTGATTTGTTTTTGTTGATGGTTATTTAGCAGTCGTCACATTTCATTGGTTGGTTTATCCTATTTATTTTTGAACACATGTCTTCTTCTTCTTCTTCTTCTTTCTTCTCTTCTTCTTCTTCTCTTCTTCTTCTTCTTCTTCTTCTTCTCTTCTTCTTCTTCTATCATAGTTCCTTCTGCTCCAACTTTCATATTTGAGGTAATAGAAGAAATGAATACTGGTTTTTTTCACCTAAAAGTAAGGACAAATCTTAAATTCTTAGCTGTTTTGTAAAAACGAATTTTTTTTTTTCACCGAAACTCAGCAGGCAATTAAGAACTGTATTTAATTATTGTCATGAGTAAAAAAAAAAAAACTATAGAAAAATAACATTGTTTCACAACACCCACGAGTTTATGGTTTATAATATAATAATAAATAATGTTTTAAGTGTAAACAAAAAAATCCGAAAATAAACAAACACTGTAATACGCGAATTTTTAGCGAATTTAAAAAAATTAATAAGGAATTTACTAAATAATTTGGTTCTAAGCCGCTCTCTTACTTCTCTTTATCCCCTTTCTCTCTCAATTCCTGGTGGTCCTAAAATCCATTTAGTCCGGTCAGTGATCGGGTACTTACAGTGATCTGTAAGTATATATATATATATATATATATAGTTGAAATTTTTTCGATTTTCCTTACATTTGAAACATCTTCTCCTGATGATTACATCGCATGAAACCAATATGGTTGTGAATGTTCCTTTGTCACCTAATAAATAGATATGTAAAACCTTTGTATATCTATCTTATTATATTATATATATATATATATATATATATATATATATATATATATATTATTTATTTTTTTGCTTGAAGGCAGTTACAAAGTGTATATCGTATAAACTTCGATAATTGATTAAAATCATCATGATAAGCGAACTCGGCAAATATCGCCCCCTACTTAAAACATCGTACAGCAGCTGTTTCAACTTTATTAAGTCTCATCAGCGATGTATACTTACATTTCCCTCCGACAGAAATCGAAACCGGGAACTCAGCACGCAGTCAGAGACTTTACCACTGGGACACCGATACGCCGCAAACGATACACATATCATAGGCGCATTCATTTTTTAAAGGTTATTCTCTTAGGAAATGAACACGGTGATTCGAGATGTTGGAGGAGACTGTGTGCATTTTTCCTATCACTAATACGATTGGTGAATTTCTTAAACAGAGTTTAAAAGGTTTGAATTCATCGTATTCCTTCTTCTGAACCGCTTGTCTT
>CM042159.1:43702234-43717234 GCA_023376005.1 Doryteuthis pealeii | reverse complement strand
TTATTGTTATCTGTACAACGTTTCGGCCGATGAGCCCTCCAGCCTTCTTCAGGTATTTCTTGTCGGGCTCCCGATTATGACAAGATGATTCCCGAGTTCGAAAAGAAGGTTTCCCTAGTTCGAGAAGGCCCGAAAAGAAGAGTCCAACAAGAAATATCTGAAGAAGGCTGGAGGATACATCGGCCGAAACGTTGTACAGATAACAATAAAGAAGAGGACAATAGCACAAATAATCCAAATAATACTAATTACAAAGCCTCATCTCAAAAATTCAGAGAAAAACCTCCAACTAATATCCACGAAAACTTTAACAGCTACAGAGAACATGCTTTTTAGCGCAGACTTAGTTATTCAGCCTTGGTTAGGCTACCAGTCTAGGAGAAAGAAAACTATGAATTCAAATCATCTTCATCCCACTTAAAGATTGACTTTGTGTCGCATCCTGGCTGTGGTGAACGGGTTGGGTAAATACATACTTCAAATCATTTTATTACTTAGAAAGCATTTGTAATACTTATTCCAGACTATACAGTAGTATTTCGACTTGGGTCGATGTATTTGTCAGAAGCTTTAGCTAATCTGCGTAGTCTGCATCTGAAATAGTTCCTGTGGGATATCATCTGCTTCTTGCCTGCTATATTAATTTCAGAAGCTTGTAATTTAATATTTCTTATACTTCTCTTTTCATCTTTCTTTTTGTGTACTCCATTTAATAATATCGAAAAGAAACATTTTAAATGTCCCTTATCTTTGATTATTTTATTAAACGCAACTAATTTAGGTTTTCCGAGAAAAGAAAGTTAAAAAGAAAACAAAAAGAACACAAAACAAAAAAATCCGAAAAAAAAGAAGAAAAGAAAGAATGAATGTTTTGATTTTCGTTCTTTATATTGAAAAATAGGGGAAAAGAATATCCTTTATTTTGTTACATGTTCATTGACTCAATAAAACATTTGAAACACTAGACACATAGCGATAGAGATATAGGGAGTGTTTTCTGTGAGTCGACATCTCGATTTAAGATACAGATGGATTAGGAATAAAGTAATTAATTTGAGTAGTGATTAGAATAAGAATTAAAAAAGACCCAAAGGAATAACTATGTTATATATACTAGCAAATATATGCACCCTCCGGGTGCAGGTATTTAAGTTTTAATGAAATAAAATATCGTATTAAATTAGAATGCAGATAAAATGATTTGAAACAGAGGGAGTATAATCGAAAAAATAGATCAACTGAAACTTAGTCTTCCATCACTCCCGTCTTTCATTGTTATTTTTTTTCTAATTTCAGTATTTAGTTAAAATAGGAAGTAAAGAATAAAATTACAGTTATTTATTCTTGTTAATGGATTTCATTTAAGATTCATTGAAGAGATGTTTGCTTATATTGATTAAAATAAAACCGAACAGTTAGAAATCAATGATACTAAGCACATATTTATTAAAATCACATTTTTAATATCAATATGCAAATTAGCCTTCCCGTTAAAACTGTAAACCGCTATTTTGTTGTATATATAAATATAATTGCATGTTGTCAATATGTAGATATGGTTAACAGTATTAATAATGTAAAACAATTTTATTAATAATTGAGGTTTAAATAAAAAATAAAATCATTGAGAATGTGATGTCAATAACTAAGGGAATTGTGACTTGAGTTGTAATATAGTTTCGGTTACAGACAGAAAAACACACAATCTCCATTATAATAAGATATATATATATATATATATATATTATGTGCTTAATTGAAGTCGTACCTAATTTTGAAAGTTAATTAATTAATAATTAATTAATTAGGCGGACACACCTATTTAAATGTAAGGCGAAAAAATAGAGAAAAATCAATCTCTGTATGTACATTTCGGCCAATTAGGCCTCATCAGCAGATAGGAAGACCGCCTTGTGCGTGATTCGAAACCCGATGAGGCCTAATAGGCCGAAATGTACATACAAAGATTGATTTTTCTCGATTTGTTTAGCCTTACATTTAAATAGGTATGCCCCTCCTAATTAATTAATTATTAATTAATTAACTTTCAAAATTAGGTACGACTTCAATTAAGCACATAATCTCCCAAAAATTGTCGGCTAAAAAAAGCCATATCATAAACACATCGCTTATGTACTTACTTCTCATATATATATATATATATATATATATATATATATATATATAATATACATGGTTTGGGATTTAGTATATATATATATATATATATATATATATATATATCATCCACAGACACCGTGTTTCGGCGTTTCACGTCTCTTCAGCGTGGCTAGACACAACAACTAACTCCGACCAGAAGCGAAACCAGAAAGACTTTACGCCTGTCCGATCCGTTAACCTCTAGGCCATTGACAACTGCCGTTCAAGGAGCGGTGTTTTAACTGTTTCAAATACATACATCTGTGTATATACTTTACGATTGCCAGAGAGATCAAAATATATATATATATAGGACGGTGAGTCAAAAGGTAATGCTATTTTTTTAGGACAGGTATGATTTTTAAATGTGCATCGAATTTGTTAAAACTAAAATAAATCCCAAATGCGTGGGAAGTAAGTAGATATCAAAATTTATATAACACCTTTTAACAGATATATATATTTACCAACCCCTCCACACGAGCAGGATGTGACACAAGGTCAATTTCTTAAGCGGAGTTCAACAGGTTTGAATTCAGAATTTTCCTTCTCCTAGACCAGTTGCCTAACCAAGGTTAAAGAGCCCAGTCTGCCCTACTATTTACCCATAGCTGGAGGGAGAGTAGGATTCATACCTTTCACAAGGGTAATTCCTTTTAACAGATATAACTAAGAGGGTGATTAAAATAGTAATGCCAATTTGTTTAGGACAGGTATAATTACCAACACAGGAAGATGTATCATGCATCAAAATGAACCTGGTCCTCTGTGGATCACATCCCTACTCCTCCACATAGTCACCGTTTCTCTCAATAGCAATGTTCCACCTTCGAATGAGAACATGTATCCCTGTCCCATAAAATTCTGTTGACTGTTCTTTGAGATATTTTTTCACTACAAATTTCACTTCCTTATTGCTGGAATAATGTTTCAAATCCTCTTTCATGGGACCGTAGTGGTGATAGTCTGAACGCGCTAAATCAGGTGAGTATGGAGGATGTGTAGTGTAGTAAAGAAATGGCTCAGAGAACAGTCAATTAATTTTAAAATCTTTTCACGAAAATAAGACCATCCTGGAATTTACATTTCCTATAAGAAGTGGGATTGTACTAAGAAAATGTAAGTAATTGAACAATAGTTAAAATATATACATATATACATTTGTTTTCTATCTAACTATCGCTACGAATCCAAAACTTAATCGGCATTATATGACCCACCGAGGTTGATATACCGCAAAACAAAAACACACACACACACACACACACACACACACACACACACACACATATATATATATATATATATATATATATATATATATATGCGTGTGTGTGTGTGTGTATTTGTGCAGCATTCTTTCATTTATATATGTAGAATTAAACAAAAGACACATCTCCTGTTTAACAATTTTATTTTTGATCTTTTCGAGTTTTCTGGCCAACTTTTTAATATTTGGGTGGAATTCGGAAAATACACATATTCTGCACAAAGAAAAAAATAAACAAAAACTCCAAATACTAGAAGCTCTATATAGAAAACAATACAAACCATCCTTAAACAAAATTAATTTCCAATGCAGTACACACATTTTAACATGCCTATAACACCTTTCTCATTAATTCTTCTCCTTCCAGCCTCCACATTAATATAATTTAAAAAGAAAACTGGAACACATCACCCCTGATGATGGCACTTCGAAGTGCCGAAAGTACTCGGGACTTGAACTTTGGTGGACTTATCGACGAATTCCAACCAAATATTAAAAAGTTGGCCAGAAAACTCGAAAAGATCAAAAATAAAATTGTTAAACAGGAGATGTGTCTTTTGTTTAATTCTACACACACACACACACACACACGCACACACACACACACACACACACACACACACACACATATATATATATATATATATATATATATATATATAGTTTTCAAATTTTTAAATCGATTTTTAAAAAATAAATAAACTACAGATTACTTTTATAATTCAAAACTTTTGAAATTAGGTGAAAAAATTCTTTTTCGAAATGTTAAATTGAAATTTCTGTAAAGAAAATTTTATTCCTTTCTTAAATACATAGGAATTCCTTTGTTAAAATTCAATAATCAATTGATTTTTGATAGAATATCTAATTTTTTTTTCTAAATATTTTCTGGTGCAAATCATCAGGTTAAACTCTTTGACTCTAATGAAATAACCTTTTCAAAGAACAAATATCCCAGCTTCATTAGATTTTATTCATAACATTTTTTCTCTAATCTCTCGCCTTACTAATGACACAAAGAACTTGGCGATAAAATTAAATTTCATCTATTTTTCGGAGTTGTTTTTAACGAAAAGAATTAGAATGTAGGCATTCATATCGAAGTAATTTGTACCTGCTTGTATGTTTGATGAAAACGCCTCATATGATTGAAAATTAAATAACAATACTTGCATGAAATATTTTATTATTTTCCTTTGTCGTATACAAGAAAAACTGCCGAGAAATCTGCAATAACTTTCAGTGTTCAAAAACGAAGATTTTGGTCTTTGAAGTTGTTTACACACATTGGAACTTAATATTTAAAATGTAACAACCGTTCTGTGAGTTTCTCACCAAGATTTTCTGAAAATATTTCCAAATGATTGTGTATCTTTTTATGCTTATATTAACACTCAACATTTAAATTCTAACCAACTGTTTATAAATTGTCTGTGTTTTGGTAAACCAATAATACTTGACGACTGAAACATAACTGTACCAGGCAGATGTTTAAAAACGCAATACAGGTTTTGTATACTTTTTTATGGGAAGCCAAAGTTGGATTTTTGTTTTATAAATACAATTATATATTCCAGTTTTTTTTTCAAAGTCAGTTCAATACAAACACATAATGAATTATACATTTATTCAGTAAGATTGGACAAAATTGGAATGATACTGAGACATTAGTAAACACACACACACACACACACAAAACACACACACAAACACACACACACACACACACACACACACAAATAATTTGGAAGAATATGACATTATAAAACACACACACACACACACACACACACACACACACACACACACACACACAGACACACACACACACAGACAAATAATTTGGAAGAATATGGCATTATAAAACAAACATACACACAATTACAAACTACAACAGAAGAAGGGATTTTTCATCCCGAAATATTAAGAAAATAAATCAAAGTTAAATGAACAACATCATAGTTACCTAGTTTTTGCATTGTGACAACCTTTAAAAATCAACCACCAAACTAAAAAAAAAAAAAATTATCTAAAAAAATAACAAAATTATCAAAATTATTGCAATGAAAGAAAAATGCCATAATACTGCCGTAAAGAAAGAAAACTGTCTTAAAATATATCAGCAGAATGCCGTAAACCTGTATGTTGATAATTATCAAAATAAATGTATTGTTGGAATTTGTAGGGGACAGTTATGCGAAAGGCATTAGCGTAAGAAATTAGCTAACCACAATACTTCTGCTGGTCACGTGAGGCTGGCTATAAAAGAAGAGGCACCCAATAATTTGGCCTCTTTTGCCACTACCCCTGGCTAGCAGTTCTAAGACCGCATCGTTAGAGGCCCCTGAAGATGAAGACTCGATAGCAGGTCACCATGTAGAAGCTTAGAGTGGCAAACGCACACCACGACAGGGCTCAACAAGTTACGAGGAACAAGACATACCAAAACTATCAGCTAAATTCCCACAGGCATTTTTCTCTGCAGCTTTAACCCACCATCACCTTTGACTTCTTTAATTGTTTTGTATTGTATATCAATGTTTTATATTTTGTTTCTACAGTAAACATTTTGTAGTAAAAAAAAAGTCGTTTATCTGCTTTTCTTCAAAAGCGGGAACCTTTTCTTCAAAAGCGACACCCTTCTCTTCATAATTACCATCCCTGTAGTGTCTCAGGTATGATGTTAAACTGCATTTAATGGTGAAGTTCCAATTTTGGAGCTCTGGGGTGTGTGGACTATCGCTTCTTCGCCATTACTCCCAGTGATAACCCGCAGTGGTAGTACCTGTTAAGGTCCCATCTATGTGTTTTTAAAACTCATTTTTTCTAATTAGAAATATTTTTTTTTTAAATTGAGTCTAAAAAAATGAAATGCCCAATATTTGAAATCTCCTAGTTCTAAAATCAACTTTATATTGACCATTTTTCCAAAACAAGAGAAAAAAACGAGAAAAAACGAGAAAAAACGAGAGAAAAAAGGAAAACAGAAATTGAAACAGACATTGTTATTTTACAAGTAGAATAAAGTAGAAATCTTATTGTCTATATTCCTAATAATTCAAACATACTGTACAATTCTTATTGTGGTAAGTAAAATGGGTCCTTTATTTATAAAAATGACTGAATTCGACATTAAACGACCCAAAAAGGGTGGATATGCCATAAAATAAAACAACCAGCCAACCTGGGTCCTTTATTTATCAAAATGACTTGATTTGGCATTAAATAAACCAATATAATAAAATAGTAATATATGCATTTACAAATTACAAACACTTACCTGGATTATTGGGATTCGGCCCTGGACCGGTTAAGTAATTAACAGTGTAGATCCAAGCCCTCCCCCTTTGATTTAAAGGGGCAGGGCTGGGTTTATTGCCAAGTGCATGAGGCACCCCCTTTGAGGGGAATGCCTATGGGATTTACGCATTTTTGCACCCACGATCCGATGAGCTTCAGTTCGTGCGTGACCCCACATTAAAAAAGACCTTATGCAAAGATAAATACAAATAAACAAAACAAAAAGACAAACAAGAAAAACAAAGAAAAAGGAAAAAAAAAAAACAAAAAAAACAAAGAAACATTCAAAATCCCCGAAGAATAATTTGTATGCTGGCACCAAACTATTTATCTATTTATTTGTATTCTATCAAAGTCAAGTCTCGCTGAAAGCGCCGATTCCCGAAGTTAAACAGCGATGAATTAGGTAACTATTTAAGAATCTCCTGGTATTGTAAACAACCCGAGACCTTTGTTTATCAAAAAGACTAGATCAGTATTAAATAACTGTTACGATTTTTGTAGCCATTTTTAGGCTTCAAGTGAGAGCACTTTACAGTGGAGATCCCTTGTGTTAAGCAGAGGCTGTTCCTTAGTGAAGAAACCTTTGGTTGTTCCTCGGTGTCCCTTAGTGTTGGATAGAATCCTTTGGTTGTCCCTCAATGTCCTTTTGTGTTGGGTATGATCCTTTGGTTGTTCCTCGGTGTCCCTTAGTGTTGGGTAAAATTCTTGCGTTAAGCAAAGTCCTTGGTTGCAGGTCTGTTCGTCCAACCATTACGTGCAAATGAACGGCTTTCAAGATCGGCGATTAAATAGTTAACTAACCACGTATTCGAGCTGTTGATTGGCTGATTTTAATGCACGCGCCCACGCTGAGTCTATAAGTTTAACTGGTGGACACTCCATATTACAAAATATATTACAAACCCCCCAAAAAATATCAGGAAAGAGTTTGATATGCCGTAAAACAAAGCACACTGTATATTTCTTTCAAATACATCACTGGAAAGTCGCGACACAGTTCTGTCTTTTATAAATATCAAATGACAATTTCAATTTTGATGTTTTGTTTTTAGATATGAATCAGGTTTTGTTTTTGTTTTTATCAGTGGAACAAAACATAATTTATCTATTAATTTTAATCATCAGAAAGGACAATATTAGATTGTCTGGAAAAGAGTGATCAATTTTAGAGTATCTACATAATTAATTCATTTATTTAGATACCGCTTTATATTTCTAATCAGTGGAGGCGCGTGCTGTAATGGTTAGAGTCGTAGGAAAATAGACTCGTCGACGCGAGTTCAAATCCTGGGCGACGCTGTTTGCATTTCCCAGAGCGCTAATACCCTTGGGAAAGGTTTGAATCCAACAATTCTCCTCCAGCTATGGACAAATTCTAGAACATACTGGACTCTTTAACCCTGGTTAGGCAACCAGTCAAGGAGAAGGGAAAACTGAATTTGAACCTGTCAAACACCGCTTAAGAATTTGACCATCTGTCATATCTGCTCGTGTGGAGAGGTTGGTAAATATCTATTTTTTTCTAATCAGATTTTAATTATCGGATGCTAATACATAATTGACAGGTTGACTATAAATTATGTGCGGTAGTGTAGAAATTAAAAATAACAGTGATTCTGAATCATTGACTAATACCTGTAAATGATTGACAAGGCTTCACCTTTCACTGACCTTGCAGCTACCCACTGATTAGTCAATTCGATTCATGAGAACAAGAAGTATAGTTAGAAATTTAAATTTTAGCCAGGTGACGAACGGAGTCTTCTCTCCAATCAGAAATAATTATTTCAGCTCAAACAATATGAGGGATCAGTTTGAGAATGCTAACATAGATGACATTTCATCTTACTTGAGAGAATTAGACATATATCCAAAATTACGAATCAGATATAAAATACATTCACGAAATACATAAAAAAATTACACCAGTAAAGGAATCTCGAGTACCAACTTTTATCTCACACTCTAACGATTTTTTAGCATTAAATAACACACAGGTTTATTTTATCATTAAAGAAACCAAACCAAAAGAAGTTAATTAAAATTATTTGATTAATGAAGATTTTAAGAACTTGAAACAGAAACCTTTATAAAAATGACTTTTGTCGGTATTAAATGACCCAAAAAGGTTTGATATGCCGTAAAACAAACAAAACCAAGCGAACCAAACAAAAATGCAATATATGCTAATATGTCGGGTAAGTTTGGCAAAATAAAGACGTTTTAAAAAATCTTAAGTCTTGTGTTCGTTAATAAGTAAAGTAAGTAAAGTCGTCGGGGCGGCCTAAAGTCGGTATCGGCCTGTCAGTGAGGGAGTCTATCCCCTTTTCAATAGCGCTAGACCAAGGAGATTGTTTTTAGCATCTGAGATGAAGTGCCACACCTACCATCAGCTCCTTACTTTACCGCTCAGATCCCTGTGCTACTCACACGCTGAGTTGGCGAGGACCCGTATCGAACTAGGAACCTTGTGGTTTCTAGCCGAACGCTCTACCGACTGAACTAACCCGGCCCCAGTGTTCGTTAATAAGAAACACAAAAGAACAACGATGATGAAACTATGGGGTTTCGTTGGTTGACAGTTCTATGCGGTTTTAATGACGTTCCTGGTTTGTGTTTGAACCCTAAATATAACTGTTTTTTCTTCTTGTGGGCTGTTTTAGCTGAAAGGGAATTTAGGAAAGGAAGCGAAAGGAATAAAGATGAGGATAACTTTAGGGTAAGACTTTTATTCCTTGATTCGCCCTCTTTCTTGGAGGGCAGATATTCCTTTTTGGCGCAAGGAATTCGGGTTTTTCTGTACATGCCCCAAGGGTGTTTCCGGTCAGAGGCCTTCTGGGATATTATTACTTTCTGTATCTTTTTATTTATTTTTTTTATATTTAACTTAATTTTGTTTTGTTTTTTTATTTATACTTATTAAGTGTAATTTTATTTTATCAATCCCCACAAAACACATTGATTTCGTAAGAACATAATATAGTTCTCTCTCTCTCTCACGCACGCACACTCACGCACACACGCATTCAAAGAAAATACACTAGTCTGGGTGATATTTAATGAAAGAGAATGATTTTTCATACACACACACACATACACACACACATTCACGCACACACTCACCCCCCAAGTACAATAGTCTGGGTAATATTAAATGAAAGAGAATGATTTTTACACACACACACACACACACACACACACACACACACACACACATAAATACACACCACACACTCATACACTCACGCACACACCACCCTCCAAAATACAATAATCTGGGTGATATTAAATGAAAGGGAATTATTTTTCACACACACACACACACACACACACACACACACACACACTCACGCACACTCACCCCCCCACCCAAATACAAGAGTCTGGGTGATATTAAATGAAAGGGAATGGTTTTTCATACACACACACACATACACACACACACACTCACACACTCACGCACACACTCACCCCCCAAAAAAAAAATAGTCTGGGTAATATTAAATGAAAGAGAATGATTTTCACACGCACACACATAAATACACACACACACACTCATACACTCACGCACACACTCACCCAAAGAAAATACAATAGTCTGGGTGATATTAAATAAAAGGGAATGATTTTTCAGACAAACACACACACACATACACCCACCCACACACACCTACACACTCATTCAAAGTAAATGCAATAGTCTGGGTGATGTTTGAATGAAAGAGAATTACTTTTTTTCATTCACACAACGAAAATACAATTGCGTGTAAAAACAATTCACATGAAAATTAATGCCACAGACAGAAATGTTTAATTAGGAATAGAAAATCTTATTAACACTTCAAAAATGTGTTTTACTCACAATAATTTATAAATCAAATTACAAACAAAACAACAAACAAAACAACAAACAAACGCAAAGAAACATTGAAAATCCTCGGAGAATAATTTGTATTCTTGCACTAAAAAGTATAACTTTTGTTATTCAAATTCATCAGTAAATTATTTAGTTGTAAAAGAACAAATGATAAAAAAGAAAAAAAGAAATTAAAAACAGCAATAAGAAAAAAAAAACAATAAGAAAAAACTAAACAACTAAATTGTGTAGCAAAAATTAATGGATGGAAATCGCGTAATTAATTTATAAAAGCCTTTGTGAAACTTGATGTATTTCTGATTTCCAAACACGAAACACAGTTTGCGCTTAAAAAGTAGCAAGTCAACTCTAAATAGTTATTCTATCAATTGTGTTCTTAACGTAATTATTGCGAAAAGTTATGAACCGTCTGTTGGGACGCGTGTTGTTGAGATATTGTTCAGTTCGCCTGGTAGTACATAGTTCGTTATTTCGATTTGGGATCGATTCCTAGCTTCGGCCCGCCCCTGTGGGCTGGGAAAGTAGAACACGCCAACTACACCTCTGTTGAAAGCTAGTGTAACGTAGCGGCGTCGTCACGTAGTGCCTTTTCTTTGACGGCACTAAATATCTATACGTTGTATACTTCTTACGTCTTACTCTGGTCTATTCTTCCGGCCGTCTTAAGATCGTCTAGTCTCCTATCTTCTATCTTAGTCTGGTCTTTCTTATCTGGGTTCCGTGTCTGGTTCTGCTGGGGACCATTTCTTATCAGAAGCCTTGTGTCATTGTTAGCTTTTAGTAATAACAACAAGACTTCGATTTACTTTTGATGTTACTTTATTCCGGAACCCCAGACCAGACAAATGCGCGCGGAGAGTCACATCTTGCTAGCTTCTAACTCTGCAACTGACTAACTGCAAATCCTGAGTTGCTTACACCTTAAACCAGAAAGGGCTTTCTATCGGGGTTCCGTTTCTCACGGTTCTCCCCAGAACGCAAGGTGAGAGTGAGGTCAAACGCTGTCACTCACTCTCAAGGCCATCAGCTGTACTGATCGCCATAAGGATTTCTATACTACCTTAAAAAGTAATAGGGATCCAATTAATATGTAACACTAGAACCCCATCCTCATTAAGACCGTAAGTAATAAGTAATAAGTAATTGCAAGATTATTGGGTTCTATACCGTTTCTCGCCAATTCAACGAATATGTCGGAACGTATGTTGTTGAGATATTGTTCAGCTTGTCTTGTAGTAGATGTTCGTTATTTCGATTAGGGATCGATCCCCACCTTCGGCTCCTTCTGGGGATCCTTTTTAAATAAAACTTATAAATATCAATGGACATCAAATACCAGTCTATGAATTTGATAAAAGGTAATTTTGGTTTTGGTTTCTTAGTTTAATGGCATATAAACCTTTGTGTGTTATTCAATGCCAAAGTAATCTTTGTAAAAGAACTGTGGTACTATTCAACCCGTAGCTGGGTCCTAGTTAGGAGTAAATAGTAAAGCATACAGGGGTCTGTAGTCCTGGTACAGTAACTGGTCTACAAAGTATATTCGAATCAACTGTGTATATATATTTAGCAGTCGTACCGCACGAACAGGATGTGACACAAGGTGAATTTCTTAAGCGGGGTTTAACAATTCAGAGTTTTACTTCTCACAGACTGGTTGCCTAACTAAAGTTAAAGAGCCCAGAATAGTAGTGGTGTTATTTAATCCATAGCCGAGTTCTATTTATGGGTAAATAGTAGAGTAGACAGGGCTCAGCAGTTTTATGCTAATTGGTCTACGACAGGGTTTACCGCCCAGGGGTGCTAGCGCCCCCTGGGGTACGAGCACCATTTCGAGGAGGAGCGAGAAGCGTCTGTTCAAATTGAGATTAATTTTTCTCTTTTGTAATTGAATTGCTCGCCTTATAAACTGATAATTCTTGTTTTTTGATAATCCTTTGCTTTGCAAAAGAAAATAGTTGGTTACTTTATTTAATGAAATATCAACCTCTCTGACTTATTTACTGTTAACATAATCCTTATAGTAGAACAGTAGTTGTGGTACCATTTGAACCATAGCTAGGGAGATGAGGGGGTTCATGCCTTTCCCAAATGGAGTGTTGCATGTTATGGACTGCTCAACCACTAGGATTCCGTCCTTAGGTATCAAATGCCGCCACACATAGCCAACATTTGGCCAAGAGAATAAGCTAAATGGGAGCTGCACAAGAATGCTGCGTGCAATCTTAACCAAGACGTGGAAACAACACCCCACGAGAAAGCAGCTGTACGGCCACCTGCCCCATATCACACAAACCATCCGTGTAAGTCGAACAAAACACGCTGGGCACTGCTGTAAAAGCAAGGATGAACTCATACGTGACATTCTTCTGTGGAAACCATCACATGAGCACGCCAGGGTAAGCCGTCCAGCAAAGACGTACATAGACCAATATTGCGCAGTACACAGACCAACATTTTGGGATAAATTGCCTAATCAGACCCAAAACAGAAATAACGTAAATAAGTAAAGGAAAAAAAGCAAAGTCGGTGGAGTGGCCTATTGTCTGTATCAGCCGCTATGCGAGGGAGTCTATCCTCTTTCACTATGCTAGAATTGGGAGATTATTTTTGCGTCTGAGGTGGAGCCCCAAACATATGATTAGCTCACTACTTAGCTCTCTAATTTACCACAGATAAGTAAATTGACAAGGGTCGGTAACGAACCCTGAATCGCCTGGTTCTTAGGCGGATCCTCTATCGAATAAATTTAAACTATCCCTTTTGAATGATTTCAGATAAAATGGTAAGAAGAATTTAAATTGGTATTTTCAGGAATTGTCGGACGAATTTCAACTGTTGGCAGATATCATACTAACAGTGTATATGTTCTGTGCAAATATTTTTTTTTCGTTAAAAATATGCCAAGGAGACATAAATGAATAAATAAGCATATATATATATATATATATATATATATATATATATATATATAGGGTTGAGCACTCTGGGGGGGATTTCCGCTGAGGGCCGCCAACTCAAGCGTGAACGCAACGCTCTCCTATATAAGGTATAAGGGGGTGGTAAGTATATATATAAGGTATGGAGCACTCTATGACGGCCTTTACATACAAAGAGATGTGTGTATTAAAACAGTTAAAATCCCCTTCGCATTCCGTAAGTGAAGACAGCCTAATGGTTAAGGTGTCGGACTGACACCCAACTGATTGGATTTCAATTCTGGTTGTAGGTAGCTTACAAATGTCTAGCCACTCCGAAGAGACTCAATAAGTCGAAACATGTGTCTGTGGATGACTCTCTCTCTATATATATATATATAGTCAGGTGTTATTGAACAACACGGAACATTTCTTTTTCATTATTTAGATTTGGATTTTTTCCAGTCTTCTGGTGATCTTTCTGATCTTAGGATCCAGTTGGAATTGGATTCTTCCCATACTGTCACCCCGAGCGCTTTCAACTGCTTCTTCAGTCGTCATCATGGGCTATATGATTTGGTGTTAGTTCGTTTTCTAGTTCTTTTATCTATTTTGTTTTTAAATTAGAAGAGTCTATTATTTTTAGAAGGTTCTGTGTTCAGTGCATTAGCTATCAAAGATAGATAATATATATATATATATATATATATATATATATATATATATATACATACACGGGCACAGGAACATACATGTACATGCATATGAACACATTCGTACCCAACACATAATTACGCACGGATACGCCCACACATTCACATATTTATATACGAACATACATAGGCATATGTTTATGCACTTGTGTATATACACATACGTATATACATTTATTGACACTGACACACATGTATAGGCTCTTCCCATCTCTCTCTCTCTCTCTCTCTATATATATATATATATATATATATATATATAGAGAGAGAGAGAGAGAGAGAGAGAGTGAGAGAGAGAGAGAGAGCGGGAGAGAGAGATACATATAAACAGATAGAGAAAGAAACACAGAGAGATAGATAGATAGATAGATAGATAGATATAAAGAGGTAGAGAAAGAAACACAGAGAGAGAGAGAGAGAGAGAGAGAGAGAGAGAGAGAGAGAGAGAGAGAGAGAGAGAGGGGAGGAACATAAGATAATTATACAGACTTATAAGAATAATATCCATAAAATATGAATACCAATCTGTGTGTGTGTGTTTGTATGTGTGTGTGTGTGTGTGTGTGTGTGTTTAAAACAAGTGATTTCCAGGAATTGATTATGATAGATAGATAGATAGATAGACATATAATGATATGAAACAACTGATTTCTTTGAAGTGATTATGATGGATATATAGTTACTGAGATGAAACAATTAAGATTGATAGATACATTGATAGGTTCGTTGGTTATTAGGTAGATAGATAGTTAGGTGCGT
>CM042159.1:43694734-43699734 GCA_023376005.1 Doryteuthis pealeii | reverse complement strand
AATTTTAGATATACACGACACTTTTCAGGTCCAAGTTTATGATTGGTGGCAAACTGCATATACTTGCTTCTAATTGTGGTGGTGCTTAGGTCCTCAGAATATCCGTTTTTCTATAAAGTGCTGCTAATGTAGTCGAGCTCGGACGTGAGTTTAACCTTGGAACAGATCATCAAGGGACGGTGAACTAGCGTTTTGATTAGATTGATTTTGCATCTTATGGGGCAAAATGAACCCCCAACGCGTATATGAACCCCAAAATGTAGGTTTAGATTAAAACGAGCTTTGTATGCCGGAGTAGGTGCACTCAACGGGGACATAAAAAAGGGAAGACTGTTGTTGTATTCAAATTCAATTGTAAAAGTCAAAGCTGGGTGGAGTTGGTTGATCACATGGAAGAATCGTCTGCTTTCTGATCTGGAGGAGAAAATCCCGAAAGGGTCATCCACATACCATTTGTAAAATCTTGGCTCTTTCATCTTTTATCCGCAACACACACACACACACACACACACACACACATATATATATATATATATATATATAAATAATATATATATATAAGAGAGTTTCATTAAACTACATACTTTCATACATACATACATAGTGTCACAACAACGACCTTGTCGTACCATTTAACACTTCATCTCTTTCGTACCAACTCTGTTCCACAAGACTAAAACTCACGTGCATACTTCCGCTCTAATTACCGGGTAATTCTTACTGAAAACAAACACATATTACATAAAGGAATAAATAATCAAAAACTTCCAAATTCTTGAAGCTTTAAACATTACAAAAAACAAACTTGAATAAAATTAATTTCAAATAAAGCACCCATATTTTCAAATGTGTATAACTGATTTACCGCCAAATCACCCCCTCTCAACCCCCAAACCTTTTTACATAATTTCAGTGATTCCCAACCCTTCTACTTACCCTCACTACTAATTGATGGTTTACTTATATCCTGGGTATAAATAGAACTTGGAACACACTCAATTACATCCACCCCTGAAGATAGCACTTTGTTTTACTAAAAGTAAGTGGAAGAGAATTTTGGTACGTTAATTAACAAATTGGCTCGAAGCCTTGAGAGGATCTAGAAAAAACTCATCAGACAGGAGATGTCCGTTTTCTTCAATAGTGTATGCATTAAAGAAAAATAAAAGATGCTGTACAAACACACACACTCAAACACACACACACACACACACACACACACACACACACACACACACACACATATATATATATATATATAATATATATATATATATAGCTGTATGTATTTAAAACAGTTAAAATACCGCTCTTTAATATGAGCTGGCGATGGCCTCGAGGTAAATGGATCGGGCCGACGTAAAATCAGTCGGGTTTTGCTCCTGGTCGGATTAAGTTGCTGTGTCTAGCCACACTGACGAGATATGAAACGACGAAACATTGTCTCTGTGGATGACTTATTAATATATATATATATATATATATATATATATATATATATATATTACCTCAGGTAAATAATGGACCATTCCGTTTTTATAATAAAGAAAGAAAAGACATGCTACACAAAAAATATAATAAGAAAGAGTAGGGGAAAGATATACAGAGGGGTAAGTGTGCAGAAGCGATGACGCTAATCTGTTTCAATCGAACATAATGATAAGATGAAAAGAAGTTAAGAAAGAAAAATATAGCGTTAGAGAGAGTTAACAATTATTATATTTTTATATATTTATCAATTTGCAATAGCTCTGAAATAAAGATATCAAACGGTAATAATTAGATTCTCATAATGTGGTATATCCAGAGGTCCTGCTAGTTAAATATTAATAAAATAGAGAAAATATTTCTCATATATATATATATATATATATATATATATATATATATATATATATATAAACGTAGGGTAGGGCCTGATGAAATCATTTTCATTTGATTGAAACTATGGTAGACCCTTAATCTTTCCTCTAATAATATATATATATATATATATATATGTATGTATGTGTGTATATATAATAATAATTGATACTATATATATATATATATATATATATATATATATATATATATATATATATTAACAATGGTATCCGTAAGGAATACGTCATCCTTTTTTAACATCTCGTTTTCACATTCAATTTGAACGCTGATCTATGAACGGTTATGAGTCTTTTTCAACATATTTCCAACTCAAGTCATTTAAAAACATCCATTACCTTTTGAAGATAAAAGAATGTTTTTCTCTTCTTTTTATGATATTGTCCTAAAGAAAACTTTATATAAACCAAAACGTTTAAACGTCGATGTAGACATAATAAATTCATCTTTGTTGGAACGTTTTGTTTTTCCTATATATATATATATATATATATATATATATATATATATATATATATATATATCTCCAGCCATCTTTCCTTTTCAAAATCCGTCGCATGCGACGATGACGTCAAGATAACTGTTTTCTCCATCGCTGTAGAACACTTTCTACAAGCGATTTGAAAAAAGTTATTTTTCGAACATCTCAAAAATTCTCCGTATTTCAACTGATTTCATTTAAAACAACAAGGATTTACTCTGACGAAGGCCATTATTTCTTTGTATACTAAAAAATTTCCGTAGTTTTTCTATTATTGTTATTTTTTTAATTATGTATTTAAAATAATAATAGATAGAATACATGTATGCATGGATACACTCCTGTCCAAAACACGTGTCAGTAAAATAAGATAAATCCTATTTTATCCATTCAACATTTTCTTTCCTTTATTTTCCATTTCCATTTTCCATATTCCATATATAAGTATATATATATAAGTGTAAAAATGGAAATTGGAAATGAATCCGACAATATGAGGAAGAATGAATAAAGAAAAGAAAGAATAGAATGGATAATAAAAGATGAATTTAATTAATATCACTTACACATGTGTTTCGGTCAGTTCATCTGTGTGAAAATATTCTGCACACAGAGAAGATTCGACCTTTATCAGAGTGAAATTATATTTCATTCAAAATAAAAGTTTCACTCTGATGAAGGTCGAATCTTCTCTGTGTGCGGAATATTTTCACACAGATGAACTAACCGAAACACATGTGTAAGTGATATTGATTAAATTCATCTTTTATTATCCATTCTATTCTTTCTTTTCCTTATTCATTCTTCCTCATATATATAAGTATATAAATATATATAAATATATATTTATATATATAAGTAAAAAAAAAATGAATAAATAAAATGTTGAAGTAGATATATGTGCACTCATCTTTTGTGTGTGACTTGAGTGCTGGGTCGACTTGTAATAAATAGTCCCGCTTGTTTTAGTTATTTATGTGTCTGTTTGTTAGTTGAATAATTGCCATTTTTCAACCCGACTACGCACAAGAGATAAGAGATATGCTTCCTGGTGATTTTAATTAAAAGTTTTGGCCTCGGCTGCACAGATTGATCTGTTGTGGTCACTTATTTCTATGTGAGTGTCTACATATATCTACATCTGTTTTTTTTTCTTTATAAGTCATTCAAGAGACGAACTTACATATATATCTCAATATTTACCAGGCGCACTTTACACAGAAACACTGTCACAATAAACAACCAGCCGCTCCCTACCCACAACATATATACACACAAACATATATATATATATGTTTAAGTGTTATGGTTAGAGTTGTAGAAAAGGAACTCGACGACCCGGGTTCATATCCTGGATGAGGCTGTTTAAATTTCACATAGCGCTAATATCCTTGGGAAAGGTATGCATCCAACTACTCTCGCTCCAACTATTGGTAAATATTAGGACAGAATGAGTTCTTTAACCTTGGCTAGGCAACCAGTCTAGGAAAAGGAAAGCTCTAAATTCAAACCTGTTAAAGTCCGCTAAAGAAATTAACCATGTGTCACAGAGAGGTTGATATCTCTCTCTCTCTCTCTCTCTCTTTATATATATTATATATATATATATATATATATATATATATATATATATATATATATAAGGGTAAATTGTAGGGCAGCCTGGGCCCTTTAGCCTTGGGCAGGTATCCAGTCTAGGAGAGGGATAACTCCTGAGGTCGGTCGATTGGGTTTGTGGCAACCCTTGATGCACCAATTCTTTCCTATCGACTGTGCCAAAAAGTGTGGATGGTCCAACACAAGCCTTCACCACTGTAAACAAATCACTGTGTGGGTGTTCATTGTGTGTGTGAACCCTCATGCGTCGAAAATCGACGAGAGAGTCCATAATATATATATATACATATATATATATATATATATATATATATATATATATAACCAGGTTGTGTTAAAGACCACGGAATATCACTTCTTTACAATTTCAAGTGTAGAGGTTCAAGTCTTCTTGTTTTTTTCCATACACCGGGATCCAGATGGTATAGAAACCCAGCCATATTTTTTACCCAAGAGCTTTCAACCATTTCACGGGACGCCCCCAGGGGATTATTGGTTGTAGTGATAGTTTGTTGGGAGTTTTATTCGTTTGGAAGTTTTTTATGGATATTTTTATTATTATCTGAATCCCGGTAAGTGAATAACAAGAAGACTTGAATGTGTCTACATTTGAAAATTATAAGGAAGAAATATTCAGTGGTCTTTACCAAAACCTGCTTAAATAATGACTTGCTGTCAAAATGCTCAATATACACATGAGACGATGACTGTTCTTTGAGCCACTTCTTCACAACAAATTTTACTTTCTCGTCACTGGAATAATAAGATTCAGCGCCTTCAGACTCTCATCTCTTCGGCTTCATGAAAGAGGGTTTGAGAGTGACGAGGAAGTGAAATCTGTTGTGAATAAGTGGCTCAAAGAACAATCAACATAGTTTTACGGGGCAGGGATATATGTTCTCGTTCGAAGGTGGGACATTGCTATTGAGAGAAAAGGAGACTATGTGGAGAAGTAGGGATGTGATCCATAGAGAACCAGCTTCATTTTGATGTAGAATACATGTTCCTGTGTTTGTAA
>CM042159.1:43639734-43682234 GCA_023376005.1 Doryteuthis pealeii | reverse complement strand
ATCCGGGCTCCTCACTCATAATTTTCCGTGCAGCACGTGCGACACTCGTCAGCACGGCGCGACCACCTACATCCGGGCCACTATGCTATTTCTTATTTCACTGATCGTCTACAGCTCTCACATTCTGAAGGAAGCGGGTTCGACTCTAGGTCAGTCCTACACGCCAGGCAAAGCCTAGCCCGCTTCCTTCGAGAATACGGCAAGTCTTCAAGCCCGCCACTCTCTCTGTCACACCGTGTTGCACGAGGTAGGTCTCCTCTCTCACTACAATATATATATATATATATATATATATATATATATATAGCAAGAGTCAAATTATTAACCTAATGAGCTACTAAGCGAAACTATTTGTAGGTATATCTGACTCATTAGGATTAGTATTCATTTTTGCTCTACTTAGGTATCCAGCACTCTTTACATTTTAGCTTTAGACAATCCTAGCGGCTTATTTATATATATTTTAAATACATTCTTTTTTTCATTTTTCCCAGGTGAAGTTTAGTAGTATATTTTTATTTACAAATTATTTGCCATTTTTTCTAACTACAAGGGTTTACTAATAGGATTAGTATATTATATATATATATATATATATATATATATATATATATATATTATGATTACTCCAGTTTCATACGCATTAGTCAATCCTCAGACGGGTGAATAGTAAAAATCTGTTAGTCAAGCGTTAATAGAGCGTTCGGCTAATAGTTCGATATACTCAGCGTATGAGTAGCACAGGAATCTGTGCAGCTATGGTACACCTATGCTAAAATATAGCGCTAGTGAAAAGGGGATAGACTCCCTCGCTAATTGGCTGATACGACTTTACGACGACTTTACTTACTTTACTTTATATATATATATATATATATATATATATATATACATACATATTCACCAACCCCTCCGCACGAGTAGGATGCGACACAAGGTCAATTTCTTATGCGGAGTTTAATAGGTTTGAATTCAGAGTTTTCCTTCTCCTAGACTGGATACCTTGCCATGGTTAAAGAGCCCAGTCTGTACTGCTATTTACCCATAGCTGGAGGAGAATTGGATTCATATCTTTCCCAAGGGTATTAGCACTATGTGAAATGCCAACTTCTTCATCCAGAAATTGAAACTCGGGTCGACGGTTGAATTAGACCACGCGCCTCCATAAATGCATGACCAGTTTTGTCCCCTTGCTCCTGCCCAACAAGTTTTCGAGTCTTGTGCTCAGGTTCGAGGTTGCATCATTGTGCCTCCCTTCTTCGCAAATAAATGCTAACCGCAGAATTTATTTTAACATGTCTTGCATTCATACTAAAAATATTTACAGGGCTGGTAAAATAAACATAAAAGTAGGTTTACTCTAACGCATCCTAAATTTTCACTCACAATTATTGACCCTATAAGTTTTAAAAATTAATAATTAAATATATATATATATTAAAACATGATATTAATTGTATTTATTTTTTCACATCCAGTAAAACAATTTTAATTCACCTAGTGTACGAATCTTGGCTGACTTCTGAAGACGATCTGAAAATTAAAACGGAAAGTTTTTTGGTTGTCCCCAATTACAGTTTAACTACAGTCTATGAATTAACATTTTGCGAATTGGGATACGCCCAGGTTTAAGGTTGCATCATTGTGCCTCCCTTTTTCGCAAATAAATGCTAACCGCAGAATTTATGAGAGTGTTGGTTGCAATGGTGCAGCCAACTAACAAATAAACTCGTATCCGAATATTCTCCTATTCTGTGTTGACTGTCATACTCTGTTTACAGTGGAACATATATAAGTAAAATGTATTGATTTAAATGTAATCAGTTCGATCCATTACTAGGTCCGTTACCTGAATGGCCTTTCTCAGCAGGTCAGTCCGAATGACATTTTCAGATTCTTGAAGGAGGTAGGTTTTGTGGTTTTGTTTATTTTGTTTTACGGCATATCAACCTCAGTGGGTTATTTAATGCCGATAACATTTTGAAATAAATTCATTCTTAATGGATACTCAATTTTTTATATACACATTTTTCTATTTAACCCATATATGTGACCCTGACAGGTTCTACCACTCTGGAACAGAGTGGATCAGGGAGCAATGGTGATGAAGGGGTGCTCCTCATTCCCCAGACCTCCAGAACTGGAACCTCACCATCAGATAGAGTTTAACGTCATTCCTAGGACATGAAGACCCTCAGCCACCGCCTTCTAGCACCATATGATAAAAAGGGTTGGGGCTTGCCATAAGGCAATAGTGTCGGGACAATCATATAAGTAGGGCTTGGCATGATCAGTGGGGTGTTGCATGTCATGACTGCTAAGCCATCAGGATTCCTTCCTTAAGCATCATGGTTCGCCACCCACATCCAACAGGTGGTCCCATTGGGGGGGGGTCCTACCTCTCTGCTGAGGTGTAGTCGGTGTATTCTAAAGTATGAATACTTAATCTGATAGCTACAAACTGTCCTTCTAGAACAATCACTAAACTTTTTTCACAGTCGGCCGGATAATTGATAAAACAACGAGCGCGGTCACATTATTATTGTGTTCAATATTTGCTAGCCAGAACGAAATCTCAGAGAAAAAGATGTAAAACAAAATTCATCTTTCCATGTTATATTCATGAATGAGTGACGTTAGATGCATAAAAACAAATTTAACCAACATATTTATTTTAAAAACTTTATCAAAGAACGCAACATTAGCAGAAAAGTTTAGTGAGATTTGTGAAACTGAAGTTTGCTTTTCAAGATATCGTCAATGTTTGATTTGGAATTGCTACATCCAATCAAGAGAATTGCTTTCAAATGTTTATAAGTCAATTTCATTCGATGGGTTCATTTCACATATTTCAATTTTCAAAAGGCTTGCTCGCGTTTTGCGTTCCATACGTTTTATCAAACAAATTCAAGTACCGTTGGCGGGCCTAATAAAATGCCTTCACGGGCCGGATCCAGTCCGCAGGCCGTAGTTTGGTGACACCTGTTTTAGAAGAATACGATGACACTGATGCTCTACAAGGAATGCTAACGAAACCAGATAATTCTCTGATCTCTCTGATAAGATAGAGCGAGAATTTTTCCAAGCCGTATCAGTGCTACTGTACAGCTGCACCACTTGAATCATAATGAAGCGCTTAGAGAAAAAGCTAGATGTAAGCTACACAAGAATGTCACGTGCTGTCTTGAATAAATCCTGAGAGCAAGAAAACAGCTGTACAGCATCTGCCTCCTATTGCACAAACCATCCAGAAGAAACAAACAAGACCTGTTGGAAACCTCTGGGGAAGCAAGGACGAACACATAAGTGACATTTTCCTATGGATATATACACATGAATATCTCAGTTTAGGCCAACCAGAAAAAAAACCCTAGATCAATCAGCTCTGTGTCTTTGTGTAGAAGACCTGCTGGGGGCGATGGCTGATAGGTACGGATGGCCAGAAAGTTTCATGGGAATCCGTGCTGACAGATGATGATGATGATGATGGCCTTTCTATAAAGGATGATTATCAATAAAATCATCATGAAGATGCACCCGATTACACCGTCAGATTACACCGTCCAAGATTCATTCAGGTGTTTCGGGTCTTAGAACATCATACACATTCACTTAGGTGACCCAATTGGTGTCGATCAAGCACCCGTTTTTAGTCAGGTAACTAGATTTCAACAGGCGTTTTATATTATGGGCCAGCGAAACTTCCAATTAAAATAAGTCTCCGTGTTCTCCACCTCCAATAAAAGAATGGTTAATCTATCTATTTCTATCGACAATAAATGACCCACTGTGTTTGATGTGCCGTAAACCAAGCCAAGACGCTCTTGAGAATGTCATAAAGTTGCTTTAACTGTCTCTCAAAGTAATCTATTAATAATGGAGATTCGGTCTGTATTTGTCTGTAACCAAAAATACGTCACTGCATACGTCACGAAACCCAAAATCGTCAATGAATAGAATAAAGAACAATTAATATTAATAAAATAAATAAAAGCTGTTCCGTATAATACACCATTTGAATCCCTTCCATTGTAAAGATGACAATTAAAATGAATAAACTATACAAACTATGAAATTAATTATAAAATTGTATTATTACTTTAAATTGAAAAAAATATTTACTAAATTTATAATCAATTTTAAGAATATTCTTTTTACTCTCGCACATTTTTCAGTAACAAGAGGTTAACTAAAAGTTTACAAATAAATACTTACGATTGTGTAAAATTTATGTGTAAAAATATTCAAAATAATTATTTAATCAATAATTAACAGATACACGCAACATTTTATTTGAGGTGGACAGAACTAAGTTTCCATTCCAAATTGTTTTATTTATTTATTTATTTTTTACTTCCTTAATAAATTTAATTATTTTGCTTATGATACAAACCCTCTGTAAGAAAGGTTCAAGGTTGTATATATATTTTGGATACAAAACTCCGACGAAGGTTAACAGACAAAACATTTAATATAGTACAGCACATGGATATGACGTGATACAAAGTACATAGGTAAAAGGGTACATAAACAAGGAGTACATAAATAAAGATGAAGACACATTCATGAATGGTACAAAATAACATATAAAAGTACAGACATGAGACTAGGGATAGTCCATACTGTGAAGAACTTACAGTAATGTAAGTGGGGCCAAAAGCCCCAACGAGAAGGGATAGACCGTGACTAGCCCATGTGTCTCGTGGTTACTGGAACAGGAAAAGAGGCCGAAAGGGTTTGAACCCGGCGCTTAAATACTATAGCCCCCTAGCGGGCACCAGCAAACTAAACCAGGCAGACAACTCTCCCAGGCAAATACGAAACTAATGCTACGCCTCTGACATTGAAATTTTTACTCTCCTCCCGATATCTTTCAAAAATGCATTTTTTACACCGCCCGGGGGTGTTGTTTTTTGCTAGTTCTCATAATAACCGTACCACAGAAAAACATTCGGTCACATTTTGCATCACCGATATCAAAAGCTGCGAATAGAGATATGAAAATGTCAAAGATAAAGTCGATATTATCCAGTGAAAGACTTTCAGCAGGAATGTCTGTAAGACCGAACTCAATTACCTTTACCCCGTGTTTAATGTGCCGGTCATAGAATTAAAGTTAGAAACTAAAATTACATCGCTTATAAATTACATAATGATAAAATGGGCAGACATCGCTAACTGATTCGTATTTCTCAAGTTTTATCTCTTTAAAATCATCAGATAATTTCGTAGAGACTTCAAAGAGGATCTTCACGATAAAACTACAAGATAATTAACTTTATGGTGTCCCGTGACCGTAACAATAGTCATATTCTCTAAGAAACTTTATCTGACGAATTTGGTTTATTAAACACTAGCTTTATTTAACAAAGCTAAAGTTAGCTGAGATTATGAAGCTCATGGGATTTTAAAGGTTATATGTATAAGATACAAAAAACCCACATGAGCACAAAACTCTGAATTGAAACCTGTTAAACTCCACTTAAGAAATTGACCTTGTGTCACATCCTGCTCGTGCGGAGGGGTTGGTAAATATCTATATGTAAAAGACATTGTGCTCATGTGTTTTTTCTCTTTAAATAGATCACTAATTAGGACTGAGCCCAAGCGGAGTTTAACAGGTTTGATTTCAGAGTTTTCCTTCTCCTACACTGGTTTCCTAACAAAGGTTAAAGAGCCCAGTCTGGCCTACTATTTACCTATAGTTAGAGGGAGAGTAGTTGGATATACCTTTTCCAAGGGTGTTAGCGTTATGTGAACTGTAGCTTCATCCATTATTTGAACTTGGGTCGACGGGTCCATTTCCTGTGACTCTAACCATTACACCACGCACTTCCAACGAAGCGGTAATACAGGTTATATGTAAAAGACATTGTACTCAATACGATAAAAAGATATCTAGGCTCAAGCTTTAACGCTCTGATGTCTAGACAGCTATCTAGACGTGCTATTAGCAACTTGAAAAAATACGTTATATTCGCAATGATTGTTAAATAATCATTATTTGATATTAATAATATCTTATTTATTAACAATATCTCTGTCATTTTAACTTTATTCGTTTTCGTAGTTAATCTGCTAATTCATATTTACGAAACCTCCAGCCTCTGATTTAGAAACTGGTTTCTGAAAACATCTGAATCCCTACGATGGCGACCAAAATTTTAACACACACACAAACATACACACACAAACACACGCAAACACATACACACACATACACACACATATATATATGTATATATACTATAGTGTGGGATTATCACTGTTTCGGTTTTTATGAAATGATGTGCCAAACGCAGTATTATTGGGAGAATGCTCAATAAAAATAGAGCTGTTATATAATATAATAAAATAAATATATAAAGGTTTTACATATCTATTTATGTGGTGACAAAGGAACAGTCACGACCATTTTGGTTTCATGCGACAGCAATCATCAGGTGAACTTGTTGAAATCAAGCGCCTAAAACCATTGAAAAAGAGGCTGAATGGCGGTCGCGTTGAAATTGACCAAAACAAATAGTTTTAAATCTATCAAAAATAAACTGCATATGTAATGATATTTTTCTTTTTTAATGATGGTTATTTTGTTACTACTTGTCGATTTAGACAAAGTTTGACCTTAAATAATAGATTTAACTATTTTTAATTCACTTTTAAAATTCCTAGCAGACGACAAAAAGGCCAGTCCCTAATATATATATATATATATATATACTAGCAAAATTACCCGGTCCATGACCGGACTAAAAAAAATAGGAACGCCAGAGAGTGAATGAGAAGAGAGAAAATAAGAGGAAAATGATTTATCAAATTAAAAAGAAAATCGCCGAGAATTTGTATAATAGAATGTTTGTCTATTTTAGGAAATCTTTCATCCATTAAGATATTATTTTTAAAAATTAATTATTAAATTTTATAAAAGATTTGATGATAAACAAAGCCAAGAATTAGTGTATTATAATATTCGTTTATTTTAAGGATAGTTCTTTTTGTTGATACATTTTTAAACATCTGAAAATTTTATTTTTTTTAAGCGAGTTTCCTTGCCCGTTGATTTCCATGGTAGAAATGTATTCGTTTAATTCCCTTTTTTATCGTATCAAAATGTAACAATAATTTGAATGATCATTTTACTACGTACCGAAAATCTGGTTTCTCTCATATATCTGTCTGCGGATTGTGTGCTTCAAACAACAGTTAATTATTCGAATATTTTAAGTTTTATCGCTGCTCTGTCATAATAGCATCAGACACTTTTTTATGTGATATTTTTTCTTATTTGAACTGCTATATATATATATATATATATATATATATATATATATATATATATATATATATATATATATATATATAATATATATATATATATATATATATTATATATAGAATGGACAAGTCCTAGCAGCGAGGTAACAACTCCAGAACTTACCTTTTAGAAATTTTCTGATGAGGGGATCTTTATCCCGAAATATTAAGAATACATCAAAGGTAAACGAACAACATCATTGTTACCTCATTTTTCTTTACACTTGCATTGCGATAGCCTTTAACACCAAACATCAAACCAATATAAACGAATGCTTCAAGCAAATTATCAAACTCTTTTATATATATATATATATATATATATATATATATATATATATATATATATATATAGAGAGAGAGAGAGAGAGAGAGAGGGTGAGAGAGAGAGAGCGAGAGATAGATAGATAGATAGATAAAAGGATATGAAAACACACAATGCTGTTAAAATGAAAATATTTTATATCATATTCATAGCTATTAGTGAACAATACAAAAAAAATTAAAAAAATATAAAAATCATCATCAGAGCTTGTTTTTAATCCGGACTCATTGAGAGAGAAGCAGAAAATAATTTAAATTCAAAACGAAAGCATTGATGTTCCAAAAGCGTCATGCTATCATTTTGTCATGTTTATATTTATATATATATATATATATATATATATATATATATATATATATATATATATATATATATATATATATATATATATATATATATATACATAGGTGTGTCTGTGTGTGTGTGTGTGTGTAAAAGGAATAACTTACCGGTAAAAATATTGGGTTGGTCTCAATATTTGGTTGGTATAAGTTTTACTCGGATTAGTCAGCGTTATAACAAATTTAAAGTGCTCAATACGTAAGTGGAGCGGATTTATATATATATATATATATATATATATATATATATATATATATATATATATATGCATCAGAAATTCTTACATCCAGTTAAAACACTACTTGTTTACGCCGGAATAAAACAGCTTTCATAATAAGCTTTTTCTTTGTTTTCTGGGTCTCCAACGCATTTATTAACGTCCCAAAGAAACATAAAAATTTAGATTAAAAAAATATTTCGAACAATCCTAGCCAAGAAAGATATCGAGCGTGATAATATCGAGCGTTTATCATTATTCTCTACATTTGTCAATGAACCATGGCAATAAATAAAGCAAAAAAAAGACCTTCATTTTTTTAATACGATTTTTATCGATGGTCAGCGATTTAAAGTTTATTACCCTTTCACTCGAACTGACTATTCTCTGGGGTCTGGAATAATATAAGTATCATCCCCACCCATCCCAGGAAAGCATTGTATCACAAATCCATCATTCACTGACTAGTTCCATTTGGCTGGACATTGGGAGTTTATCAAAAGTTAAACTAATTTGGGATATATCGCATTTGAATCAAATGCGACTATATTTTAAAACTTATTCGAATGGTGAAAATGCCAGTGTCATGGAAGCCATCTTTTTATAGTTTTACGTTTTATAGTTTTTAAATGTGTATTTGTTAAAACTAAAATAAATCCCAAATGCGTGGGAAGTAAGTAGATATCAAACTTTATATAATACCTTTAAACAGATATAACTAATATGACACAGTAGTACCTTGACTTGCAAGTTTAATTCGTTCCGTTGTATTTCAATTTCTCGTATATCAAATCAGTTTTCCCTATTGAAATAAACTGAAATACCATTGATTTGTCCTTCCCGCTAAAAAATCTCCTGAATTATTTTTTGTTACGTTTTTAAATATTAAAAAAATGTCACTGTGTTGTATAAATCTTATTATAATGGAGATTGTGGGTTTTTCTGTCTGTAACCGAAACTATTTACTATACAAGTCACAATTCCCTTAGTTATTTACATCACATTTACCATTATTTTATTTTTATTTATACCTCAATTATTAATAAAATTGTTTTACATTACTTATACTGTTGACCATATAATACTAATAACATGCAATTGTATTTATATATACAACAAAATAGCAGTTTACAGTATGAATGGGAAGGCTAATTTACATATTGATCTTAAAAATTTGATTTTAATAAATAAATGCTTAGTATTATTGATTTCTAATTGTTTGGTTTTATCTTAATGAATATGAGCAAAAATCTCTTCAATAAATGTTAAAAGAAATCCCTTAACAAGAAGAAATAACTAATATTATTCTTTACTTCCTATTTTAACTAAACAGTTAAATTAGGCAAAATTACCAATGACGGGAGTAACGGAAAATGATGGAAGAGTTAGTTTCAAAGTTGTTCTATTTTTCAATCATACCCCCTCTGTTCCAAATCTTTTTATCTACATTCTTATTCAGTTTCATTAGCCTTTCTGATTTAATATGATATTTTATTATATTAAAACTTAAATACTTGCACCCGGAGGGTGCATATATTTGCTAGTCATAATAAAATAGAATGTAAGGAATAATCTACTATAAAGTAAAAGAAAAGTCGATGGAATAGTCTGTCCTCTTTTCACAAGCGCAAGACCAGGGAGATTGATTTTGCTGCAGTAGAGTGCCACAGCTACCCTCAGCTCCCCAGCGTACCGCACAGATCAGATTACGTAATCTGTGCTACTCATGCACAGATTTGGCGGGGACTTGTATGGAAGCAGGAACCTTGCGATTCCTAAGTGGGTGCTCTACCGACTGAACTAAACCGGTTAAGCTGCTTTGGAGGGGGGTGTCGAGGTGAGATTAACTAAAATTCGATTATTCTATTAATTGATTTTAACGGTAGGCATTTACCCAACCTGTTCACCACGGGTCGAATGTGACACAAGGTCACATATATGGGTCATCCAGCGAGGATCGAATTGACTATTCAGTAATAATAGATCTGCTAAACTAGCTTACTAACCATTACATTACGATAGGACCCCCTTTCACCCAACACGTTCGTCAAGGATAGAATGGGACACGAGGTCGCAAGTATGGGCCTCCAGCGAGGATCGAACTCGTTATGATGGCACTGTGTTGTATAAAAAACATAATAAATAGAAGCGTTTTATAATTTGGTTGAAGCATTGTGTATATATTGGTTTGGAGGTTGATTTAGAAGGCTATCACAATGCAGGTGTAAAGAAAAAAGAAGTTAACAATGGTGTTGTTTATTAACCTGTGATTTATTCTTAATATTAATATTTCGCGATAAAATCTCTTCTTTAGAAAATTTTTTTTCTCATTTAACTAAAAATGCCATAGCAAGACGACAACTACTTAAGTTCCAGTGTTCTTCTAAAGAAGAGATTTTATCTCGAAATATTAATATTAAAAATAAATCACAGATTAACAAACAACACCATTGTTACCATATTTTTTCTTTACACCTGCATTGTGATAGCTTTCAAAACCCACCTCCAAACCATAATAAAATAGAATGTAATGAATTATCTACTGTAAAGTAAAAGAAAAGCCGGCGGAATAGTCTGTTGTTGGTATCAGCCGGACTGTGAGGGAGTCTACCCCCTTTTCACTAGCGTTAGATCAGGGAGATTGTTTTGCATCTGGGTGAGTGACACTCCTGAGGACACCTACACATGGACACACCAGAATAGGCCGACCAGCAAAACCAGAAAAATGTCAATAATGACCATTATTATTTGTCTGAATTTTGGGATGAGACTTGATAATTTGTATTATTTAGTTTTTACGGACTGTTGTACTCCACTTTATTCTTATATACAAAACGTTTCGGCCGATGTGCCCACCGGTTTTCTTTAGGTGTTTCTCCAGTTGTTGTACACGATCATGTTCAACGGAATGAGAACAATCTACCCCAGGGGATCAAATAAAGGATTCGGTTCAAATTCCGAGCAGGTTCTCGTATCCGACACCGACGTTCAACAAGAAAGTTACCGAGTTTGACAAAAAAGTTCACGAGATCGAGAAGAAACACCTGAAGTAGATCGGAGACCGATAGGTTCTTTATAAAACAATGAAGAATAGTCCGAAAAATCTAAATAATACAAATGACAACTATATATGTTTTTTTCTCAGAATTCGTTTTTGCTTAGTTTCTTTTCTTGTGGATCTGAATCGTGGCCTGTAGAGTTTCGACTGAAACCGTCGGGCGACTAATCTTGTCCGAAAAGATTGTGCACAACCTGGAGTTGGTCGTTCTTCAGGTGACATTGTGCAGGGTACGACGTGAAGTTAAATTGCTACCCCACTAATGGTGACCGGAATAGTATATAAGAATTAGTGAGGTGTTAACTCGTAGCTAACACTCGTCTCTTATAATGCATTAGATCTAAAAGAAATAACCTAACAGAGAATATTCGGTAGGGAAAAAGACAAGTCAATTAATACTATTAGTACAAAATAAAAAACACCCTCCGGCCGATGTAAAAATAGATTTTTAAAACATATTGCCTCAGGGGTGGTAGTAAAAAATTCAATGTCAGCGAGTTTGTACCCTAAGTAAGTAAAATCATCAAATTCATTAAAGGATTAAAAAATAAAACAATTTGAAATGTAAACTTTAAATATGTATCAAAATAAAACAAACTATATATATAGATATATAATACCAGTCATATATTTATTAAAACTTGTTTTAAAAAACAATGAGGACTGTCTGATGTTACATGTTCAAATTTTCAGTTTATCTATTCTATGTTATGACGATTTTGGGTAATGTGACGTAAGCAGTGACGTAATTTTTGTTACAGACAAAAACCGGAAGCGAATCTCCATTATTAATAGATATATATGTAAGCATTAAATAACCCACAAGGGTTGATAGGCTATTTGACACCAACTAACTAATCAACCGAAAGATAATACAAGATTGTTTATAGCTTGTAGTGCAAAATGCTTTGTAGCTTACAGTAATACGTATATATATGGTGCTTCGACCAATGGAGAACTGTCCGGATTATTGTGTTGATTGCCAAGGGAAATATCTGGAAGAAAAACAACTTTACATCCATTGTTTCTTTGTAAATAAAGTTTCGATGTCGATAGCTTTTGAACACATTTCGTACTAAATGAAATTTCGGTTTTTTGTCTTTTGTGTCGAAACCGAATCATTTTTTCTCAGAAGATAAAACATCTTTTATTCATTGATTTTCACAGACAGAAAAAGAAGAAGAAAAAATATTAGGTTGTCTGGAAAATAATAGCCAATTTGGAATATCTATCTTTTTTTTTTTTTCATTATTTCATACTTAAGATTTTTTTAAATTTTCTATAAATAGCGAATGATGTCGTTCGGAAAGGTTGCAATATTTGTGCTACTGTGGGTAGGGGAGAAGCTGGGTGCCGTATTTTTATCTCCAGAATTTTCGTTTGATCGTTTTTATTCGTAGAATGAAAAACTGTCTCCTTTTTTCGTTCTGGAGTCTTATACTTGCTGAAAGACAAAATGAAGTGGCCAGCCTTATCACAGGGTTTGATGGACTCTCCCATGTTGGTCACGTGGCAAGGGCGAACCCTAGAATCAACTTTTTTTACAAACCCGACTTGAGAAGCTATAGACGTAGTCGTTCGTTAATCAGCAACGACGCCCATGGTGTCAGGTCTTTGTTCCCAGACCTGAGAAATAGTAAATGGTTTCCGCCCCTTTGGAATTTTGACTTTTCTTCATGTTTCTCCGAATACATTGTGACTATTTTATTGCTTGGGACGGGAACTTAGTCCCCTCCTTGTATGTTGTAAAAATTGAATGTTATATCTATTAATAATGGAGATTCGCTTCTGGTTTTTGTCTGTAACAAAAATTACGTCACTGCCTACGTCACATTACCCAAAATCGTCATAACATAGAATAAATACACTCAAAATTTGAACATCAGACAGTTCTCATTGTTTTTTTAAAACAAGTTTTAATAAATATATGACTGGTATTATATATCTATATATCTATTTTAATACATATTTAAAGTTTACATTTCAAATTGTTTTATTCTTTAATCCTTTAATGAATTTGATGATTTTACTTACTTAGGGTACAAACTCGCTGACATTGAATTTTTTACTCTCACCCCTCAGACAATATGTTTCAAAATCTATTTTTCATCGCCCGGAGGGTGTTTTTTATTTTGTACTAGTATATATATACATATATAACATAATGGAGAATGAATATGAAAAGTTTTTGCATATGAAGGTGCTCAATGCTAAAATAGCAGAGTAGTTTTAAAATCAGAGACGAAATATGATGATGTTAATTTTCCATAACGGCAGTTTCAGGCATATTATTGAATCTTCAGACGGTCAAATATTGAAATATTAAAACGGTTGCTTGTTCAGCGTTTATATAACGTTAAGCGTGCTCACGCAATGGAATGTTATAAGACTTATATCTAAAAAAGATAAACATGCTTAGGTCTTAATGCATGCGGCGTCCAGATGAATAAAAATAATAACAAATAAATTAATTAGTTCAAATTGAATAAAAAAATATATATATATATATGAACGTTACATTAAATCTCATTGCAAGTAATTTTTAGCCTTTTATGAAACCAAATACAAACCTCATATGTTAGCCTCGTGTGTAATCACTTACCCTTGATAATTACGAAAAAATGCGACGCTTAGTGGAATACAGAATTATTTTATTATAAATGGTTGTGAAGTTGTGCTGCTGTATTTATTTTAATGTCGGCAACTTCCATTTCAATAAAGCAAAAGAGAAAACGGTGACCTTTTTAGAAATTTCTTCGAATACTCACATGACATCACAACATTTTGAGAAAAAGGAACACTCTTAATGATAACCAAATATGTTTATCCACTTTTTGTTTAATTTCATTTTGAAATAATATTTTTTAAGGAAATTGATAAAAATTCTCTTTAATGTTGTCATGATGATGGTTAATATATATATATATAAAGGCCGGGTTAGCTCAGTCGGTAGTGCGTTCGGCTAGAAACCACAAGGTTCCTAGTTCGATACCGGTCCTCGCCAACTCAGCGTATGAGTAGCACAGGGATCTGTGCAGTAAAGTAAGGAGCTGATGGTAGGTGTGGCGCTCCACCTCAGACGCCAAAACAATCTCCTTGGTTAGCGCTATTGAAAAGGGGATAGACTCCCTCGCTGACTGGCTGATACCGACTTTGGCCGCCCGATGACTATATATATATATATTATATATATATTTTTTTTTTGGGGGGGGAGAATATGTGCTTAATTAGTCGTACCTAATGAAAATTAATTAATTAATAATGAATTATGCCTATTTAAATGTATGGACTCCAATAAGCACATATTCTCCAAAAATTGTCGGCCAAAAAGCCATTCCAAACATACCGTGTTTACAACTTATATATATATATATATATATATATATATATGTATGTATATATATATGTGTGTGCGTGAAACACTTAAACATAGGCTGAACTATTCAATAATTCAACATCTGAATTCATGGGTTTATTTTCATATATATATATATATATATATATATATATATATATATATATATATAGAGAGAGAGAGAGAGAGAGAGAGAGAATAAAAGAATGATAGAAAAGATAGAGTGAAAGAAAGTCGGAGAGAAAGATAAAGAAAGAGAGAGAGAGAGAGAATAAAAGAAAGATAGACAAAGATAGAGTGAAAGAAGACGGAGAGAGAGAGAGAGAGAGAGAGAGAGAGAGAGAGAGAGAGAGAGAGAGTATACCTAACACCATCTACTACGCGTGCAATACGGTTTTGTTCTTTGTTCCTTTTTAATGAAGAAGACGAAACAATTTTCCAATAAAATTAGCCAAACGATGTTTAAATGAAAAGAGTAAAAAAAAAATACAATACACTTTCAAAGTTCTCCATCTTTTGTCGAGTAACAAAAGATATTAAGCAAATTCCCGTCCCCCAAATTATCCTCATTGTCCAGCAATAGAGGATTTTAATGCGGTCCATAAAAGGTCACCTCATATCATCCGAAAGGATATGATCACACCGTCTAGCAATATCATTACCTTCAGACAGACAAAAATCTTTATAATTGATTCTTGATATTGTTGTTGTTGGCATCCTTCCGTCTACTAAAGACGATGGCGTAGTGTCCATTTTTTAAAATCAGCAACTGCTTGAGTGGCAGAACAGACCAATTTTTGAATGGCAATCTCTGGTGCAGTGACTGCAAACAAACAGTGATGTTTGCTGGAGTTGCTGTTGTCTCTCCTTCCTTTTGACTCTTTTCTGTGTCGGCTTCTTTCCTCTCTTTATCACGTCTTTTCGGTCTTCTGTACAAGCCTCCCATGTGTTGGTGTTGATGTGGCATGTCTTCATGTCCTTCTTGCAGACATCCTTAAAGCGCATACGTCGACTCCCTACTGGTCGGGTGCCTTATACTAATTCGCCATACAGTAGGTCTTTGGGGATGCGGCCTTTGTCCATCCACCTGACGTGACCAAGCCAACAAAAGATATGATAACACGGTCTAGCAATATCATTACCTTCAGACAGACACAAATCTTCATGATCTATTCTTGATATTGTTGTTGGAAGAATATAATAACAAGATCCAATAGACTTGAATTAAAATAGTTCAACGCAAAGATCTCGATCTAAAAAAGATTTTAAAAAGTATAGGGGTCATTCCATGTCAAAACACCGGAAAATTTGAAATCTGCACCCACCGACACCGAATTACTTGAAATTTGGCACAAATGTTCGCCTTCATGATTTAGGAAAGTGTGCCAAATTATTTTTTCTTAAACCTTACCGTTCCGATTTTAGAGGGGATATAATTTTGCTATTTTGCCTCAAAATTAAGGCTGTGAAGGCGAATATTTGGCCAAATTTCAAGTGATTCGGTGTCGGTGGGTGTAACACCCCGGTTAATTGACCCATAGGCTAAATCTGCAATGATAGTGAGACATTGTTGAACAGACACATACATACAAACTCACACACACTTACACACACACACCCACATACACACATGTACAAAGAATTCGGAGGAATATATCAACAGACATACAACAGAATGAACAGATTCTAGCGACAGTGTAACAGCTACAGGACTTAGCTCTCAAAATCTTCTGACGAAGGGATCTTTATCCCGAGATATATTAAGAAAATAGATCAAATGTAGACGAATAATATAGTTGCATTGTGATAGTCTTCAAAACCAACCACCAAGCCAATTGATTCAAGTAAACTCTTTTATCTCTATCTATATATAAATTTTAACCATGAACTAAACAAAAACTATTAAAAAAACAACTTTTTTTTAGATGTTCTGATACTAGTGTACTGGCTTTGTGTCCACCCGAGACGAATGGGTTGGGTAGATAACTACCATTAAAACCAATCTGTAGAATAATCGTACTTTAGTCAGTCTCACCTACTCCTAACCCTAACCATAACCCTGCAGCTAAACCGATATAGCTCAGTCAGTAGAGCATCCTTTTGTTGGCTTGGCCACGTCAGGAGGATGGACAAAGGCCGCATCTCCAAAGACCTACTGTATGGCGAATTAGTAGAAGGCACCCGACCAGTAGGGAGTCCACGCCTGCACTTGAAAGATGTCAGCAAGAAGGACATGAAGACATGCCACATCAACACCAGCACATGGGAGGCTTGTACAGAAGACCGAAAAGGAGTGAAAAAGAGAGGAAAGAAGCCGACACAGAAAAGAGTCAAAAGGAAGGAGAGACAACAGCAACTCCAGGTTCCTGGTTCCATACCGGGCCCCGCCAACTCAGCGCAGAGTTGCATAGACTGTGTGGTAAAGTCGGGAGCTGAGAGTAACTGTGGTGCTCTACCTCAGCATAAAAAATCTACCTTATCTAGCACCAGTGAAAAAGGTTATAAACTCCGTCACTCCCCGCCAATTTTTTACTTTTTTTGGTTAGTCGTAAACCAGTGCACTCACTAAGAATCGAACTCGGGTTGATCTTTGTAAATGTTGCGCTACAGTAGGTACCCTAACGCAGCCATTTTCTCTTCTGTTATTTCCCTCTTTCATTTCATTAACCTTTAATTAATGATAAATTTTCATACGCGTTAATATTCCATCTGCGATTCACTTCTGAGTGTGTAAAGATTTTCCCTGTTGACTCGAAGGCATTACATCAACTTTCAAATTATATTTTATTGCCAGCGTTCATTTTGATATAGAAATATCGAATGTTTCTATTCAATCAGGACACACAGCCCGCCCCCTATTGCCTGCAAATTATATTTTGTCTTCTTCTACTTTTGGGGTTAAATTAGGATCTCCATCCAATCAGTAAACTTTCAGTGTACTTGTTTCCATTTTTCTTCTTTTTGTTTAATTCTTGTCTTAATTGTTGACTTTTCCTGATTTCCAGGCGACATTCGTTCAATGTTAACTAACAGACTACTACTAATATAACTACTATAACTACTATAACAACGACAATGTGATAGTTTTCATTGCAGGAAATGGACACAGCGAGGCGAGTTCAAACCTGGAATAGGTGGTTTGAATTTCACGTAGAGGGGCGGTTTAGCTCAGTCGGTAGAGTGTCCAACTCGGAACCACAAGGTTCCTGGTTCGATACTGGTCCTCGCCAACTAAGCGTATGAATAGCACAGGGATCTGTGAGGTAAAGTAGGGAGCTGATTGTAGGTGTGATGCTCCACTTCAGACGCAAAAACGATCTCCTTGGTCTAGCGCTAATGAAAAGGGATACTCCCTCGCTGTTTGGCTGATACCGACTTTAGGCCACCCCGACGACAATGTGATAATTTTCATTGAAGGAAATGGACACGGAGAGGCGAGTTCAGTTCCTGGACGAGGTGGTTTGAATTTCACGTAGCTCTAATAACCTTAGTTATACTACTACTAATACGACTATAACAACTACTACTACAACGATAATGTGTGTTGTATCGTCAAGTTAAAAAGATACACAAAGAAGTTATGTGCTTAATACATTTATTAGCACCAGCATCGGGTGCCAAACGGATACATACAAAACACAGAATAAATAAGTACAAACAATTAACAAGACAAAACTTACACTAAAAAGAGGAGGGTCAAATTCGGGATAACCAACGCAGTCAAGTCAGTCTGAATATTATTCAGCTTGTTAATCCACTTTAATCGTAGGCTATTTCAAGGCTATCAGCCAGTCCATCTAGTAGGGGGCTAAAGTGAGGCTAGTTATACTACAACAATGTGATAGTTATCATAGTAGAAAATAGACATGGCGAGTTCAAATCCTGGACGAGGTAGTTTTCATTTCACATAGTACTAATATCCTTAGCAATGCTACTACTAACACAACCCAACAGCAACATTGTGTTTTTATCCTTTTATGGATGGGCACGGCAAACCGATTTCAAATCCTGGACGAGGTTGTTTACTTTTCCCATAGCGCTTGTGAAAGGTATGTATTGTAATATTATCTCGCCAGCTAAGGTAAATAGTAGGTCAGATTAGGCTCTTGAACCTTGATATGGCAACCGATATGAATAGGAAAACTCTAAATCCAAACTTGTTAATCTCCGCATTTTAGCTATCGTTGTAGAAAATGGACACGGCGAGACGAGTTCAAATCCTGGACGCGTCTGTTTGCATTTCACATAGCTCTAATACCTTAGGGAAAGGTAGAGGGGCTGGAAAAATAATGGAAAGATATTGTTTTCATTATTTTGTCCGACCCCTGCATGTATCCAACTATTATCCCGCAAGTAATGTGTAAATAATAAGTATAGAAATAATTTAAAAAAATAAATTTTTGACCAACTATATATATATATATATGTGTGTGATGAATATACATGAATATATAGATACATACACAGAATCGTACACATACATAATTCAGGTAGGGTAACTTTCTGTTTCTGTATCAATGCAAATTCTGACCTGTTACAAAAGTAGCATATAATAAGCAATGCAAAGATAAAAGTACAAAAGAGGCAGCACATTAGCATTACATGCAAGAGGAATGCAAAAAAAAAAAAGAAAGAAAGATAAAAGAAAGAAGGAAGCAAAACGCAACTATTAACAAAGGTTCAATATATGTAAATGTATTTATCCTTCGTATGACAACCGGTTTAGGAGAAGCTTTATTTCAACAACCCAGCCCATATTTCAACCGCCGCGTAAGGAGTGACCGACCCCCAGAGCGAGCGACTTCGAGTCCACTCGCTCTGAAATCTCTAGTATATCTGAGCTAAACTAATTCTCACGCGTCTAATGTGCTCTTTTCGGAAGGGAAGTCTGGTCATCATCAAGCCGATCATAACCCTAACGGCTATGAAAATGTCCCCACCTCCGATTTTAAATCTAACGAATCTTATTCAAAATATATTCCTACAGGCACGTACATAACTCATAAGCTGCCTATGAATTATATAACACGTTCTGTTATTTTAATCTAAAAAAAAAGAATTCTACAACGATTTAATCCAATTAGTACATTGAAATAAAATTACCGAAAACAATGGTAGTTTTGGAGCGGTGGAGGAAATATTGTGCCGGCAAGATGTCTCCTAATGACGTCATCAATTTAAGAATCTTGCAACTTAAAAAATGATTATTTTTCAATGAAATTGTCTTTAAAATCACCCTGGTAAAGGTGCGTAGTAAGCTCTTTGTTCGACGACCATCTAGCACATCATTTCTCTACCCTTTCTCATCGCGACAGAGCGGTGTAAACGTGGTTGTATCAGAACCATACCGTTGGGAACTTAAGTTCTTGGTCGGACCAACCAAGGCGGACAGGTTTGGTACTCATTTGTATTAGGGCTACGGTTCGGCCAAAAGGGCTCTGGTGAAATTACTGGTCTACACCGGAAACCGGCGTTTTCTTTTGGTCCCTGTTTCTACTCGATAATCTGTGGTAAATAAGTGTGTCTACATGCGGGGTTTGGAGGGGGCACTTGTGTACTTCCTATTTCCATAACACTCCAGCTTTAAACGGATGAAGCTGGTTCAACCCACCCCGGGTGGATGCTACCAAAATCAACCAACCAACCAACCAACCAACCCTGGTAAAGGGGAATAAAAAATGTATTCGGTTTTCAAATATCTTGGTAAAATCAATAAAATTATTATAAATAAACACTTACACACACATAAACACACACATACACACACGTACACATATACACACGTAGAGAATTTGGAAGATATAAGACAAAACAGAATGGACAATTCCTAGACTTTCAGAAATCTTTTGACGAAGAGATCTTTATCTCGAAATATTAAGAATATATCAAAGGTAAACAAACAACATCATAGTTGCCTTATTTTTCTTTACACTTGCATTGTGATAGCCTTCAAAACCAACCACCAAACATTCTTATATTTGACATTTTTCACCATAGTATATCTTTTTTTAGAGAGAATCATGTTTGATTTTTTTAAATTTAATTCATATTTGTTAACCATTTGTTAACCATTTAGGAAAAGAAAGAAAAAATGATTGAAAATCTATTTTAATTTTCTGCTTTGTACTCGATCTCACACTTGAAAAATAAATTTATTTGACGGAAAAGGGAGTAAAATAAATTAATTTCGCTTCTGATTTTCTTTGTTTAAACTGTTAAAAGAGCCACAGATCTTTAACTTGCAAAAGATTCCAAACGATGGGATCTTAAAAAAAAATGGGAGATGTAACGAAACGCAACGAAGCGAGCAACCATAGAAAAATAAATTAACAAATGAGTTTTGAGTTTAAAGGAGGAGACTCTTGATCTATCTTTTGAAAAAAAAAACAACTTTAGGTTTTAAAACACATTCAAAAGAAAATTTATGAAAAATGTTCTCAAAAATCGAGAATTGAACAAAAGAAGAAAAAAAAATACAATAAAGAAATGTTATTGCGTGTAAAGTGCTGTGAACATAATTAAATTTAAGTCAGCCATTGAATTGAAGGAGAATTACGTCATGGATCGGCAAAGAACCAAGTCCAGTTTTTAAATATTTTTCTCTTTCTTTATAATTTTTCTTTCTTTTTTCTTCTCTGATTTTTGTGGCTTCGCATTTTTCTTTTTGTTTTCCATTATTTTTCTTTTCTTATCCAATTTTTCTTTTTTGTTCCATTATCTTACTTTTTCAAGTTTTCTTTTTCTTTTTTTTACGTTTCCAATTTTTTCATTTTCTTTTTGAATTTTTTTCCCAAATTCTTTCTTTTTTTTCTTATTTTTCTTTTTTCCTAATTTTCTAATTTTTCTTTCTTTCCAACTTTTTATATCTTTTCTTACTTTTCTAATATTTTCTTTCCCTTTTCTTTCGCATTATTTTCTTTTTAATTTCTGTTTTTTTAATTTTTTCTGTTACAGTTTTCCTTTTTTTTAATTTACAATTTCTTTTCGTTATTTCTTTCTTTTTAAATTAGCTATTTTTTAGTTGTCTAATTTTTTTCTTCTTTATTTCCCTTTATTCTATTTTTCCTCTTTTTCTTTACATTTTTCTTCTCTTTTTAAAAGTTTTCAATTTATTCTAAATTTCAAACTTTTTCTTCTTCTCATATCTAGTTTTTCTTTTGTGATTTTTCCTTAGTTTTTCTTTTACAGTTTTTTCTTGTTTTTTTTAAAATCTTTTAAAAACTTTATAATTTTTCTTTTTACGTTTCTATTTCATTTTTTCTTTTTTCTTCTTTTGCCATATCTTTCTTTTTTATTTTTGGATATTTTTTTCCATGTTTTTTTCTTTTTTTTCTCTTTCCTCTTTCTATTTCTCTCCTTTTCTTTTCTGTTTCCATTTTTTTCTTTTTCCTTTTTTCTTTCTTTTATTTTACAACTGTTTCCTTTCCGAATTTTTTCATTTTCGAAATTTTTTATTTTTATATTTTTTTCTGTACCGACGTTTTTCTTTTCCAATTCTTTTTCTATTGTATTTTTCCCCCATTAAAAACATCTGATCGAATACCTTGGGGCAAATTATCCAAGTTTTACACTTGGTATCTTTTCCCGTTTTTTTTTATTTATTAAGCATTGAATTACGACACGTCCTTTTGGCAATGTTCTTATGAAAAAATATAGAAATGAATAACGAACAAAAAGTAGATATAATCAGAAAGTTTTTTAAAATTCACTTACGCTTTACCTTTCTCTTTCTTTCTTTCTTTCTTTCTTTCTTCTCTCTCACTATACTTCTTTTCTTTCTTTCACTCCATTTTCCATCTTATTTTTTTAATTCTATCTTTCATTCCATTTTCCTTCTGACTTGCTCTCATTCCTTTTCTTCTTTTCTAATAAATATTTTTCATTTTTCTTTTCTTTCTTTCTTTCTTTTTTTCTTCCTTTCGTCTCATTATGTTTCTTTTCTTTCTTTCATTTCATTTTCCATCTGATTTTTCTTTCTTTCTATCATTTTACTTTACGTCTGATTCTTTCTTTCTTTCTTTCTTTCTATCATTTTACTTTTCGTCTGATTCTTTCTTTCTTTCTTTCTTTCTTTCTTCTTTCTTTCACTCATTCCATTTTCCTTCTGAATTTTCTCCTTTTTTTAAAAATTATTTCCACTTTCCATTGAATTTTGGAAAATGGTCACATTAGTTTTCTTGAAACTTTCTTTAAGACAAAAGACGAAAAAATTCTTCTAAGTTAAACATAGAATTGCAATCTTAGAATAATTACCACTTTGTTTCTTCAACCCAAGAAAAATTGATTTAGCTCCAACAGAAGAACCCCGTCGAATTTAATCCAAAACCAAAAATAGAAGTTGGTCTGTCTGCTTAAAAAAACTTAAATGGTTATGATTCACTTTGATGTGTAAATTCGGGATAAGCTTCAAACCTATAGAGGTGCGCTGTGTAATGGTTATCGTCGGAAGAATTGGACTCGTTGACCCAAGTTCAAATCCTGGATGAGACTGTTTGCATTTAAAATAGCGATAATACCTTAAGTTTTTAAGTTTTTACAAACGTTTATATGATATCAGATATTGCAACCTCCAGTAATGGAAGTGATGGCATTTATGGGCTCCCCAGAGCTCCGGAACTGGAACTTCACCCCCCCCCCAGATGCTAACCCTTTTATCCCGATGGTATATAAAGCTGCTACTTAAGTAGTTATCCAATTAAGTATTGAACAGCCTCATCATTGCTTAACTTTGATCTAGCGGGAACCGGCATTTTCAGCGTGACTTGACGGTAATATCTTTTCTAGTATTATTAGGATTATTCAGACTATTGTCTTCATCTTTATTGTTATTTGTACAACGTTTCGATCAATGTACCCTCCGGCCTTCTTCATGTATTTCTTGTCGGACTCGGGAGTCTTCTCGAACTCGAACTCGGAAACCTTCTTGTCGTAATCGGGAGCCATTATGGAACTTTGAACCCAGTCCTTTATTCTATCCACGGGGTTATCCTGTTCTCTTTCCGCTAACCATAGCTGGGGTACAGGTGTTAATTTGTGTTAATTATTATTCTATGGATTGAGCCTGCAGCCTGAAGATAACTGCCGCTTAGAATAACTCAATGCCTTTATCCACTACGCTATGGGTCCAATATCTTTTCTGTCATTTAAAGAATCCATATTCGCCATATCACTCGAAGGCATAGGGAGGCTTGATCTTACCTTAAAAAAATCATAACGTAAGAGATTAAGGATTAAGAAGAATTCCTTCACTTACTGTAGATAATGTTATATACCCCTTTACCCGGCTGTACATATATTTACCAACCCCTCCGCACGAGCAGGACGTGACACAAAGTCAATTTATTAAGCGGAGTTTAATAGGTTTGAATTCAGAGTTTTCCTTCTCCTAGACCGGTTGCCTAACCAAGGCTAAAGATCCCAGTCTTCCCTACTATTTACCCATAGTTAGAAGGAGAGTAGGATTCATACCTTTCCCCAGGGTATCAGCGCTAAATGAAATGCAATTATCACATCCAGGATTTGAACTAGGGGCGACGAGTCCATTTCCCATGACTTTAACCGTTACACCGCGCGCTCCGGGTGTATATAATCGGTGAGAAAGAGGCAGACGGATAAAGTAGAGATGAGATGATGGTTCTCATTTGTTACATTGTGCTTACTGCTTCTAACTTAGCTGCCATCTTCTTCAGGTTGACTAATCTTCATGGTTTTCTGTTAAGGGTTGGTTGTTTGTTCTTGTTCGACTGGTCATTGCTTGTTTTAATATAAACAAAACAAACAAGACTTGGTTGTTTTCTGATAAAGCTTTATTTCACAACCCAGCCCATGTTGATTCCGCTGCGGTGGGAGAGCGACCATGAGAGATGGCAACAACGTCCACGCTCCTCGCGGGTTTTTCGCATCTGAAACTAATTCTCACGCGTCTATAATGGCACTTTTTTCAAGGGTTCAAGTAAAAAGGTTATTACCCGTCAATAACTGTCGAGTAATTTTCCATTGGACCCATTCATTCTCAATCAAACGGACCCTATTCAAAATATTCTAACAGCAAGTCCGTACATAAATCATAAACTGTTTATGAAATTATGTAACAATAATCCTTTCTCCAACAACCAACTGAAATAGAGGCTGGGGTATAGCAACGACATTGTGGGTCACAAAATTGTCTTCTGTACTCAAGTCAGGGTCTTATTTGTCGATCTTGTGTTATTGAAAGATTAGATTGAGTTAAAGAAGAAAGCTAACGTGAGTTTATCGATCAGTGGAAACTTATCACTCATAGCCGATACGTATCTGTGTGAGACGAGTGATATATTGTTTATTGGTGACCCATTCCGGACCCGAGTTATTCATCTCACGCCTAAAGCAATCAATGCACAATGGACAATAAAGAGGAAATTGTGGCGGACAGGAGGAAGAGTAGTATGATGACGAGAAAGAGAAGGTTAAGTCAAGAGAAAGTGGATTGCAAGACAAATTAGATGGAGGGATTGATTGATCGATAACTATAGATAGTTCGATTTGATCAATACATAGATTAATAAACGTAAAAAGATATCAGCGAAATGGTAGCGATAGATAGGCCAAAGGTATAATCTAAAAGATTAAAAACAGGGCACAGGTATGTAGGTAGGCATACATATGTAAACAAAATGAGACAGGTTGACCAATTTATTGATAAACAGACATAGAACTACGCACAGGATGAAACAACGAGAGCGATAAATTTATTGAAAGAAAATAGATCGATAGGTAAATTGGTAGATAACAGTGATATGAGTCATAATAAAACTGAAAAGAGTGAAATAGATAAAAAAAAGACTGATATGCGATGGTCAAATATTTAGAAATCATAGAAACATTTATAGTTTATTGTCAATGATGTTTATATCATTTTAAACTTTGAACACATCTATTTTTCCACATGATTGCATTTTCGGACGATGCATTTTTGTAGGGGTATTTGCCTCATACCCCACTTGTATGGGCTGGGTACAAGGCCTCGTTTTAACGTGGGTCCACCCCCAAGTCAAAGCTCATGGGTGGGAAAGAACAAAAATTGCGTCGATCCCCTCGGCATTCCCCTCAAGGAGGCGCCTCAGGCGCTGGGCAATAAACCCAGCCCCGCCCCAAAGTGGGCAGGTATTGTCTCAGGGGATGGCCCCCTGGGATCGACGCTAATAATTGTACTTGACCCCCAGCCGAGGCCGGGTATAGAAGGTATGTCTCAAAGCATATAATCTGGAACAGATACTACACCTTGAACCTCCCTTCTATGCAAGGTGAGAATTTTTGTAGGTACTATGCCAGTTTTTGCCCATGTCATTCCAGTCCACCACCATGTCGTTGAGGAAGCGTTGAATCTTTTTGTGGTTGCAAATTCGCCATACTTTTTTGTCCACCCTGTCGGCTTGGGCGTTAGAATGCACTGACTGCACCTCTGCAGAGGGGTAAGACTCCCCTAATGAGGCCACCGTTGGCCATGGGTGGCAACCGTGATGCTTAACGATAGAACCCTGGTGGTTGAGCAGTCATGACTTGCAATACTCCACTTTGTCTAGACGGGCAGTCGGAGAGACACCCTTCGATCAATCGGCTGGTCACGTCAAGCCCTAGCACCTATAAGATTGCCCTGACCTATTGCCCTTATGGCAAACCCGTACCCTTTTTATTATATGGGTGCTAGAAGGCGGTGTTGAGGGTCTTCATGTCCTAGGAATGACGTTAAACTATATCCGATGGTAAGGTTTCAGTTTTGGAGGTTTGGGAATGTGGAACACCCCTTCATCACCATTGCTACATGGTCGACCCTGACCCGCTGTAGTACTTCTGTTAGGGTCCCATCTATGGGTTAAATAGAAAAATGTATTAATAAAAAATGAGTATCCATTAAAAATTACTTTATTTCAAAACTTTGTCGGCATTAAATGACCCACTGAGGTTGATATGCCGTAAAATAAAACAAACCAAACAAAAATACTTTTTCGTTAATTGCCGACAAATTTCAACCGGTTTAATGCTTTTTGTGTTCAAAAACCAAATAATTGTTCAAACTTTACACTTCTGCTCTAGTGGTGAGGTTCCAATTCTGAGAAGTTGAGTAGCAATTACTCCTAGGTCCACTTTGACGCAGGGTGGTAGTACATGTTAGAACATATCTCTGGGTTAAATAGATTATAGAGTTATTTAAAATGTGTTTGAAATGAGTTTTAAAAATCAGTCACACAAATTTGCCAATTTTCAAAGTACAGTTTTTAATTCACTTTCCACACTACTCTCAAAATAATAAATACATCCATGGCCTGCTAATATATACGGCCCCATATGTTACATAAGTCGGAAATTCTAACATGTCTATTCGTTATAGTCAATTTATGTCTGTTTTGAAAAATCTTAAAGCATAAACATTTGGCGAGATGGAACCATAAGTTCTCCTCGAGAAATACTGTTTCTCTGTAGTATCATTACTATCATATCCGACCGTGACCAGGGAATACATTTCACATTGAAAAGGTTTCATTTTTTTCTGATATAACCTGAAATCATAAATAAATTATTGATGTGTTTTGTATAACTCATAATTTTTAAAAACTATTTTTGTTTGTTTGTTTGTTTACAATTTTTTATTATTACATTTCTGAAGAAAAAAGACACGTTTGTATAAAAAAAAATTTTAACAGTCATAAATTGACTATAAAATGAATAGGCCTGTTAGAATTCTGCCTGCTTATGTATATATCCACGGTATCAAACCAACCTTGGCGTTATTGCCTGTCAGTCACACCCATTTGACCCAATGTCCTAAAGTACAATTTTTAGTTCACTTTTACACTACTCTCAAAATAATAGATACAGCTTGTAGAATCAACATATCATACTCACTTTCACAGGAAGGTCGTAAAGTTACCGGACAAAATAAAAAGGGGACTGTAAACCAATACAGGTCCTGTACGAACTACCAGAACACAGTCATGTGTTAGGAATATATGTTCTAAGTATCCACACTAAAAAAAGCAGTGAATCAGAATCCTGTGAATGAGCTTGACCAAGGTACACAGTGGAATAGCCCACCCAGCTATATAAACCACAAACCAACCCAGGATTCTCAGAGCAGATTCAACTTGCAATACAGCTGAATACTGATCACCTTATATGAATTTCTACATAGCTAATTTCTTATTTAACATTTAGATCTGATTTTTTATGAAAGTGACTGTACAGTTATTTCTAAATCTGTTTAAACCTTAGTAGCTGCTCAAGCATATTCCCTCTTCGTCAGTAGTTTGTATTTGAGAACTTGGTTAAAAGAAACATTTGAATTTACAGATATCTTTCGTCTGGAAGAGTAAACTCTTAGTCATCTTCGTGTGCACAATTATTTAATGCCTTTCCTAGCCAATACATCTTTTCTTAACCCGATCACGATCGGGGAGCTGCTGCCATTTAAGGTACACTGGTGGAACAACATGTATTAAGGTCTCGCAACAAATTGATTAATTTGAAAACTATTTTTTTACTTATATGACTAGAACCACCTAATCAAAGCTAAGGTATCAAACTGACCCCAAGGTTATCACCTGTCAGTTAAACCTATTTTACCCAATATCTCCAAGTATAATTTCTATTCACTTTCAAATTCTACACTAATCTCTAAATAATTGTTGCAGCTGCTCTATTATTCAACAATACTACACAAAGCCAAAATTTTAGTCTGTTTTGTAATGGCGTGAGGAGAGTTCGATCTCACTTACTTCGATGTCGCAGTCTAGAAGGTTATCACAAAGACTCTCCCCAAAATATGATGAAGAAATCTAATGGTCAAGTTAGAAATTGACTCGCACGTGGGTGCCTCCCTCACCGCCCCCCCCCCCCAAAAAAAAAAAAAATTGACGGTGTTGTGGTCGTTGTTTAAACTGAATTTTCAGTACGTATGTAGAGAAGTCGTCCCCGTGGTAAAAAAAATACCAATTAAAAAATCGTTCCTAATGTCAGTTTTATTACAATTTTTATTAAAAATTTCATAGGTTTCTTTGTAAATTCTTGTTCTCTTCATAACAGAATTGAACAGTGAATACCAAGTCAAATTGATTTTGTCAGATTTTATCAAACAATGAATTTAGCTTTTCTTGATGTTTTAATATGTAAGTTCTACATTATAAAAAAGTATTTTTGATGTGACCTAAGGTATATTATATTTGAAATTGCATTCGTATTTTTGTTGTCTTCAAATTGTGAATGGAAACTTTTAAATATCTTAGATTTATTTTATTTTAATTTATGTTATCTGAAAAAATATTTATTTGAGTTAATTAATCTGAAAATGCTGATTATGTGTTTAAAAAATGTCGAACCAAGTTACTTTATGCACCCCAGGGGCGACTTGGATTCAGAGGGACATGTTTCGTTTTGCACCGTCAACATCCGGTAACAACCAGACAATTTTTAGATGCATTTTTAAAAATTATAAAACTAACTGCTAACCCTAACCCTAACCCTAACCCTAACAAACAACCGGATGTTTGCAAAGCGAAACGTTAACATGGACGTTCAGACTCCAGTCACACTATTACCTTCACTTTCAGACTAATAGCGTGTTTTCCCGAAAATCAAATCTACCGGCAAAATAAGACCTACCGTGATTTTTCAGGATGATTTTAGTATAAGCCTTCCCCTGAAGATAAGCCCTAGTTGAGAGCGACAGACAATTCAACAAATAAGCATTCTTCACAATCACATTAAGCCTCGCAAACTCTCGACATCCTCCGAAAATAAGCCCAAATGTTATATTTTGGAGTGAACATTAATATAAACCCTGTCTTATTTTCGGGGAAACACGGAACCCTTGGGAAAGGTATGAGCTCCGCTTTAACCCTCAGCTATGAGTTGGATAGTAGCTCCACAGTTCTTCCATAGGGATGGATTTGACAGGAAATAACCCTCAAAGGTTGATATGCCATTCAATAGGGAAGCCGGACCTAGGAACTAGAAATATGAATCTTCGGTTCTATCACTTATGTGATGATATAAATTTTCATGACTTATTTCTAGGTTTGGGTACTCCCTACTGTCTGCAGACCATAGTTTGAAAACCATTTCTATAGTCCACCAATTGAATAGCTCACAAAGAAAAATATATATCACGTATGATTTAATATACGCCCTGTCTTATTTTCGTGGTAACACGGTATGGGGAGGTATGAACCCCGCTTTACCACTCAGTTATGGGTTAGGTAGTAACGCTACAGCACTATAGGGATTTATTTGGCATGAAATAACCCACGAAGGTTAATATGCAATTCAATAGAGAAGCTTGACCTAGTAACTGGAAATATGAATCTTCGAATCTAGGGACTCCCTGCTGTCCGTAGACCATAGTTTGAAAACCACTTCTATAGTCAACCAATAGAATAGCTCACAAAGAAAAGAAAACATATACCATGATTAAAGTAAAACAAAAGTTCACACAAAAAACAGGAAAGACGAAAATAAAAGCAGAAAATAAAGAAAAGAAATGCAGTAGAAAGCGACAAAGCAAATAAAAATGACAACGAAATGGTGATTTAAGAAATACAATAGAAAAATCAAAGAAAAACAAAATGAAGCAACAGAAAAACATTGAAAAAAGACTGGAAAGCCCCAGGACATCACAGGTATGAACACAATTTTCTATGAATATTAATTGGACTCATGCTAATAACCTACTTATTTTACATTATTTGTGGAAATGAGTTACACGTCAATAATATATCGTTTTCAAATGTGTAATGTGTTAAATGTATGAGTGTACACATGTAATGTGTACGCGTGTGGTGTGTATCGCTTCCATCACTTCATTTGCAATACGTACTATTTTCTCGCCACACTCATGTTAAGTGAACAAGTACTTCAAGCGAGAAAGAAGAAGAAAGAGAGAAAAAGAGAAAAGAGCGAGCGAGAGAGAGAGAGAGAGAGAGAGAGAGAGAGAGAGAGAGAGAGAGAGAGAGAGAGAGAGAGAGAGAGAGGTCAATGAAATTCTTGCTGTTTATTCAGGTAAACCTTTAATGAAAAAGAAGAATAAAATTATATATATATATATATATATAGAGAGAGAGAGAGAGAAGAGAGAGAAGAGAGAGTGAGAGAGAGGGGAGGGGTTCTGGCAGACAGAAAAACAGACAGACAGAGACAGACACATATCCTGAGAGAGAAAATGAGAGAAGGTGAAGTCAATCAAATATTTTATCCATCGAAATTTCAAGCGAGAAAGATATATATATATATATATATATATATATATATATATATATATATATATCTGTGTGTGTGTGTGTGTGTCTGTGTGTCTGTGATATCAAACCTGAACGCATACACGCGCATATACTTTGCACGTAGACAGTGTGCACGTGTACTTTGGTGCTATGCAATGCTCAAGGATACTTTGATCCCAGATAGTGTTTACAGATACTTTGATCCCAGACAGTGTGCACAGATATTTTGACGCTGGATAGTTGACACATATACTATGATCTCAAGACAGTGGGCACCGATGAATTGATTCTAGACAGTGCACTAAGATTCTTTGATCCTAAACGGTTGCCATGATATTTTTTGTCCTAGTCAGTGCGCAAAATATAAATAATAAATCCGAGACAGGGAAAAACAAATACTTTGATCCTATTCATTGGGTACAGACACTTTAACTAGATAGTGCGCCAAGAATTGTTGATCGTTGATCGTTGATAGTGAACCCAGATACTTTGATCATAGACTATGTGCACGTATACTTTGATCCAATAACTGTACACAGATTCTTTAATTCTATTAAGTGCCCTTATACATTTGTTACATAATTATTAGATACCTAATATTTATGTGCAATAGTTTAGAAATCAAAATGGCCGTTATAAGTTGCCTTGAAGGATTTGAATGACAAGGCTTGACCTGTCCTGATCCTTCCTTCCTTCCAGTGGATACCGTGAGAATCGCTGGAGGAGACCCTCTTCCGGTTTAGATTAAAATAGATTTTTAGTCGGTCGGTGAGAAACCACGACGGTGGTGAGTTCGTGTTATACACGCTCCGACTCGATCTGCGCAGTAGTCTGGTGGGGGATTTCGAGAATAAAATATGATCAAAGTAAATCGAAGTCTTGTGTTATTATCTAAAAACTAACAATGACACAGGGCTTCTGATAAAGAGAAATCCCTAATGGAAGACCAGATACGAAGTCCCCAAGAGAAGTCCAGACCATAGAAGAGACCTAGAAGAACTTAAGATGTCAGAAGAACAGAAGAAGAATAGAAGTTAAAAAGAAGTAAGTAATGAGAAGGGTATGCAACACATTGATCCAAGACAATTTGATCCTAGACATGAAGCACAGATAATTTGATTCTAGACTGCGTGCATAGAGTTTGAACCCAGACAATGTGAACAGATATTTTGATTCTGGACAGTGCGTTCTGATTCGTTGATCCAAAAGTGGCGCTCAGATATTTTGACCCTAGTCAGCACGCCCATATACCTTGATCCTGGAGAGTATACAAGATACCTTGATACTAGACATTGAGCATAGATACATTAATACCAGACAGTGCTCAGAGATACGTTGATTCTGACAGAGGACAGATATTTTGATCATAGTCAGCGCACGCATATACCTTGATCCTGCAGAGTATACACAGATACATTGATACTAGACATTGAGCATAGATACATTAATACCAGACAGTGCTCAGAGATACGTTGATTCTCGACAGAGGACAGATATTTTGATCATAGTCAGTGCACAATGATAATTTGATACTAGACACTTTAAGCCGAGACAGTGTACGCAGATTATTGATTTTTGTCAGTGAGCCTTGATCCTTTGATTTAAGACAGTGCGCACATATACTTTGATCCCAGAGAGTGGCTACATATACATTGATCCAGAAAAATGAGCACAGATACTTTGATCCTAGACAGTGGTCAGTAATACTTTGATCCTTAATCAATAAGCCCTGATTCATTGAGCGTATAGAGTACGTCTAGATGCTTTGATTCCAGATAGTGCAAACAGATGCTTTGTTCTTAGTACGCCCAGATATTTTGATCCTAGACAGTGCACCCAGATAATTAGATATTAGTGGGCCCAGATATATTGATCCAAGACAGTGTGAACAGATACTTTGATCTTAGTTGGCCCAGATATATTGATCCAAGACTGAACAGATACTTTGATCTTAGTGGGCCCAGATATGTTGATCCTAGACAGCGTGAAGAGATACTTTGATCTTAGGGCCCAGATATATTGATCCAAGACTGAACAGATACTTTGATCATAGTGGGCCCAGATATGTTGATCCAAGACAGTTTGAACAGATACTTTGATCTTAGTTGGTCCAGATATGTTGATCCTAGACAGTGCACCCAGATACTTTGATCTTAGTGGGCCCAGATATATTGATCCAAGACAGAGTGAACAGATACTTTGATCACAGCCGGTGTTATCTGACCGTAGATCTTAAAGAATTAGTCCAGATACTATGCTCCGAGCCAGTGAGCACAGATACTTTAATCCGAGTTAGTATGCACAGATACTAGATCCCAGACGATTAAATAATAGTCAGTTTTATCGAGTAATATAAAGTATTCAAATAAAGATAAAATTACTAGTCGTGTTTAATGTAAAATGAAGTATTCACTATATCTTAAGACTAGAAGTGGCTACCCGGCGTCGCCTGGGTAGAGGGGGGAATTTCTTTCAAGTTAGTCGCGCAGATCCATTATTACTGAATTGTGAGTTGGATCTCCGCTGGATGCCCCATTAAAATCCCTATGTAAAAAAAGACCTTGCGTTGATCCAGTCACTCTGAAAATAGAAATTTATGTCTACAATATTAAATGGAAAAAAATTCCATGTTGTTATCTTTTAAATTTTATTTTTTAGATATCTTCATGAATTTAAATCAAATCGTCATTATTTTTGCACAAAAACCATGCACTGGTGATATTTAATGTATATATATATATATTTAATTTGTTGTTAATTGTTTTATTTTCGAAGTTTCCTCCGGACAAAAAATAATGCACATTCCTTTATATATAGAATAGAAAGATTGCTGATGAATGTCAGTCTTAGATAAAGAACCTGATATTGACTATATTAATTATAATAATGATTTGCGGTTTCAAGTATTCCTATCTAATACGAATACTTTCTATATAACTACATGTTTTTAAGTATTCCTATTTAATATCAATGATTTGCAATCAGTTATATGGATTAATGTACCTGTTATTATTTAATAATAGTCAATTTTATCGAGTAATATAAAGTATACAAATAAAGATAAAATTACTAGTCGTGTTTAAAGTTCACTGAACCATATTAAAAAAATGATTCTAAATACACAATAGAAAAGTGTATTCTTTTATTGGAAATATAACTTGAAACTTTTACATACACCTAATACTTAATAATCGAGCTGTGCAGACCGAAAAGCATAATTATCCAGTCTTATAAACTTGTGTAATTCAATATTCCTGGCATATTTGTACGAAGAAATTTTAATTAAAACATAATCAGGAAGAAATTAGGAAAAGGAGACGTGAGTAGATTAATTACAAAGAACTAGCGACGGCTTTTCTCTGTTCAAAGTCGAACAACACGTCCTTTCTTTCAAATTATTTATCTAAAGGTTTTGTTTAGGATTAGCATCGTAATTATGCATTCGCCTTTCCGACTAGCAAAAGTGAGGAAAATGGCGTCGCTTGGAAATCTGAATTCTGATGTTGTTGTCTTTTTGTTGAATTCTTTTTTGTTGTTTTTTCATAAATTGTTTAAAAAATTAGATTTTCGAAAACCTAAACTTCATGGAAGATAGAAATGCAGATGCAACGAGAACAACACTATGACGATGAATATGATAGTCTTTAGCTTGAGCCGTAATAATCTGTTTTGGTTTGGTTTGTTTTGTTTTACGGCATATCAACCTCAGTGGGTCATTTAATGCCGATAAAGTTGTGAAATAAATCAATTCTTATGGATAATACAATTTTTTTAATAAATACTTTTTTCTATTTAACCCATAGATGGGACCCTAACAGGTACTACCACTCCGGGTCAGAGTGGACCAGGGAGCAATGGTGATGAAGGGGTGCTCCACATTCCCCAAACCTCCAAAACTGGAACCTCACCATCAGATAGAGTTTAACGTCATTCACAGGACATGTAGACCCGCAGCCACCGCCTTCTAGCACCCATATGATAAAAAGGGGTTGGGGCTTGCCATAAGGTCAATATGGTTGGGAAAATCATATAGGTGCTAGGGCTTGACGTGATCAGCCGATTGATCGGAGGGGGCCTCTCCGACCGCCCGTCTAGCCCAAGATAGGGCCAATGTGGAGTATTGCATGTCATGAACTGCTCATCCACCTGGGCTCTATCCTTAAGCATCACGGGTCGCCACCCACGGCAAACAGGTGGCCCCATTGGGGGAGTCTTACCCCTCTGCAGAGGTGCAGTCGGTGCATTCTGAAGCCCCAGCCGACAGGGCGGGTAATAATCTGTAGAAAGAAATCAAAATAAGCAGTTGGTAATCTAGTAGGTATTATCCGACCCGTTCGACACAGGTAAGATGCAATAGAAGGTTGCAAGTGTGGAGCAACCTGTGAGGATCACACTCGCCATCTAGTAGTAATCGATCTGTGAGACAAGCTTGCTAATCATTACACCACAATGGAACGCCCTGTAATTATTCGAGTTGATTGCCACCCTAGGCCGGGTTAGCTCAGTCGTTAGAGCACTCGACTTGGAATAGCAAGGTTCTGAGTTCGATACCGGTCCCCGCCAATTCAGTGTATGAGCAGCACATATTGGATAATCTGATCTGTGTGGTAAAGTAGAAAGCTGATGGTAGATGCAGCGCTCCACCTCAGTAAAAAATCTTCCTGGTCAAGTGCTAGCGAAAAGAGGATAGACTCCCTCACTGTCCGGCTGATACGACAATAGGCCACTCTGCCAACTTTATTTCCTTTTTTTATTATTCATACGTTTTCCAACAGGATCATCGCTGAAATGCAAATAGTCTCATCCCAGATTTAGATTCACGTGACCCTATCCATTTTCAACGAAAATGGCGAATACAAAATAAATATCTCCACTAAATTTTATAGTATTATTGATGAATCATAAACTGTATTGCGTTGAAACATTGGATCCCACTAGATCACCGAAGTTAAGCCGCGATGAACATATTCAATACTTAGATGGGTTACCCTTCAACTCTTTGTCTGCTTTAAATAACTCACAGCAGCTCCTCACCAGGATCTATTTCTACGCATACAACACCAAAGCAAAGAAGAAAAAAAACTGATGGTTAGTTCATTATAATCGAGTAGAATGGGTCAGGTTATCATAATAATAGACTTTGTTTAAACAGAATGAGTTGAAATAATACTTCACACAGGTAAAAGATACCAAGAAAATTTGTTACAGCTGAGAGGTAAATTTGATAGGCAAAGAGTGAAACAACAGCAGGTATTGTAAGAAATCGAATATCAAAATGATTGATTCGGCATTAAATGACCCGAAAAGGTTTGATGTGCCGTACAACAACAACAACAACAACAACAACAATAATAATAATAATAATAATAATAATAATAATAATAATAGTAATTCAGCAAGAAGACCCTACCTAGTGTTGATAAACAAAAAAGAAAGAACTTGTCAACTGGTGGATTTTGCAGTGCCAGCAGATCACAATAGACAAATATCTGGACCTTGCCAGAGAACTGAAAAAGTTATGGAATATGAAAGTGAAAGTGATACCAATTGTAGTTGGTGCACTTGGAACGGTCCCAAAGGGATTAGAAAAGGGTTTGGAAAGTTTGGATATCAGAGGAAGGATTGAAACCATTCAGAACACTGCACGGCTGCAATCTGCCAGAATACTCAGAAGAGTCCTGGAGACCTGAGGAGACTTGCTGTCACTCAGGCTCCAGTGAAAGACCATCAGCTAAAACTGATGTGAAAACTCAAAAGGAGTAAATAATAATAATAATAATCTGTATTAGTATTTCAGAAATAACGTTTAGTTATATTTTGAGCATTAACCCTAATCACAATATATATTTTCAAATTAACATTTTAGATTTTCAAATTCAAAACATAGAGCACTTTATTGCCAATAAGGTTCCCGAACGTTTCTATAGAAATTTTCGTTATTATTTCTAAAATACATAGCGTAAGCTAAAAGATTCCGATATATCACAAAAAATAATTTTAAGAAGTTCACTGACTTAAGAAGACTGACTAATTAAAAATTATGGGTAATATATATATATATATATATATATATATATATATATATATATATATATATATGTGTGTGTGTGTGTGTGTGTGTGTGTGTACATATATATGTATGTATGTATATATCTGTGTGTTTATATATATATATATATATATATATATATATATTCAGGCAAAAGTCACTTTCTTATTGAACCAAAACGATATTTATTCTAATAACCTCTTATCGGAAACTGATATTTGTAAATTTCTAAAAAAATCCAAAAAAAAGAAAAAAAAGAAAAAGAAAAAGAAAAAAAACAAAACAAACACAAAGCAATACGAAAACTAAAATCATTTCCGAGTCAGTAAATATTATAAAAAATTCCTGTTAAGATATATATATATATATATATATATATATATATATATATATATATATATATATATATATATATATATATATATATTATATATATATATATATATATATACATGTATATGTATATATATATATATATATATATATATATATATATATATATATATATATATATATATATTCAATAGGAATGTTTCTATTTAGGACATGTTGAATCTTCCACACCAATGTAAATGCGTATATATATATATATATATATAGTCAATTCATTTATTTTTTGCTCTCATATACAGCATTTCGTTTTTCTCCAGATCGTCTCATATTATATATCTTGAAAAAAGGGTGAATGTTCACCCGAAACATCGGAATTGATCAAACCAGGAACAGAACAACAATTGAATATTAAAATTCTGATTGTCGTTCTGTTTTTTTTTTGTTTTTGTTTTTGTTCATTTTTCCAATGCTTCAAAGACCCCCAAAAACAACGTTCACTAGAACAAAGTTTTACGCATATATATTATATATATATATATATATATATATATATATAGAGAGAGAGAGAGAGAGAGAGAGAAGAGAGAGAGAGAGAGAGAGAGAGAGAGAGAGAGAGAGAGAATATATATATATATATATATATATATATATATATATATAGATAGATAGATAGATAGATAGACAAATAGACATTAAAGAAGATTCTTTAAAATATTCCTAATAGCAGAGATGCAAGATAATTATATCATTTCACACAGAGAAATATTTACAATTCCATAGAAAGGAAAAAACTTCACAACATTTTCCTTTATCTAGAATACACACACACGCATACATATATATATACATAATTCCATATGAAGGAAAAACTTAATATATATGCATGTATATATATATATATATATATATATATATATATATATATATATAGTTAAAAGGAGTGTAGCTGTAATTAGAGGCATTCGCTAGATTTTACGGTAGATTTGGTAGAGGATGATTCTATTTTTGATTTTTTTTTTTTTACCAAGGAAATTGCAACATTTCAGATTAAACTTTGCTAAAGTTTGAAAATCTTATTCAATCATAACTTTTCTCTTTTATATAAAAAAAAAACAATAAATTTATTTGGAATGGCCAGAGGAAACAATTTTAGAAATTCTTGTGAATCAAGGATTCCGTGGCTTAAGTTTCCACCTCATTTAATCTCATATTCTGAATCAAGCACTTGGAAATTTGAATTTATGTAAACACTCTATGGTCAATATATATATATATATGACTTCAATTAAGCACATATTCTCCCAAAAACTGTCGGCTAAAAAAGCCATATCATAAATACATCGCTGTGTATTTACTTCTCATACTGTCGTGTAGAAGAAATCACTATAAGAGGAATAGGAACCTACTTCTAAACAAAATGAAAAATCTAAGAAGGTCCGGTTGGTATAGGGGTTAAGATGCTCGCCTATCACTTTGATGGTCGGGTTTCGAATCACGCACGGTCTTCCTATCTATAGCTCTGCTGATGAGGCCTAATAGGCCGAAATGTACATACAGAGATTGTTTTTTCTCGATTTTTTAGCCTTACATTTAAATAGGTATGCCCGCCTAATTAATTAATTATTAATTAATTAACTTTCAAAATTAAGTACGACTTCAATTAAGCACATATTCTCCCAAAAATTGTCGGCTAAAAAAAACCATATCATAAACACATCACTGTGTATTTACTTCTCATATATATATATATATATATATATATATATATATATATATACTCGCCTGTTGTTTACAGACTTGAGTTCTCTAGTGATTGTAAAAAAATATATATTCTGTAAGTACGTATCAATTAATTGTTTACCCCTGACTGACAGTCGCTAGCGGCTGCAAGGGTAAGGAACTTGGCAGACGAAAATTCTGTCGAGTTTCGCTCCCGGCTAGCTGTTAAAAAAGTCGAACCACATTGATGAGACGTAAACGTCGAAACACGTACCTGTGGATGACTAATATATATATATATATATATATATATATATATATATATATATGTGTGTGTGCGTGTGTGTGTGTGTGTGTGTGTGTGTGTAAAGAAAAAGCCTCAAATACCGGGGGTATAATGATTATGGTCCATTTCCACTCGTGGGTATCTGAAATCCACCGAGCTTCCTCAGATCACTAGAATCATCCTAATATCAAGAAACTTAGTACTCCACCAAATATATATATATATATATATACATATATAATAATTCAAATTTTGATTTTTTCTGTGGACAGTATGAAAGGTAAAAATGGATATGAATCCGACAATATGTGTAGAAAGTTTTGTAGAAAAAACAACAAGATGTTTAAAGTTTTGCTGACAGAAATCTGTTTCAACCATATATCCAGAAAAAACAAAATTGGAATTATTTAAATTATATCACCGGGAGCTCAAATTTCGAATATAATACGGACCCCGACACTACAAATTTGTCATCATTACAGATTCCTGAAATTTCCATATTCATCTATTGTACGGTTGGACGTATTATATTTTTTAAACTTTCTTTTGTAACCGGAACATTTTCCTGAACTTTTTGATATTTATATACACCTTTACTGCAAACTCTTTTTGAGTATTTTAATGATAAAAATGCTTATATTTAAAAAAAATAAAATTTGTTTATTTTTAACATAAAATACACATTTTTTAAAAATTATTTGAAAATTCCGGTACTGACCGAGAGCGTTCTGTGCCTCGTGATTAATGATATATTTATTTCGTTTTTCCGTTTACAATGTTGCTTTGATAAAGACCGCATATGGTCGAAACAGATTTCTGTCAGCAAAACTTTAAACATCTTGTTGTTTTTCTACAAAAATTTCTACACATATTGTCAGATTCATATCCATTTTACCTTTCATATATATATATATATATATATATATATATATATATATATATACACACACACACACACACACATATATATATATATATATATATATATATATATATATATATATATATATACACACCGATTTGTATACACATCCTTTGCACTGTCCATAAACACACATACGCATCCCCAAATATACTAAATACATACGCATATCCTTTCATCCAATCATAAACATCTTATGCCCGTAAAAACCTTTTGAATTTTTCGATTTTTTCGATTTTCCTTGTATTCGGATCAACGTCACCTGATGAATGCATGCGATTTTGCATGTATGAAACCTAAGGTTGTGACTGTTCTATTGCCATCAAATAAATAGATATGTAATACCTTTATATATTTATTATATTATATTATGTTATATTATATTATATATATATACATATATATATATATTGGCTAGTTTTAATTCCTTAATTAAGGAACCCTTATATATACATGTATATATATGTGTATCTGTGTTTGTGCCTCTGTTTATTCAGTGCAAGAGTGTGTTAGTAGAGTAATATAACCATCCCTAAATTAGCATTACACATGATAAAACGAAAAACTTGGGATGGTCATTCGGGTGTTATTGATTGTCCTATTAATTCTAACAATTATGAATATATATATATATATATATATATATATATATATATATATATGTGTGTGTGTGTGTGTGTGTGCATCTGTGTATGTATGTATATATACATATATGTGTGTGTGTGTCGCTGTGTGCGTTAATATCTATCTATCTATCTATCTATCAATTTATCTTTCTATATATATATAAAGTGTGGGTGTAGCTGTAAGTGTAGCTTGTTGATACCAGTAAGTGAATTAATTTGTTGTTTATAGACTTCTCTTTCTCTTTCTCTCTTTCACTCACTCTCTCTCACTCGGTCTCTGTCTTTCTCTCCCCTCTCTCTCTTATACTCGCTCTCTCTCTATTCATCTATCTATCTATCTCACTCGCTTTTACTCTGTTCGGGTGGTTTATATATATATATATATATATATATATATATATATACACATATATATATCTTTCACTCGCTTTCTCTCGCTTGCTTGCTCTGTCTGTTTCTCTCTCTCTCTCTCTCTCTCTCTCTCTCTCTCTTACGCTCTCTCTTGCACTTTCTCTCCATCTGTCTCTCATTCACTCTCTCTCGCCCCCTTTCTCTCTCTTTCTCACTCTCTCTCTTTATCTCCTTTGTTATTAATGGAAAAGCAGCCGATTTTAACTAGGCATTCATTTTTTTTAAATCACCAAAAACTAGTATATTATCTTGCTGCAAAATATAAGATACCCACTATTCCATCTGCATTTAAGTCTCAATTTCCTTTTTTTTCTTCACCTTGCAGCTACTAAACCCACGTGACCATAGATGCATGCGCATTGCGATCATTATCGAGAAACATGCATTCTGTTTACTTAATTAGCGTAACGGGTTATAAAAATGCACATGGGAAAAGCCAGCCCATTGTAATATCATTAACTTTATCAGCGTCGACGTTAGTGACTTTGTTTTTTTTCTTTTTCTTCAACATTCTCACACACAAGCACAGGTAGGGACACGTGCAGTCATAGCATATACATTTCAGATTCCATATTCAGACTGCGACAAACACATTCCGCATTTTAAATTGTCATCTGCGTGGTGCAAGTGAACTCATGCACGTGGCAATGGTAGCTCACGTCAAGCCCTATCACCTATATGATTGCCCCAACCCTAGTGCTCTAGTGGCAAATTCCCCAATACTTTTGACACACATATGTGCTAGAAGGCGAAGGCTGGTGGTCTTAGTGTGCTGGGTATGACGCTAAACTGCATTTAATAATGAGGTTCCAGTTCTGAAGCTCTGTGGAGTGTAGAGTACCCCTTGATTTCGATTCCTCTCATAGCCCGGGATGGTAATACGAGTCAGGGTCCAGATTTGGGGTAAATAGATTTTTTTTTTAAAGTTTGGAAAATGAATTTAAAAAGATTTTGAAACTCAACAAGAATGATGGGATGTTGGATTTTACGGCATGTTAACCCTTGTCGGGTTATTCTATGTCGGAGACATTTTTAAAAATTTATTCTTGATGGGCATTGAATGTTTTTTTTTGTCATTTGTATGTTTTCTGTAGACTTCTGACACCATCCGTAGGAAAGAAAATGTTTTTTTTCTTTCATCTTCAACAGTAAATCTGATAGTAGGTTCATTATTATTTAATATCGTGATTATATTTAGTAGTTTAATTCTATGAGGATATATCAAGAGTGTTTAATATATGTACCAGAATTATTTGGGATATATATATATATATATATATATATATATATATATAT
>CM042159.1:43609734-43634734 GCA_023376005.1 Doryteuthis pealeii | reverse complement strand
ATATATATATATATATATATATAAGATGTTTCTTTCAAAATTTCTAGAGGGCTCAATGAATGACAATCATATTTAATAAATATTGTATAAATTTTTTTATTTGTTACTCGATTTCTTCTATTGCGTTGACTTTATTTTAGGTCTTTTTTTAAGGTTTCGTATATGTATATATATATATATATATATATATATATATATATATATATATATATATATGGTTGGCAGCCTTCCGTCTACGAGAGACGATGGAATTATTATCAAGATTTTTTTGTTTAGTAGTATCAAGGTTGTTTTTTAAAAACTTGAACTACATAGACTGGACGGGTTCATGTGGAGGAAAGCTGTTGCCCATGCAGTAAATCCCCTCTCCACACTGTCGCTGTAATCCAAAGGAAAGGTAAGTACCAATGCCAACAGTAGTGTCGCAGGAGTTGATGGGTAGCACTGGATTTCAGCATCATACAACATTAGGGACTCCAGCTCCTGCTTTATTTTCCGGGGTTTACTCCCCTAGCCTTTCCTTGAAATGCAGCAGAGGTTTTGTGTCGGACTTCTTGAGTTGATTGGTTGCTGACCAAGGCTAAGGAGCCCCTTTAAAGCCATTTGGGGATTTATGCGAGTAGAAAGTATCCCAATATATATATATATATATATATATATATATATATATATATATATATATATATATATATATATAAGGGCCCTTAAGTTTTCATTTCTTTTTTCTCTTTCGAAAATTGCAGATCAATAAAAGTATGTCATTATTTTTTAAATCCTTTATAAATTCAACTGTACCCAGAATTTGTATATATATATATATATATATATATATATATATATATATATATATATATAATATGCAACCCAGAAAATATTAAATCTGAGTATAAAATCCATTACTGTAAATTTAAAAAAACACACTGTACTATAATAAACGTAAAATGAATAAATGTACAAATCACATAATTATACAATATACACTACAACGCTCTTCCCACAATACCTTACATACTAAACCAATCTTCCTATTATGCCCATTCAACAGTACATAATAAAAAATAGGTACAAATATCACATGACTTGTAAATCATATAATTATATTATAATATATTAATATTTTGAAGGCCAATACAATGCGTATGAAAAATAAAAACAAAAAGATGTTATTTTTTCTTATCGATTTCGAAGCATGAACTTCATCATCAGAGTTTCCTATCAGAAATGGACGTGCTTATGTTTTTATTTTTGTGGTTATAATTTCTCTTCTTATTTCCTTTTCCTTCTCTTTCTTCTTCTCCTCTTTTATGAATGAAATGGGCGAATAAATGTAGTTTCTTATTTCTCTCTCTATTTTTTTGTTCGTTGAGAATAAATGTTCCTAATATTGTCTGTCATCTGGTCAAATGTTCCAAGTATGTTGCCATGTCAAAATTCAAAAAAAAAATAAAAAAATAAAAATAAAATAAACAAATAAAAACCGTCAATAGAAAAATGTATATACTTAGCTTTTGTTTCGCTTTCTCTTTCTTTTTTTTTTTCCTTTTCTCCCTCTTTTCTTTTTTTTTTTTTTGTTTATTTTTTTTTTTCCTTTGTTTTCTAAATTAAATTTTTTTTTTTTTTAGTAAATAATGATGATGAAGTTCATGCTTCGAAATCGATAGGACAAAAATAACATCTTTTTGGTTTTTTTTTTTTTTTGCATACGCATTGTATTGGCCTTCAAATAATAATATATTATAACATACTTAACAATGCTTCAACCAAATTACCAATTGCTTTTATATAATTATATGTTTAATGTTTTATGTTTTTTTGTTTTCAGGTAGAGATATTCCATTCACTAGTAGAGAAAAGGCGTTGAAACATTCGAAATCAAATCTCCAGTTGTTTCTACATTTGAATGAGAATTGGTCCAGTATATAAATAACTTATATACTTTTTCTGGAAGCGCGTGGTGTAATGGTTAAAGTCATGGGAAATGGACTCGTCGCCCCGAGTTCAAATCCTGGACGTGGTAATTGCATTTCACTTAGCGCTAATACCCTTGGGAATGTATGAATCCTACTCTCCCTCCAGCTATGGATAAATAGTAGGGCAGACTGGACTCTTTAACCTTGGTTAGGTAACCGGTATAGGAGAAGGAAAACTCTGAATTAAAACCTGTTGAACTCCGCTTAAAAAATTGACCTTGTGTCACATCCTGCTCATGCGGAGGGTTGGTAAATATATATACTTTTTTCTGAAACCCCAGTAAATATCAAATAATAGGAAATATTTTGAAACACACACCCTATATATATATATATATATATATATATGTGTGTATTGTGTGTGTGTGTGTGTGTGTGTGTGTGTTTGGTGTGTGTGTGATTAAGGACGTAATGAGTCAGAAACTACCTACCTAGGTTTCACCTTGTGGCTTTCAGACATTTTTCAGACAGTACGGGAACTTTGATCTTTATTAAATATCTTCTTACAGATAAAAGCTTGTACATTTCTTTATTTACAAACTGCGCCTTTTGTTGTTTTTCACACTGTCAGAGTTTAGAAATAATATTATATATATATATATATATATATATATATATATATATATATATATATAGAGAGAGAGAGAGAGAGAGAGATAGTTTAGAATAATATGTATATATATATATATATATATATGTGTGTGTGTGTGTGTGTGTGTGTGTGTTACAGAAAAGAACCACATTGCAAATCTAAAGTTTTATTGCTAGTGAAAAATATAATTGTAACCCGAGAATCGGTCAAATTCTTAGACTACAAAATAATATCAATTTTTCTGGAACAGCGTGTAAATCTCAAATGTAGAAAATAATAAATTCAAAATATTTCCAAATAAAATTTTTGTAAAATTGATCCAATAGATTTTAATGGTAATTAATTTCCCTGACTGAGTGACAATAGAAAGAGAATTGAGTTTTGTTTAACGGTAAATCAACCTCTGTGGGTCATTTAATGCCAGATGAAAAAAGAAGAAAATTATCCTCGATTTTAAAGAAATCTCAAATGAGAAAATATTACTTGACTTTTAAAAAAGAAAATATTTTAGTGACAGAGACAGTGAAATTTTAGCATCAACCATCTTTTACTTATTAGTTCAACAGCACAGAAATACTTTTTGGTTGTTTTTTTAAAAAGAAAAAATACAGATTTCTTTATTTTCTATTGAAAAATAGATTAAATTATTGATAAACAAGTTTATATACTTCCTTGTTGATTCTGAGGTTAAATCCAGTTTTACACAGTACAAAATTATTGATGTGATATAACGACAGCCTTAAACCATTCCAAGATACAAGTAGAAAAAAAAAGAGTTAAAAAAAAAAGAAAGAAAATTCTGAACATGACATGATACTTATAATCTATTGTGAGTTTATTTATTGGGGGGGGGGGGCGATGGGTAGGGGGGGTGAATCAAGAATCATCCAGTTTCTTTGGACTGAAAAATTAACTGGACAATGGGTAATATTATCTGTTCATATAAACCAGACACTATAACAATAGAAAATAATTTTGTATCTGCTCCTGCTGCTATTAAGAAAAATTACTGAATATTTTTTCAATAAATAAAAAAAATCATTTAGAAATAAAAAATATAACAGAATATCCAATAGACCATAATTAACCTTTTCTAAAGAATAGAAACATGCAACCAGGAAATAATATGCACTTAAATAAATGTAAATAGTAAACAAAAGTAAAAAGAAAATTATGACCCTTCTATCCATCCTTAAAATAAATAAAGAACATAATTTAAATTAGACCTTTTTATTATTCATTTCTTTTTTTTACTAATATTTCTTCCATCTTAGTTTCAGTTGCTTTTTGTTGCAACTACTCAGTCATTCTAAAGCCATTTTAAACCAGATATAAAAATCAAAGGCATGAATCCACTTGTCCCTGCACTGTCACGTCACTACATATCTTAATAAGAAAATCATATCATAGGAATGCTGTCGTAGTTGATGAAAGGGAGTATTTTGGTAAATAGCCATATATTAATAATCGTGTTCCTTAAAAGTACGACCATAATCATCTTACAACATCCTCTGCTTAAAAATGAGAGCCTTCAAAATTTCCAAGAGGAAATACAAAAATGTAAATCCTGATTATCTTATTTCTTATGAGCATTGTCACCTCAGTTAAATAATGGAGCATTCAATTTTTTATTAGAAAGAAAGAAAGGGAAGAAAAATCATGCTACACAGAAAAAATATAATAAGAAAGAAAGAAAGAAAGAAAGGAAAGAAAGAAAGAAAGAAAGAAAGGAAGGAAGGAAAAGAAAGAAAGGAAGAAAGAAAGGAAAGAAAGAAAAGAAAGAAAAGAAAGAAAGGAAGAAAGAAGAGGAAGAAAGAAAAAAGAAAGAAAGAAGAAAGAAAGGAAAGGAGAAAAGAAAGAAAGAAAGAAAAAGAAAGAAAGAAAAAGAAAGAAGAAAGAAAGAAAGAAAAGGAAGAAAGGAAAGAAAGAAAGAAGAAAGAAAGAAAGAAAGAAAGAAAAAGAAAGAAAAAAAGAAAGAAAGAAAGAAAGAGAAAGAAAGAAAGAAAGAAGAAAAGAAGAAAGGAAGAAAGGAAAGAAAGAAAGGAAAGAAAGAAAAGAAGAAAGAAAGAAAGGAAGAAAGAAAGAAAAGAAAGAAAGAAAGAAAAGAAGAAAGAAAGAAAGAAAGAAAGAAAGAAAGAAGAAAGAAAGAAAAGGAAAGAAAGAAGAAGAAAGAAAAGAAAGAAAGAAAGAAAGAAAGAAAGAAAGAAAGAAAGAAAAGAAGAAAGGAAGAAAGGAAAACATAAAGAAATGAAGAAAGAAAGAAAGACAGGAAATAAGAAAGAAAGGAAGAAAGAAAGAAAGAAAGAAAGAAAGAAATTTCGGAATCTACTTCAAGACTTTACGGCCGAGTCCTTGTTTAATTTGCTATTAATACTTCCGTTATCCTTGCTTTCAGTTTATCTTTGCTGTTGCACGGAGTTTTGCTATACTCTAGCATAAATGCGACTCCCTTATAATAATCAAGGGATTGAAATCTGGGGATTTGGACGACCCTGTGTCGCATCCTGCTCCTGTAGTGGAGTTGGTAAATATACATACATATGTGTGTACGTTTTTGCATGTGTTTGTGTGTTGGGCGTACGCACGCATGTATTTGTATAAAGATCCCAGTCTGCCCTACTATTTAGGGGTAATGCGGTCGCAGAAATTTTCACAAAACCAACACTGGCTTACCTAGACTGGTTACCTAGTCTGTCATACTATTTACCCATAGCTGGAGGGAGAGTAATTGGATTCATGTCTTTCCCAAGGGCATTAGCGCTATGTGAAATACAAACAGCCTTGTCTAGGATTTGAACTTGGATCGACGAGTCCATTTCCTATGACTCTAACCATTATACGTATATATGTGTGCGCGTGCATGTATCTATGTGTGTATGTAGGTGTATGTGTGTGCGTTGTGAGCGGGGGTGAATGCATGTATTTGTACTTATATAAATGTATATTTATTATTCATACAGGAAGGTATATATTTTGTAATATACATTATATAGCAGAAGAAATTAGAGGCGCATGGTTTAATGATTAGAGTCTTAGGAAATGCACTTGTCGACCCAAGTTCAATTCCTGGACGAGGCTGTTTGCATTTTTTTCATAGCGCTAATACCATTGAGAAAGGTATGAATCCAATTCTCCCTCCAGCTATGGGTAAATAGCAGAGCACAATGGGCTCTTTAACTATGGCTAGGTAACCAATCTAGGAGAAGGAAAACTCGGAATTCAGTCTGTTACATAATTATTAGATACCTAATATTTATGTGCAATAGTGTAGAAAACAAGATGGCGTTATAAGTTACAGCCCACGGCCTTGAAGGATGAGTGACAAGGCTTGACCTCAGTCCTAACCTTCCGGTGGATACCGTGAGAATCGGTGGAGGAGACCCTCTTCCGGTTTAGATTAGAAATAGATTTTAGTCAGTCGGCGAGAAACCACGACGGGGGTGAGTCGTGTTATACACGCTCCGACTCACTCTGCGCAGATGTCTGGTTGGGGATTTAAAAATGAAGTAAGATCAAAGCAAATCGGAGTCTTGTGTTATTACCTCTAAAAACTAACAATGACACAGGGCTTCTGATAAAGAGAAATCCCCACTAGAAGACCAGACCTGAAGTCCCCAAGAAAGTCCAGACCTTAGAAGATTCCAGACCAAGACGAGATGTTATAAAATTCCAAAGACGGCCAGAAGAATAGAGTAAGAAAGAAGTAAGTAAAGAAGTAATGAAGAGGGTATGCAACAAATCCTGTTAAACCCCACTTAAGAAATTGACCATGTGTCGTGCAGTGTGGTTGGTAAATATAAATATTTAAAGAGAGGAAGAAAAACTTTGAATTAAGACCTGTTAAACTCCGCTTAAAAATTGACCCTGTGTCGCATCCTGCTCCTGTAGTGGGGTTGGTAAGTACACATACATATGTATGTACGTTTTTGTATGTGTTTCTGTGTTGTGCATGTGTGCGTGCACACGCATGTATTTGTGATTCTTTAAATGTCTATCTATTATTCATACAGGAAGGAAGACATTGTGCAATATATGTCATAATCAATTTTCATATTGTTTCAAGAGAAACGGAATTTTTTTTTGTTTTATAAACTTTTGCTCTTATTAAATCAGAGTTGATATCTTTTGTTCACTTGATTTTCCTAGTTTGACTCTTTAGAAAATAACCGAATATGAACAAAATAAACGATTTATAAGAAGAAAAAAGAAAAGACCCCCCCCCACAAAAAAACAACAAAAAACCAAAAAAACAAAACTAAAACAAAACACAAATAAAGTTGATTTTTATTTCATAATTCCTTCCAAAATTAAACAAGTCAATGAATAAATAAGAGAACGGATCCTAAGCGAACACCTCTCAAATTTTTTGTTCTTAATTCCTCCAAGAAGTGACTTTCAAGAAGAAGAGAGATCGAACATAACAGGAAATTCTTCAATAATACCGTCGCCTAAAACGAAAGACAAATTCTATTTACGTTTAAAAAAAAAAGAAACTATTTTAATATGAACTAAAGAATTAATTATTTATTTGTTATTGATTTGAAATTATAGAAACACATGACTTGTCTTTGACTTGAGGCCAATGAACATACTTTTGTTGATGAATAAGATAATGTAACAATAACAATTATGATAATAATAATAATAATAATAATAATAATAATAATAATAATAATAATGATGATGATGATGATGATGATGATCATAATAATAATAATAATGATGAGGAGGAGGATGATAAGGATAATAATGATGATGAGGAGGAGGAGGAGGGGGAGGAGGATCACTCCGGTTCAGAGTGGTCCTGGGAGTAATGTCAATAAAAGGAGGTTCATTACCTTATGTGCAGGGAAATTTAATAATAGTTATAGGAAGGATGCGCGTGGTGTAATGGTTAAAGTCATGGGAAATGGACTCGTCGCCCCGAGTTCAAATCCTGGACATGGTAATTGCATTTCACTTAGCGCTAATACCCTTGGGGAAGGTATGAATTCTACTCTCCCTCCAGCTATGGGTAAATAGCAGGGCAGACTGGGTTCTTTAACCTTGGCTAGGTAACCAGTCTAGGAGAAGGAAAACTCTGAATTCAAACCTGCTGAACTCCGCTTAAGAAATTGACCTTGTGTCGTATCCTGCTCGTGCGGAGGAGTTGGTAAATATATATAGGAAGAAACGCGCAGTTCTTCAAAGTAATAACGGCTAACATGTTGTTAGCAAGACAGACTACTAATGCAGTCGTGCAGTCTGTATTTTGCGATTTATGGCTTTCGTTGGACGAGTTCAACTTCTCGTAGGGAAATTATTCTCCGTAACAACACTAAGTATTGAGCAGGCTCATCGTTGCTTAACTTCAGTCATCAAGCGGGAATCGGTTCCTTCAATGTGATTTGACCTTAAACTGTCAGAGATAAGCCGTAGTCAGGAAGACCAAAAATAACTGAAGAAAATATAAAACACATCGAACAAAATTAAGTATCTCAACAATAAATCTATTTCAAAATACAGAAAAAGAACTTTCATTTACTCTTTTCACAGATTAATTCTATAATATATTGACCCAAAGTTATAAAAAATTTAACTTACATAAGCACTTTATGATGGCCTTGTATTATGTAGAATTATTTATAGAGAAAATCAGACCGGTTTTTTTTTCATTTAATGGGCATAAGTATATGATGTTTTGGAATGGTCATTGAATTGTAATCAAGCGATGCTGACCCCAGTAACACGAAAGTTTTATTTATGAGACTGGTATTTACGTTTATCTTTCCTCTTCTTAATGTCTGGGAAATGAGAATTAAGTCTTTATGTTTTTATGTACGTTTAAGTTTGGTCTATCTGTGCTGTGTCATTTTTATTTATTTTTAAATTCAATATAAGAAGTAAGTTTTCAAGAGAGAAATCTGAAGAATTTCAAGGAAAACAATATTTACTCTCTGAGTACAAAATTTTTGTGTCTGACAAAAAAACAAAAAACAAAAACAAAAACAAAATAAAAGACAGTAATCATTTTATAAAAAGAGGAAGTGAGTAGTGAAGAGTGAAAGAAAATGAAAATGAGTAAGAAAGAAAGAAAGAAAGAAAGAAAGAAAGAAAGAAAGAAAGAAAGAGGAGGTGACTAATGGAGAGTGAGAGGAGAGGGAGAGAAAGAATGTGAGAAATAGAAAGTGAAAGAAAAAGTGAGAAATGAAGAGTGGGACGAAAGTATTGTTGGTTGGTTAGTTGGTTCGATTTTACGGCATATCAAACCTTGTTGGGTTATTTTATGCAGAAGACGTTTCATTTTATTCATTCTTGATGGGTACTCAGTCATTTTAAGATACATTTTTAAGAACACATTTTATTTTATTTAACCCATAGATGAGACCCTAACAAGTACTACCACTCTGGACCAAGGTGGTCCTGGGAGTAATAGTGATCAAGGGATACTCCCCATTCCCCAGAACTCTAGGACTGGAACTTCAACATCAGATTGAGTTTAACGTCATATCTAGGACTATAAGATCCTCCTCCACCGCCTTCTAGCACATATAGAATAAAAATGCTGGGGCTTGGCATAAGAATTATAGGGTTCGGACAATCATGTGCTAGGGCTTGACGTGGCCTGCAGATTGATTGGAGGGAGCCTCTCCGGTCCACCGTCTAGCCTAAGTAAGGGTCAAAGTAGAGTGTTGCATGTCATGGACTTCTCAGCCACCAGGGTTCCATTCTTAAAACATCATGGGTCGTCACCCACAGCCAACAGACGGTCCCATTGGGTGGGATGTCTTACACCTCTGCAGATGTGCAGTCGGTATATTCTAAAGCCCCATCCGGCTGGGTGGAAGATGTAATGGGAATATGATTTTTGCTATCCGATCTATAGGGTGGTCGGAAAGTATTGTCACCCCTAGAGAGTGGTCGGAAAGTATTGTCACCCCTAGAGAGTTGTCCGGAAGTATTGTCACCCCTAGAGAGTTGTCCGGAAGTATTGTCACCCCTAGAGAGTAGTCCGAAAGTATTGTCACCCCTAGAGAGTGTCCGAAAGTATTGTCACCCCTAGAGAATGGTCCGAAAGTATTGTCACCCCTAGAGAGTTGTCCGAAAGTATTGTCACCCCTAGAAAGTGGTCCGAAAGTATTGTCACCCCTAGAGAGTGTTCCGAAAGTATTATCTCCCCTAGAGAGTAGTCCGAAAGTATTGTCACCCCTAGAGAGTAGCCTGAAAGGATTGTCACCCCTGGAGAGTGGTTCGAAAGTATTGTCACCCCTAGAGAGTGGTTCGAAAAGATTATTACCCCTAGAGCAGAAGTAAATGCGTCGGAATAGCCTATCATTGGATTCAACCGGAGAGCGAAGGAACCTATGCCCTTTTCACTAGCGTTAGACAAGTGACATTGCTTTTGCGCTTGGGCTGGCGCACCACACCTATTATCAGCTCAGCACTTTGCTGCATAGATCCAAGTTGTGCTACTCATGCACTGAGTTGGCGAGGACTGGTATCATGCCTGGAACCTTGTGGTTTCTAGGCGGATGCTCTACCGACAGAGCTAAACTGCCCTTATAAAATTTAACATTCATTATATTTTATTTTAGTAGTACCATATATATATATATATCATTAACAATAATATATGATAATAATATAATATTCTATTTCGTTTCCGGTGACCTAGTTCATGTAATTGTACGGTTTAGCTCAATCGATAGACCATCCACAAAGTTCCGGGTTATGCTCAGCGCATGAGTTACACAGCTTGGATCTGTTCGGTAAAGTGGGGAGCTGATGGTAGGTGTGGTGCTCCACTTCAGATACAAAAACAAACTACTACTAATGATTAAGCGCTAGTGAAAAAGGGATAGGCTCCCATATTGATCGGGTGATAGCGACAGTAGGCTACTGTAATGTACTATTTAAGAGTGGTATATTCTGGTAGGGGTACCGAGACTTTCGGACCACTCTATATACTCGCATTAGTGGCTTCTGTTTCGTATGTGGGTCAGTACTATGATTAGACTCAAAAGAGTAAGTAAAAGTAAAGTCGTCGGGGTGGCCTTAGCGGGTGAGTCCTTTTCATTAGTACTAGACCAATGAGATTATTTTGGCGTCTGAGGCGGGGCGCCACACCTACCATAAGCTCCAGCCTTTACCACACATCTCCCAGTGATACTCATACACTTGGTTGACGAGGGTCGGTATCGAACCCGGAACCTTATATTTCGTAGTCGGACGCTCTGCCAACTTAGCTAGACTGACCCAATTGATTAGACAAGTCCTATTAGCCTGATTTTAGACATCAAGTCTCAAAATATCATCCTCTATGAGAGATTGACTTATGGGGTCATTCGAGAGGGTTAGTGGTCACCAAAGGTCATAGCATGTCATTTCCTGTCCAATAGAACAATTTCTATGAAAATCGAATTGGATAGGAAGTTTTTTGACCTCCCAAAATGATAGGGTAAATAAGTTCCACATTGATCTCTAGGGTCATCGAAAGTTAGAATTAGTTTGTGTATTTTATTATATATATTGCGGGCGAATAATTATATTCCTGTAGATTAATCGTTACAGGCTAATAGCTTGACCAGAAAGATGATACAATAATTAATGCTGGTCTCATTCAACGTTTTGGATTGAATGACCCAGAATGTATATTATAGTTTACTACCAAATATATGCATCCTCCAGGTGCAAGTATTTAAGTTTTAATGTAATAAAATATCAAATTAGGTTAGAAAGGCTAAAGAAATTAAATAAGAATGCATATAAAAAGATTTGAAACTGAGGTAGGTATTATCGAAAAATATTTCACTGCTAAATTTTCTTAATTTATCTATTTAGTTAAAATAGGAAGTAAAGAATAAAGTTATAGTTATTTCTTCTTGTTAATGGATTTCTTTTAAGATTTATCCCCGAGATCATTGCTCATATTCATTAAGATAAAGCCAAACAATTTGAAATCAATAATACCAAGCACATATCTATTAAAATCAATTTTTTAATATCAATATGCAAATTAGCCTTCCTGTTCACACTGTAAACCGGTATTTTGTTGTATATATAGTTACAATTGCATATTATTAGTATGTAAACCCGCCCAACAGGGTGGGGGTCCAGTGGCTTCGGCCCTGGATCTTTACGAGTTAATAGCGTCGATCCCAAGGGGCTATCCTCCCAGGCAATACCTGCCCCCTTGATTTAAAGGGGCAGGGCTGGGTTTATTGCCCAGCGCCTGAGGCGCCCCCCTTGAGGGGGAATGCCGACAGGATCGACGCAATTTTTCACCTGCCACCCCATGAGTCTCGGCTTGTGGGTGGTCCCACATAAATAGGGCCTTTGTGCCTGACCCGTACCAGTGGGGTACGTGGAAAATATCATGTAGACCCGCCCAACGGGGTGGGGTCTAGTGGCTTCGGCCCTGGATCTTTACAAGTTAATAGCGTCGTCGATCCCAGGGGGCTGTACCCCAGGCAATACCTGCCCCCTTGACTTAAAGGGGTAGGGCTGGGTTTATTGCCCAGCCCCTGAGGCGCCCCCTTGTGGGGGGATGCCGAAATGATCGACACAATTTTTGTTCTTTTCCACCCATGAGCTTCGGCTTGTGGGTGGTCCCACGTTTAAACGAGGCCTTGTGCCCAGCCCATACAATTGGGGTATGAGGCAAATACCTGTAGATAAGCCCAACACTATTAATAACGTAAAAGAATTTTGCTAATAATTGAGGTTTAGATAAAGATAAAATCATGGAGAATGTAAGGTAAATAACTAAGGGAATTCTGATTTGAGTCGTGATATAGTTTCGGTTATAGACAGACAAACCCACAATCATCCTTATAATAAGATAGCTATAAGGGTAATACCAAAAGTTTGGTTTCCAAAGCGCTGTAGACACATGGAAACTGTTCGTGCGTCTATTAGAAACACTGTTGCGTTTGTTGTGCATGCGTCCATCGTTTTTGATGGTGCACGCGATAGACGTTATCGTCAAGTATGGAGTTGGCCCAATTATCATTTGAAATATTCATCGACCGAAATGACGATTATGTAGAAAAATAAATACATGTTGAAGTTTTAAAATGATGTAAATAATAAAACAGAAGAGAAGATCAAAGAGAACCGGTCCAGATACTGAGATAGACAAAAGATGACCCAACCAGCATAGAATATGCCACATAATAAGGTAGAGGTAATACGGCCAACATATATAACTCCGGTTTCGACCGGACGGTCCAGTGGCTTCGACCCTGGACCGTACAAGTTAACATGATCCCAGGGGACCATGCCCCCAGGCAACACCTGCCCACTTGATTTAAAGGGACAGGGCTGGATTTATTGCCCAGTGCCCGAGGCGCCCTCTTGATGGGGAATGCCGACGGGATCAACGCACTTTTTGTGCCTAACACACATGAGCTTCGGCTTGTGGGTGGGCCCACATAAAAATGTCCTTGTGTCACGCCCGCATACGTGGGATTAGACGCAAATATCATATAATAGGGTAGACGAGCTGACCAAGAAGACATGATCAGATAAGTAAAGCATGACAAGAGAAGAAGAGGGCTATATAACAATTGAAGAGAGCTATTATAATGGAGATTATGTAAATGTCTGTCACCGCTGACGTCACAATTTCCTTAGTTATCTAAGTTATATTCTCAATGATTATGAAATAGTCATTATTCAATCTTAATTATCCTCTTATCTATTAAGGATGTCTATTAAAGTCTAACCATGATAGATTTACCCCATAACTGCTCGTATTATCAAGGTATTTACCTCACATCCCACGTATGCTGGTATGACACAAGGCCGTTTAATGTGGGACCACCCACAAGCCGAATCGGTGTAAAAAATGCATCGATTCCGTCGGCATTGCTCCTCAAGGGGTCGCCTCAGGAACTGGGTAATAAACGCAGCCCTGCCACCGTGATTTAAAGAGACAGGGATGGGTTTATATATCTGAACGAACTGTCACTCGGTCGAATTATTACTTTGAGTTAGGAGAAAGCTTCTGATACGCTTATATTAATAGGTTTACTAAAACATTTTAGTTTCCCATTTTAATACGCCAAAGAAAAAAACGAAGACTGAATCATATCACAGTATCTAATTCATTACATTCAAATTTATTGTTTTTATACAATACAATGCAATTTTTCATATTTAAAATAAAATTACAAAAAACATTTTCTTTTTTTTTGGGGGGGGGCTGATCAGTGGGCATGAACAGATTCTTAGCATTTCAGTTAATTTCTATAGGGAAAATTGATTTGATATACGAGTAAATTTAATTAGAAGAAGAATGAATTGAACTCTAAGTCAAGGTACGTCTCTATATTGTAAATGTTTTTCCTATATAAAAAAAAAGTCGACGGGGCGGCCTAAAGTCGGTATCAGCCAAGCAGCGAGGGGGTCTATCCCCTTTTCACTAGTGCTAGTCCAAGGAGATTATTTTAGCATCTGTGGTGGAGCGCCACACCTACCATCAGCTCCTTACTTTACCGCACTGATCCCTGTGCTACTCATACGCTGAGTTGGCGAGGACCGGTATCGAACTAGGAACCTAGTGGCTTCTAGCCGAACGCTCTACCAACTGAGCTAACACGGCACCCTATTCCCTAACCCTTTTCCTATATAAATGCATTAAAAAACAGGAAAGAAAATATTTTCAACTCATCAGCTATTATTGCAAACGTTACTGGCAAAATGGTGTTATATTATATGTGTAATTTGATATATATATATATATATATATATATATATATATATATATATATATATATATATATACGTGTGTATCTGTGTGTCTACGAGTGTGTGAAGTTGTGTGCAGTTGTGTGCGCAAAGGGGTAGATAAACGCAATATTTTTTTTTGAATAAGATTTCGAAATAGAATTCACAGGTGTGCGGATTGTGTCTGGGAACAATTTGGTTTAACTCTAAAAATCCTTTTATTTTTAGATCAGCAATCTCATCCAAATACCAACCGATAATGAATAATCTCATTGATCGATCAATATATATATATATATATATATATATATATATATATATATATATATATGTGTGTGTGTGTGTGTGTGTGTGTGTGAGTGTGTGTATGTATAATGTGCCTATATATATACATACACAAATAGGCACATATATAAATATATATATATATATGTGTGTGTGTGTGTATAATGTGCATATATTCATACATACACAAATAGAGACATTAATATATATATATATATATATATATATAATATATATATATCTTATTATAATGGAGATTGTGTGTTTTTCTGTCTGTAACCGAAACTAAATAACGACTCAAGTCACAATTCCCTTAGTAATTGACGTCACATTCACCATGAATTTATCCTTATTTTAACCTCAATTATTAATAAAATTGTTTTACATTATTACAAAATAGCGGTTTACAGAGTGAACGGCAAGGCTAATTTGCATATTGATATTAAAAATGTAATTTTAATAAATATATGCTTAGTATTATTGGTTTCTAACTGTTTGGTTTTATCTTAATGAATATAAGCAAAAATCTCGTCAATGAATCTTAAATGAAATCCATTATTCTTTACCTCCTCTTTTAACTAAATACTTAAATTAGAAAAAATAACAATGAAAGACGAGAGTGATGGAAGAGTAAATTTCAGTTGTTCTATTTTTCAATCATATCCCCTATGTTTCAAATCTTTTTATCTGCATTCTTATTTAGTTTCATTAGCGTTTCTAATTTAATACGATATTTCATTACATTAAAACTTAAATACTTGCACCCGGAGGGTGCGTATATTTGCTAGTATGTATAATGTGCATATATATATATACACATACATACACAAATAGGCATATATATATGTACATATATGTATTAATGTTTAAGTATATATATATATATATATATATATATATATATATATATATATATATATATGCCTATTTCTGCATCTATGTATATATGCATTTTATATATATATTATATATATATATATATAATATATATATATATATATACACACACACATATGCCTATATCTGCATGTATGTATATATACACATTATACATATATACATATATATACACAATTTATATATATATGCGCATATATATGCACATTATACATATATCCATATATACATATATACACACTAGACATATATACAAATACGTATATATACGTATATCTATTCACGTACATATCTATATCGATACATATATACGTATAACTATACACGTACATATATGTGCGTATATATGTCTGTTTGTGTGTGTGTTTGTCTATCTGTATGTGTTTGTTTGCATCCAATACCTTAGAAGATAATTTGCCGAAATATCCGCTAAAAATATTCCGACATTGTAATGACATTTCACTCTGATTCAAGATTATGTTCCACTGTCGAATATTTCTTTTTGATTAGTGTGTAGAATTCTGATGGTCTCTGATAATGTTTCTCTGTTGACAAACACGCAGTCTACCTCCGAGCTACAGTAAATGACCACCTTAGATAAAAAAATAAAAAAAACGCTTTAGATATCTAGTTAAATATTCCTCATACATAGGAAGTAAAAAAAAAACTCAGACAAGAAACGTGATCGAGTAATCTATTTGGATCTCAAAACACCAATTAATGTTGTCTGTCTCAGTTTCAAGGGCATATTCTCGACTGTTCATATACCATTTATTCTAAATCGTGGTGTAAAGGTTACCGTCGTAGACAACAGACACGGTGAGACGAGTTCAAATCCTGAACGAGCCTCTTTGCATATCACATAGCGGGAAATGTATGAATCCAGTTATTCTGCCTCCAGGTGTAGATGAATTGTAGGACAGACTGGACTCTTTAAGCTTGGTATGACAACCAATCAAGGAGAAGGAAAATTCTGAATTAAAAACTCCACTTAAGAGATTGATCGTGTGTCACGTTCTATTCATGTAAAGAGGTTGGTATATACATGTAGATAAAATAGTAGGGTAGAATTGGCTCTTTAACCTTAGTTAGACAACCAGCCCGGGAGAAAGAAAATTCTGAGTTCAAACCTGTTAAACTCTACTTAAGAAAGAGGCCTTGTGTCACATTCTGTTCGTGTAGAAAGTTTGATGAAAACATATAGATAAAATAATTGTGTAGACTGGGCTATTCAAATTTGTTATGGCAATCAGACTGGGAGAAGGAAAATTCAGCATTCAAACCTGTTAAACTCCGTTTTAAAAAGAAACCTTGTGTCACATCCTGCTCGTGGGGGAGCGGTTGTAAATGTGTATACCATTTACTCCCTATGTATTTACCAAAAACTCCACCACGGGGGTCATATAAATTAAGGTCAACACATATATTATAAAAAGGGGTGGGGCATTCCATTGGGATAATAGTGTTGGGACAATAGTATAGGTGCTAGGGCTTGACGTGACCAGCCGATGGATTGGAGGGGCAGTTCGAACGTTCCTCTAGCCTAAGTAAGGGCCAAAGACTGCTCAGCAACCATGATTCCATCTTTAAGCATCACAGGTCGCTAGCCATGACCAACAGGTGGCCCCATTAGGAGGGGATGTACGCCACTGCAGATGCGCAGGTATATTCTAAAATCCCAGCCGAGAGGGTGGATATTTACATGTAATTTTGGCCAACATATTGCCTGATCAACAAATTGACAGCGGAAGATCAGGTGCAAATGACTCACGCGGAGGCACAGGAAATGCATGGGTGTCAACATGGGCTGCAAACAAAAACAGGATATTACCTTGAACTGATTGAACAGACGTTAGACAACCAGAAGGCATGTGTAGTGACAAAGCGTAGGCACAGAAAATGTGTAGCCCATAACCAATAAAAACAAGCTGCGTGGACAAGGAGGTGTGTTTACAGGAAAACTGCATAGATATCCCGATCAAAGAGGCGATGTTGAGTTGGCGAGTTGTATAAACTCTTATATATTTGGGTTGAGCAAATCGCTTGCAGTCAGAACTTCCGAAGGCTTCTGTGTATGTGTATTCTCTACCGACAACACTCAGTCTAAACACATGGACGAATAAAAATATAACTATATATATATATATATATATATATATATATATATATATATATTGATAGATAGATAGATAGATAAATAAATAAATGTTTTAGTTCATATTTATTTACATTGGAACAATTTGTGCTACCGTTGGTTTCTTGCTGTGTAGCAGTCATCAAACAACGAAAATGTTTTGAAAATGTTGCAAATGATATATATATGTTAAATGTGTGCGTTTGGTTAACTGTATTCGCGTGTCACTTATTTTTTTACGTGTTTGCGCGTGTAATGTCGGATGCGCCTGTTCTCTTCGTACGTCTGCGTATGTTGGCATGCATGCATACGTGTGTGTGTGTGTGTGTGTATGTGTATGTGTGTGGTTGTGTGATCCGTGCTCGTTGTCACGTCCAGTGAGAATATATAACACTATCTGATAAAGATTGATTTTTGCGTAATTTGGACCAAAATTTCCCGATCGCACACTATAGAAACCTAATTCCTAATTTAGGAAGCGCGTGTTGTAATTTAGGAAATGGACTCGTCGCCCCGAGTTCAAATCCTGGACGTGGTAATTGCATTTCACTTTGCGCTAATACCCTTGGGAAAGGTATGTATTCTACTCACCCAGCAGCTATGGGTAAATAGTAGGGCAGATTGGGCTCTTTAATCTTGGTTAGGTAACCGGTCTAGGAGAAGGAAAATTCTGAATTCAAACCTCTTGAACTCCGCTTAAGAAATTGACCTTGTGTCACATCCTGCTCGTGCGGAGTGGTTGGTAAATATATATAGAAACCTTATTATTTTCTCAGGCGATATCTGACACAAATAATCTCAAGGAATGAAATATCCACAATGTTTTGAAGCCAAGAAAGTGCAACATGGATAATAATTAAAGAAAAGAACAAAAAATGAAAATAAGAGATAAAGAAAATGAATAAAATACATTGGATTCGAAGAAAAGTTCTTCCTCGTTTTATCCTTTTAGCAAATTTAAGCTGATCAATTAGTGTTCTAATCTTCGGGATCGGCTCTCTAATCTCGCCAAACACATTAGCTTTTGGGTTTGCCCATTGCTACACACCAAGAGGAAAAGGATCATCCTTTATAGGCATCTAAGTTTTTACTGCTTCCAAGCCAATTTCATGCATTCGCTTATTAAGTTTACTGTTTCATCACTATCAAATTTGCTTATATAATTGTTGGTTTGTTGGATTTTACGGCGTGTCAACATGGTTGGGTTATTTCATACCAAAGATCTTTTATTCATTTTTGATGGGTATTCAATTTTTTTTCAAACTCAATTAATATGACATAGAAACGTAACAGAGAAGGAAGGGAAAGTGCATTAGATTCAAGAGGGAACTACTTTAAAGGAGAAAACATTTAGTTTGTTGCTTGGATTTTAAATGAATTGTTTGTGATAACAGTCCCATTAATTTTCAGACACACCTTGTATATAAACACGTTTGTCCCCCAACAATAACTTCGGAGGAACAATCTGTTATGAAATGGTTTGCTCCCGTCGAAAAATAAAAAACGATGGTATAAATGGGTTCCATACTACATTCTCAGTGCCTCTGATTTTTGTGCTAATGCCCTCTTCCGACCAGTAAATGTTATATCTATCTATCTCTCTCTCTCTTTCTCTCTCTCTCTCTCTATATATATATATATCTATATATATATATATATATATATATATATATATAGATATAGATATAGATATAGATATAGATAGGTAGATAGATAATATCCATTCTAACAGACATACGTGGTATCAACTGATATTAATCGAAAACTCGATTAATTCAGCGGATGTAACCCTGACGATTCAGATGATGAAACTCGAGTAGGTCACTTTATATCCATTATATATATATATATATATCGGAGTTACCATTAAATCCACCAAGCAAATAAGCATACAATCTTATTTACTTCGGTATTTTTCTCTAAGACCGATTAAAAAGTGATCAATACATAAAGCTAAATAGACGATTATAATCGAATGGTTTAAAATATACCTATATATATATATATATATATATATATATATATATATATATATATATTAAGAAATTTTAAAAAACAAGTGTTCCAAAAATTATATGAATTTATTCATCTTATTTTGGAACACTTGTTTTTTTCAAATTTCTTAATACTGTAGGATTTATTTCCATATTTACTCCCATATATATATATATATATATATATATATATATATATATATATATATATGCGCGATCATATAAAAACCATATGTTCCCGCCGAATTACCGAAGTTAAGCAGCGATGAGCCTGTTCAATATTTAGATCGGTAACCTTTTTCGAAAAGCGGGTTGAAAAAGATATGGCTCACCTTTAGAAGGGTAAAACAACTGAAAAAAAATCCAGGGTTATTTTGCATTGACGGTGCCTAAACAATATTTACTATCGAAAAACCGCTTACAGTCAAGTCAAGTAGAAAGCATCTGTTCCCGCTGAATCATCAAAATTGAGGGGGCGCCTCAAGAACTGGGCAATAAACCCAGCCCTGCCCCAGTGATTTAAAGAGACAGGGCTGGGTTTATCTATCTGAACGAACTGTCACCCGGTCGAATTATTACATTGTGTTGAGAGTTAAGTCTTGAGTTACGAGCAAGGTTCTGATACGCTTATATTGATAGGTTCACTAAAAACATTTAAGTTTCCCATTTTAATACGTATAATATATATATATATATATATATATATATATATGTGTGTGTGTGTGTGTGTGTGTGTGTGTGTGTGTGTGTGTGAAACTGTAACGATGTAGAAAATAGAATAGTCCAACACGTAGGAAACATCACGAAATCGAAATTATGAATGATTTGAAGATATTTCTAAATATAAAATTCTATGACAGCTACTCCAACGTACAAAGCATAAAAACAAATTGATTCTATCAATTTGTCAATCGACCAAATCGCTGGCTAAAACAGAAATGCCTTTGCACTCTGATATATTTGCTTGAACTTAACTATTTCAATCTTATTTTATGTCCCGGAGACCCCCTCCTATTCTTTCTTACTCTCTCTCTCTCTCTCTTCTCTCTTCTCTCTCTTCTCTCTCTCTCTCTCTCTCTCTCTCTCTTTCTCTCGGGGAGTCACCGTGCCGTAGTGGCTAACGTGTCCGACTGTGACATCGTACTAAGCGGGTTCGAATTGTAGTCGTGTTATTACGTTCACTTTCGGACTAGAATATGTGAACATAAAGTAGGGGGTCAATTTTAAATTACAATAGAGTTATAAACTGGTTCCCCATTTCTTGGTCACACTGGATTGTATATTCTCAAGTGGGGTAGCCCTCGGGGTTTATTGACTAACGTGATGGACTGGGACACCGTAGTAAGCGAGTTCGAATTCCAGTCGTGTTAAATCAGGGTTTCTGGCAGACCACACATGCGGACGACATCTACGCATCCATTTCCCAAGAAAATGGTGGTTCGACCATTCACGAATAACAATAGAAAAATATGGAGGATCCATATATTAAGGAACATACATTAAAGAATTGAAAAAAATGTAACTGCATATAAAATAGTCATAAATAGTTTCAAATAGCGGTTTACTTTTCCATCACCCTGTACATAGTGTCAAAATATTTACCAAAATATTGCAAAACTTTTGACTCAAACACTTAATACAACGAATAATTGATCTTGGAATGAGGACGAATAAGGAGTGTAAATAAGGGAATTATCAAGTCATGATTGAAAAATACGACAGTATAATTACTGTGATTGGACGGAAAGGCAAACGATTTTTACAAGCTGGATATTAAAGACACTGAACAAGGATTTCAGGTTAAGAAATTGCTGGGAAATTACAGCTATGCCATTTGGTTATTAGGTCAAACGGCGAGACATTTCCGGGGAGAATGTCTTCATCTTCCAACGATTCAACTGGCCGGACTGGGTTACCAGGTCATCTGTCTAGTAGCTTTTTAAGGATATATGTATATATATATATATATATATATATATATATATATATATATATATGATGGACTCTCCCGTCGATCGACGTATGAGTGTTCATACAATGAACATCCACACAGTGATTTGTTTATAGTGGTGAAGGCTTGTGTTGGACCATCCACACTTTTTGGCACAGTTGATAGGAAAGAATTGGTGCATCAAGGGTTGCCACAAACCCACTCAACAACCAGCCTCAGGAATTTTGAATTCAGTGTTATCCCTCTCCTAGACTGGTTACCTATCCAAGGCTGAAGGGCCCAGTCTACCCTACTATTTAACCCATAGCTGGAGGGAGAATATATGGATTCATACCTTTTCCAAGGGTATTAGCGCTATGTGAAATGCCAACAGCTTCGTCTAGGAATTGAATCATTCATAATTTCGATTTCGTGATGTTTCCTACGTGTTGAACTATTCTATTTTATACATCGTTACAGTTTCACACACACACACACACACACACACACACACACATATATATATATATATATGGAAATACGGTGAGGAAATTAATCCGACAATATGAGAAGAAAATATTTTAAAAATATAACAAACACAGGATGTTATAATCAAGAGAAACAATTTTATGTGTCAATACTTAAGCATCTTGGTATATTGTACCATATTCAGGACACTGTTAAGTAATGTTTATGTTATATTTCGTTCTCTGCCCATTCACGTTCATGCATGCGTCATCCTACGATCTTCACCTTCCATTTTTGCACATGCAATGATCACGTCATTGGCTTTCGTAAACAAACGCGCATATAAAAATTAACTGTTAATAACATCATATTCACACATTCACTATACATTTAACATTTTTCATTTTGTCCCTCACATAAACATTACTTAACAGTGTCCTGAAGATGGTACAATATACCGAAATGCTTAAGTATTGACACATAAAATTGTTTCCCCTGATCATAACATCCTGTGTTTGTTATATTTGTAAAATATTTTCTTTTCATATATATATATATATATATAATATATATATATATATATATGTGTGTGTGTGTGTGTGTGTGTGTGTGTGTGTGTGTTGTGTTATCCCGAAACCTCAAGTACGCAGACTTTTAGTATTTTCTTGAAAAGATGTATCCACAGAAAAGTATCAGTTAGTACACGTATAAAAAAATCACGAAGTATGGGTTTGGAAAGTTTGGATATCAAAGGAAGGATTGAAACCATTCAGAACACTGCACTGCTGCAATCTGCCAGAATACTCAGAAGAGTCCTGGAGACCTGAGGAGACTTGCTGTCACTCAGACTCCAGTGCAAGACCATCAGCTAATGCTGATGTGAAAACTCAAAAATAATAATAATAATAATACGCAGCACAAGGCAATGCCATAAGAACAAACTATATAAAGGTACACATAGATAGGACGTATCAGAATAGTAAGTGCAGAATTTGTGGAGACAGAGACGAAAAGGTTAATTATATCAGTGAAAGAATCGAAACCTTCCGAGAAACCACATTGTTAAAATCAGCTAGAATACTCAGTAGAGTCATGAGTGAATAACAAGAATCGAAACCTTCCGAGAAACCACATTGTTAAGATCAGCTAGAATACTCAGTAGAGTAATGGAGAACTGGGGAGACTTACTATCATTCAGATTCTACAGAAAGACTTCCATCTAACGCTGATGTGAAAAACTCGCAAGAACTGATAGAATCAAAATGTTAGTAAGAATTGGATATTTTTAAAAATGAGGTTAGAGGATACAATCAGTTTATTCTCAGTTGTGTCGATAGAATCATCATCATCACCATCACCATCATCAGGTTGCGCTGACAGCACGGATGTCCATGACAATTGCTATCCGTCCCTATCATTTATCCCAGATGATTTACCGTACAGATCAGATTACCATAGTTGTGCTATTCATGCTGATTTCGCGAAGACCGGTATCGAACCCGAAACCATGCAATTTACTTTGGCGAATGCTCTACCAAACAGCTATGCAACGTATTTAATCAACTTTTATAGTTCTAGTTGCTGAATATAGGATATATATATATATAATATATATATATATATATATATATGTATGCGTGCATGCCAAATATATATATATATATATATATATATATATCTATTTGGCATGCACGCATATATATATTATATATATATATATATATATATATATATATATATATATATATATATATATATATATATATATATATATATATATATATATATATAGTGGGGCCAGGTTAGCTCAGTCGGTAGACCGTTCGGGTAGAAACCACAAGGTTCCTAGTTCGATAACGGTCCTCGCCAACTCAGCGTATGAGTAGCACAGGGATCTGTGCGGTAAAGTAAGGAGCTGATGGTAGGTGTCGCACTCCACCTCCGATGCTAAAAAACAATCTCCTTGGTCTAGCGCTATTGAAAAGGGGATAGATTCCCTCGCTGACTGACTGATACCGACTTTAGGCCGCCCCGACGACTTTTACTTTTAAATATATATATATATATATATATATTTAATTTGTTGAGTTTTAAAAAATATATAAATGCTTATTATAGATAGCTACCCAGGTTGTCTTGCTAAGTCGCAGTCATCAGACTGTCAAATTAGATCTTATGGTGTTTATTAGAAGATCCTTTCTTAATGTTATATTCTGGACCGTAAATTACGTCGGTTGCTATTTTGGACGCTATTACGCTTCGGATTTTTTTTCGGATAGCAAGACAACCTGGGTAGCTGTCTATAATAATCATTTATTTAAAAAAAAAACTCAACAAATTAAATAAATATTAGCTCTCACAATTTGTGATTGAGCACTGTATTTTCTTTGTTTCATCACAAAAAAAAATTGTTTTTATATATACCTATATATTTGGGAGAATATGTGTTTAAATGAAGTCGAACCTAATTTATGAAAGTTAATTAATTAATAATTAATTAATTAGGCGGGATTACCTATTAAATTTAAGGCTAAACAAATCGAGAAAAATCAATCTCTGTATGCACATTTCGGCCTATTAGGCCTCATCAGCAGAGCTATAGATACAAAGACCGCACCGTGTGCGATTCGAAACCTGATTGTCAAGCTGACTTGTCAAGCGTCTTACCACCACACCAAACGGACTTAGCAGATTTCTTCGTTTTGTTAAGGAGTAGGTATTTATATTCCTCTTAAGTGACCTCTACACGAACTTACGAGAAGTAAACAAACAGACGATGTTTGTGATATGGCTATTTTCAGCCGACAATATTTGGGAGAATATGTGTTTAAATGAAGTCACTTAAGAGTTAAGGGTCACTTAAGAGGAATATAAATACCTACTCCTTAACAAAACGAAGAAATCTGCTAAGTCCGTTTGGTGTGGTGGTAAGACGCTTGACAAGTCAGCTTGACAATCAGGTTTCGAATCGCACACGGGGCGGTCTTTGTATCTATAGCTCTGCTGATGAGGCCTAATAGG
>CM042159.1:43564734-43604734 GCA_023376005.1 Doryteuthis pealeii | reverse complement strand
TGTGCAACCTCTTAAGCAACATTAGTTGCTGTGAGCAAACTGAATCCATTGTTTAACAAAATTACCTTTTTTACTTGATTACAAAATTACTTTTTTTTACTTGATTACAAAATTACTTGATACGGCATTAAATGAGTTGAAAAAGGGTTGATATACCAACCTATATGATGTATTTTTTGTGTTTGTCGTAGGATGCGAACTTGGTTATCTGAGTTCAAATCCCAAACGAAGCTGTTTATAGTACACATAGTTCTAATACCATTGCAGAAGGTAAGTATTTACCCACCCTTTCATCGCAGGTAGGATTTGACACAAGGTGACATATATGAAGCATCCAGGGAAGACTATTTAGTAGTAATAGATCTACGAGACTAGCTTACTAACCATTACACCACGATTAATATATATATATATATATATAATATATATATATATATATATATAAGTAAAGAAATAACAAGAGAGTTAGAGATTTTGTGTTATAGTCTATTTCGGGGAGCTTAGACAACGTGTCTAATTCTCCCAACTCATCAGATGCGAATGATGAATTCTTTATTACTTTTAAGGCATTTGAAAACAGATTTCTTTTATTTTAAAACATTTTTTTTATTGTCCTGTATCGCTCAGCTGCAGGGCAATAAAAAAGAAAAAAGATATTTGACCACTTGTCAGTAATTCGTTAGGAATTTCTGTTAAATCAATCTATTCCAGATTTCAACTAAAAGGATCACCCCAGTTCATTTAGAATTCATTTATTTAGTAGTTTGTTTCTTCTTCATATCTTCCTATTTAACTTAATCTATTTTTTTTATTTTATTCTATTTTATTTTCTATTTTTTATTTTTATTTCTAAGTAATTTATATCTAAGTCTTTTGTTATTTCTGTACTTATAAATTTGCTCTGTGACTCTAACAATAAGAGCACACATTGAGCTCTCAAACTGCGACAGGTTGTTTAAAAAAAACTCCTATGTCGTAAGGAAGATTTCTTCTCTGAACTTTTGGATTATATATATATAATATATATATATATATATATATATATATATAGAGAGAGAGAGAGAGAGAGAGAGAGAGATAGAGAGAGAAAGGAATAAAGGTAAAAAGAAAGATAGAAGGAAATATAGTAAAAAAAGAAAATAGATAGATAGATAGACAGATAGATGTGTATACATCATACACTAGGGATTTATTTTAAAGTGAGAAAGGTTCTAATATGTTTTTTTATACTGGTTGACCGTTAAGATTAACTTAATTCCTACTTAGCGGCTTGACACTTGTCACGGCAGAGAATATCTGAGTGAATATAACGATGGAGGGGGAGAAACTCCTTTACTTCTCGTATCGATTACCAAGAAAGTGAGTTAACGACAAAGATAGTAAAACATAGATAGTGACAGACATTGTTGTATAACCACATCTCGGGTATATAATGAGAGAGAGAGAGAGACAGACAGACAGACAGAGACAGAGTATGAGTAGAGATGAAGACTCTCTCGGTTGCCATGTTCTTATTTCTCGGGCTGATCCTGTGGGTTGCCTCTTCGTGTTGGGCTGGTCATCGCTTTTTTAATAACTTAACAAGACTTGTCTTCTTCTAAGTTTTTATGAACAACCCAACCCATATTCGACCGCGCGGGGAGTGCGACCCCGAGAAACGTCCGCTCTCATTGAATGTCTAGAACTAAACTAAAACTTAAATTCTCACGCCTCTAATGGTGCGTTTTTCAAAGAGTTAAGTAAAAAGGTTATTACCCACCAGTAACCATCAAAGTAACTTTCCAGTGGACCCCCGTTATTCTGAATCTAAGGAATCCTGATTCAAAATATTCTTACTATTGTACGTACATAATTCATTGAGTATACATGAATTATGTAAAAACATCTCACCTGATCTACGAAGGGGAGTCAAAAAGTAATGCCATTTTGTTTAAGACAGGTATAACTAAATGAAGCTGGTCCTCTGTGGATCACATCCCTACTTCTCCACATAGTCGAGGAATTTATTTTCAATTCTCCAATACTAAATAACTGCACACACACACACACACACTTGCGCATACACACACAGACGCACACAACACACACAACACACAACACACACATATATATATATAAAATAATTTTATTACACCATGTGCATGTGTATATATATATATATATATATATATATATATATATAGACACATAGTATAATTGTTACCGTTGAAGGAAATTGACAAGTTCAAATATCTGGATGAAGCTGTTTGAATTTTACATGTGTGTATGTACACACACACATGTACCCCCACACATATATATACTTACATCTCTATATATAAATGTTTATATACGTTATAATATATATATATATATACATATATAGTATATATATATATATATATATATATTAAATAATATAAAATGGTAATGCTAATTAAGCCATGGAATTAGCACAAGTTCATTTCGTTTTCATTAAAGAGGAGATGATTTGTGAATTAGAAAAAGATTACATCCAATTAGAAATTTCGAGATGTAAAAAGAAAAATTACAAAGTGTGGAAATGTCCCCGTCAACAGTTGTGAAATAAATATCATTAAAGACTAAAAAAATCGCCAACGAACAATGACGACTAATTTGGAAATTCTACAGAATCAAATGGATACCAAAAATTAAAGAGTTTTGTGTGAAGACATTTTTTTCTTCAGAATTCTACGTTTATGACGCTATCGTTTTTCTGCACTTTCTAACTTTTCTGTTGCGAGTAATTCCCCCGAAGAAGGCGTATAAAATGTTATTGACAGCTAGAGATCAACTCTTTGTCTAATTTAAACCACTCACAGTGACTCTCAATGACTGCGATGATATCGTAAGTCGCTGACAGTGGCTCTCGGGTGTGTCACTTGTTTACTCTTAGATTACTATAATAATAGGACTTTCTTTGAATAGAATAAGTCTTGGGGTGAATAGATAGTGAACTTTATTATAATTTTTGTGGCCATTTTTAAGCTGCAGATGAGAGCACTTTACAGTGGAGATCGCTTGTATTTCTTCTTGTGTTAAATAAAATGGGCAGAATCCTTGTTGTCTTGTGCTAAGAAGAATGGCTTGGGTAAGAGAGCCTTGGTGTTGGCAGAATCCCTTGGTTGTTCCTTGGTGCTAAGCAGAATACTTGGGTTAAGAATAAGTCCTTGTGTTGGGTAGAATCCTTGGTTGTTCCTTGGTGCTAAGAAGAATGCTTGGGTTAAGAAGAGTCCTTGTGTTGGGCAGAATCCTTGCATTGATCAGAATCCGTGTGTTGTTCATCCGTTCGTGCGTGTCAAATCAGAGCAACTTTCAAGATTGGGGATTAAATAGTTAACTAACCACGTATTCGAGCGTACTGATCGGCTGCTTGAATCTATAAGTTTAAGTGGTGGGGTCCAGCACACCTTATATTATTAAAATATTCCAACATACAGGTAAAAAGAATATCCCATCAATCTGGTAAAACATACCAGGAAACTTTGGTACAGTCATGGGGGAAATTTGGAAGGCAAAGAATTAAACTCAAATAATTTCTGCTGCCTCTACAGGAAAAGTTATTGTCAGGATGAATAAATTGGAGGCACTCGTTGTGTAACGATTATCGTCATACTGTTATCATTTTTGTAAGGAAGTGTAGTGTATATTTTAAAATTAACGATAACACTGGAAAATAACAGTGGGGTTTATGTTTATAGAGTTTGCTTAGAATAGCTTTGAACCTGCAGTCATCTGGAGCGGGGATTCTCATTGTCTTAGAGAGTCACATGACCAGGCGACATTGCGGACTTAGAATTTAATTAACTCACGTGTCGTGAAGATTGTCTTTGGAATCGAGTAAAAAATTGTACAGGAAACTATGTCTCAGTTTTTCTTACATTAAAAAGAACAATCAGTTATGATGGACTAGACATAAGGCAAGTAGAAAGAAATCCTCTCCACCCTAGAAGAAACCAAATACCCATCCCGAAAGAGAATCTGTTATGGATCTGCTAGACTAGCTTGCTAACCATTGCAACTTATGCTTCTATAAGTATATAATCATTAACATAAACCCCATTGCTTCTTAGAACCTCATTATACCTGTCAAAAAGCTTATAGATCTTACGTTTATAAAGTTACTAGAAAAGAAAGGTGACCCGTTGGTCACCCATTCAGCTCTGAGTAGATAATTGTGATCAGGAAGAAAGTTAGTTTACCAAGCGAATTAAATTTTAAAAAAATAGATACCACCGGAGAATTAAAAAAAACATTAAAATAATTTTGCTAAAATTTACAGTTAAGTCATAACCAAATCTGTCTTTTATTTCCCATCCTGCCTGTCACTTCCCCCTCTCTCTATATATATATGTTTCTTAACTACTACTTATATATGTTAGTCGTGAGTGTAAAGGGAGAGATTAGAGAGTAGATTGAAAGGTAGATTTATCTTCCCACTTATTTATGTTATGCATAAGCCAGCTATTAGCTGCTGAAAATTAACATACAAATAAAGTGGGAAGGTAAATCTCTCTCTCACACACTCCAATATCTCTCCTTACAATCACAGAAAACAACTAACATACATAAGTAGTCAATCAAGATATATAGAGAGAGTGGAAAGTGACAGGCATAATGTGAGTTAAAGACGGGTCAGCTTTTGGCTTAATTGCAAATTTTGCAAAATGATTTTAATGTTTTTTTAAAATTCTCCGGTTGTATTTATTATTATTATTATTATTATTATTATTATTATTATTATTATTATGTCAAAATATAAAAATGTGAAGTAAGAGACGGGTTGTTTTTTTTTTACTTAATTGCAAATTAAGACTAATTAGAACCAAATAAAGTAGATTTTTTCAGATATAACTTAATCCCAAAACTAAGAAATATTTTGGATGGTTTTTTGTGTCATTAAACTAACTAGGAAAATAGCCTTTAGCTTACAATCATTAATTTACTCAGCTGCTCCGGTTTAGCTCAGTGGGTAGAGCGTCCGGCTAGGAATCACAAGGTTCCTGGTTCCATACTGGCTCTCGCCAACTCAGCACAGGGATATGTGCGGTAAAGCGAGGAGCTGATCGTAGGTGTGGCGCTTCACCTCAAACGCTAAAATAATCTCCTTGGTCTAGCGCTAGTGAAAAGGGGATATACTTCCTCGCTGAATGGCTCATGCCGACATTAGGCCACCCCGATGACTTTACTTAGTATGATAATATATTTTGGTTTTTTTTAATCCAAAATATGAAGCCAATTCGTGTTCAATTTCCTTTGTTGATGTCAACCTAAGATCATCCAAATAATTCTGTAATCCCCTTTCACGACTAATAATCAGAAGGAACAAGGTCAAGAACATAATGTGGATTAAGCAATTTTTGCTCAAAGTGATTTGTAGGGAGACTGGCATTATCATGATAGAAGTAGTCGGGGCGGCCTAATGTCGGTATCAGCCAATCAGCGAGGGAGTCTATCCCCTTTTCACTAGCGCTAGACCAAGAAAATTGTTTTTTAGCATCTGAGGTGGAGCGCCACACCTACCATCAGCTCCTTACTTTACCGCACATATCCCTGTGCTACTCATACGCTGATTGGCGAGGACCGGTATCGAACTAGGAACCTTGTGGTTTCTAGCCGAATGCTCTACCGACTGAGCTAACCCGGCACCTTTCATGATAGAAGATGACTCACTTTCTGTTGATTAAGGTGTTTGTTTTTTTTTGTCTAAATGACACTCACTCCTACCTGACACGTGATTGAAAGAAAGAAAAGAAAGAGAATAATAAGTGACAATGATTGAGAAGGAAGCAAAAGAAAAAGGGAATATTGCTGAGAATTAAAGAATGAAAAACTAGGGAGAGAAAGAGAGAGAGAAAAAGGAAAAGTTAAAAAAAAAAAAAAAAAAAAGAAAGAGAAAGAAAGAAAGACGGGAGAGCAATTGAGAATGAGGAAAAAAGAATATTATTGAAAAGTAAGGAATGAAAAACTAGGGAGGGAAAGAGAGAGAAAAGGAAAGGTTCAAAGAAAAAAAGAAAGAGAGAAAGAAAGAAAGAAAAAAAGGAGAGCATCTGAGAATGAGGAAAAAAGAACAAAAAGAATATTATTGAAAAGTTAAAGAAGGAAAAACTAGAGAGGGAAAGAGAGAGAAAAGGAAGAGTTCAAATAAAAAAAGGGAAGAAGAAAGTAAAATGAGAGGGAGATAAAGAAAGAAGTGAAAGCAATTGAGAATGAGGAAAAAGAAAAAGATATGTAAAGGAATAAAAGAAATCAACGAGAGGAAGGAGAGAAAAGGAATAGCTGAAAGAAAGAAAGAAAGAACGAAAGAAAGAAAGAAAGAACGAAAGACGGGACAACAATAAAGAATGAGAAAAAGAAATGCAAAATAACAAATGAAAGATAATCCAAGGAAAGAAAGCGAAAGTAAATAACCAAAAGAAAGAAAGAAGGAAAGAAAGAAAGAAAAGAAAGAAGGAAAGAAAGAAAGAAAGAATGAAGGAAAAAAGAAAGAAAGAAAGAAAATAGGTGTCAACAAAGAAAACAAAGAAACTAACCATAAAATAATCCAAGGAAAGAAAGCGAAAATGAATAACCAAAAGAAGAAAGAAAGAAAGAAAGAAAGAAGAAAAGAAAGAAAGAAAGAAAGAAAGAAAAAGAAAGAATGAAGGAAAAAAGAAAGAAAATAAGTGGCAACAAAGAAAACAAAGAAACTAACCATGAAATGAAAAAAGAAGTGACCACACCTGAGAATGAAAAAAAAAACGGAAATGAAGCTGAGAAGCAAATGAAAGAGAAACAATGGAGGGAAAGGATAGAAAAATAAGTGATTTAAAAAAAAAAGAAAGAACGAAAGAGAGGAGTGACAATAATTGTGAACGAATAGATAGACAATATGGAATATTTCTGAGAAGGAAAAGGAAACTAAAAAAAAAAAGAAGAGAAAATAAATAACAGAAAGAAAGAAAGCAAGGAAGAAAGAATTGAAAGATAGAAAAACAAAATAGGAAATAACCTGAGAATAAAAGAGAGGAAAAAATGAACAGTGCATAAAAAAAGAAAACACTGAGAACTAGAGAAGACAGAAAGAATAACTTAAAGAAGGAAAGAAGGAAGTAATGAAAGAAAGAAAGAAAGAATGGGAGAAAGAAAGAAATAAAAAAGAGAGAAAAGGGGTGGTAATTATTGGAAATGAAGGGAAAGAAAAACCGTAATGGAGAATACCATTGAAAAGTAAGTGAAAGACAAACAAGGAAAAGAAAGAAGAGAAAAGGAAAGTAAAGGAGAATGAATAACAGAAAGAAAGAAAGAAAGAATAAATGAATGAATGAATGAAAGAAAGAAAAGAAGAAAAAGGGGTGACAATAATTGGAAATGAAAGAAAAGAAAAAAGAAATGGAGAATACAACTGAAAAGTATAGGAAATATAAACAGGGGAGAGAAAGGACAGAAAGGAAAGAAAGGAGAATTACAGAAAGAAAGAAAGAAAGAATAAATGAATGAATGAATGAAAGAAAGAAAAGAAGAAAAAGGGGTGATAATAATTGGAAATGAAGGAAAAGAAAAAAGAAAAAGAGAATACAACTGAAAAGTATAGGAAATATAAACAGGGGAGAGAAAGGACAGAAAGGAAAGAAAGGAGAATTACAGAAAGAAAGAAAGAAAGAAAGAAAGAAAGAAAGAAAGAAAGAAAAAAAACGAAAGAAAAGAAGAAAAAAGGCAATAGATGAGAATGAAGTAAAAGAAGAAGAGAATAAGACTGAGAAACAAATGAAAGACAAACTGAGGAGAGAAATGAAAGAAAAATAATAGAAAGAAAGAAAAAAGAATACATTTTAACAAAGAAAAGAATCAAGGATACGATCAATTGAAAATGAATAAGGTTACTCTTTTAAAAAGCACAAATAATGGAGGAGGGGGTAGTAAAAAAGTAATGCAATTTTCTTTATTTCATGCGAAGTTTTTCTTTTATATAACTAAAGTCTACATTGAAACCCTAACGAGGCTCATAGCAAGAATCCGACGAGTAAGACCCAACTTGCCAAACGATAAACGACTATGTCCTCCTTCTGCATGACAATGCTCGACCCCACACAAGCATCAGGACTTACTAAGGTGGAGCGTCACACCTACCACTAGCTGTCCACTTTACCGCACAGATGACTCAATCTGCGCTGAGTTGGTGGAAACCGGTATTGAGCCAGGAACTTTGCAATTCATAGGCGGGTGATCTACCGACTGAACTAAAAAGAAAAACATATGGACAATTAGAGGGAAATGAATCGGTAACCTTAAAAGATGAATCAAAGGAACCTGGAAAAAGAGGGAGAAAAGGATCATAGCCCCATATGACGTCAGCAACAAAGTGACCAATGGACGCACAAAGACATGAAACCATACGACTTCTGGGAAATAAAGAAATACAATTAAAAAGTCACAGAAGTCCTTGAAGGACACACTGTGAAGTTTTTTTCCCTAGAAAGAACTAAGACAGTTCACAGTGAAAATTACGAGAGTTTTTTGAAGAGAGAAAAAGAAAAAAAAAGAAACGAATGATATAAGGACAGGAAAAGGAATTACTGAAATGTAGAAAATAAAACGGGAAAAAAGTAAAATAATGAAAGAAAGGAAAAAAAAGGAGAGATAATAGGGAATTTTAGAAGAATCAAAGAAAAGGGATGGAGCAACAAAAAGAAGGATGAAAAGAAATAGAGTTGCAAGAAAGAAAGAAAGGAAGAAAGAAAAAAGGAAGAAATAAAGAAAGATAGAAAGAAAGAAACAAAAAAAAAATGATAGAAAGAAAGAAAGAAAGGATCGAGAGAAAAGGCGATAAGATAAGAAAGAAAGAAAGAAACAGAGAAAGAAAGAAAGAAAGAAAGGAAGGAAGGAAGGAAGAAAGAAAGAAAGAAAAAAAGAAAAATGATCGAAAGAAAGAAAGAAAGGATCGAGAGAAAAGGTAAGATAAAAAAGAAAGAAAAAAAAGAAGAAAGAAAAAGAAAGAAAGAAAGCAAGGAAGAAAGAGAAAGAAAGAAAAAAATGATAGAAAGAAAGAAAAAAAAGAGAGAAAGAAAGAAACGGAGAAAGAAAGAAAAAAATAGAAAGAAAAAAAAGAAAGGATCGAGAGAAAAGGTGATAAGATAAAAAAGAAAGAAAAAAAGAAAGAAAAAAAGAAAGAAAAAAACGGAGAAAGAAAAAGAAATAAACAAAGGAAGAAAGAAAGAAAGAAAAAAAAAGGCCTAAGTGAATATAAGTAGTATGGGAATAGGAAATCGGAAAGATTTCGAGGGGGATACAAAAGAAAGAAAGAAATATATCTCTATTAAGAAATGGAGATTCGGTCTCTATTTGTCTGTAACAAAAACTACGTCACTATTTACCTCACAATTACCAAAATCGCCAATACATAGAATAAAGGTCAATTAATATTAATAAAATAAATAAAAGCAGTTCTTTATAATTCAACATTTGAATCCTTTCCATTAGAATAAATAAACTATTTATTACTTAAATAAATAAACTATATAATCAATAAAATTAATTAAGAAATTGTATCACTTGAAATGAATAAAATTATTTACCAAATTTGTAATCAATTCTTAAAAATTATTTTTTACTCTCACCTCTTTTTCAGCAACAAGAGATTAACTAAATGTTTATAAATTAATAAATACCTACGATTTTTTGTAAAATTTATGAGTAAAATATTCAAAATAATTATTCAATTAATAATTAATAGATGCACGCAACATTTTATTTGAGGGGGGAACAGAATTAAGTTTCCATTTCAAATTGTTTAATTCTTTTACTCCTTTAATAAATTTGATAATTCTAATTACTTATGGTACAAACTCTTTGAGGTTGGATTTTTAACTCCCACCCCCTCAGGCAATATCTTTCAAAACATAACTTTTACACCGCTCGGAGGGTGTTTTTTTCTAGTATGAATAAAGAAAGACTGACAAAAGAAAGAAATTTAAGCAGGAGATAAATAAATAAATATATGAATAAAGAAAACAAAAAGACGATATGAATATAAGTTTTATTGAAAGAAGACAAGGGAAAGACTTGGAGAAGGATACAAATAGAAGAAAAAGAAGAAAAAGAAAAAATAAATTACGTTTGAAATAAATAAATAAATAAAGACAATGTGAAGTAGAATTGGTGCATATCGTACGGGCGGAAGAAGGATTTTCCGTTTAAACCGAAACAAAGAAAAGACGACAAAAATGACAAAGGACTTTTTCCGGTTAACGCGAACAAAGAAAAAAAAGTATAACAATGAAATCGGAAATAGATTTGTCCGCTGATAAACATAACAAAAGAAAACGCGTGGGCGGTTTATATACATAAAAAGGAAGTCAATAGCAGATACGGCGGTTAGTCAGACAGAAGAGTCGGAAGAGAGAACAAGAGAGACGACAGCGGCTCCCGGCCCTTTCACGGCCGACGGGCTGTGAGACTAACGTAGCTACATAGCCACCCTTTTACCTCACCAACGCTAGCCATCCCAGCAGCAGTCATAGTCATCCCTCGGGCATTTCCATTGTCAACGCTCGCCACCACAGCCGAGTAAAAAGAAATAAATTCAGCAGTTTCTACTATACACATGTGTTGTAATTTCTTAAGTCCGACTACTACATATGTCGCTTTGGGTACTGTGACCATACCAGCTACGTTACATACACGATTTAGTGCCGTGAAAAAGGCACTAAGTAACATACATCGATATCGCAACGCAACAGAATGGTAAAAAGAAACCAAAAAGAAAATCCATGAATAAAGAAAGAATGAGGAAAGAAAGAAATTTAAACGGGGGAAAAAGAAAGAAAGAAAGAAAGAAAGAAAGAAAAACGATGTGAATATAATTTGTCTGGGAAGAAGACAACGGAAAGAAATGGAATATACAAAATAAAGAAAGAAATCCATTACATAATGAATAAAGAAAGAAAGAACGAAAGAAGGAAAGAAAGAAAGGGATGAAGAAAGAATGAAGTTTGAACGGGAAAGAAAGAAAGTAATAAGGTAAGAACTGATCAGAAATGTTTAGAAATGAACGGAGTTGAAGGAAATAGAGAAAGAAGCTGAGAAATAAAGAAAAAGAAAAAGAAAAAGAAATAACGAAGATTGGGCGCTTACTACAGAAAGAAAGAAAGAAAGAAAGGAAGAAAGAAAGAAAGAGAGAGACGGAGGGGAGAAAGAAAGAACAAAAGAATAAAAGAACGAATGAGGAAAGAAAGGACAAAAGAAAGACAGGCCGAAAAAAAGAAAGAAGGAAAGAAAGAAAGAAAAGGTTAACGGTAGATTAAAAGATTAGAGCTGGAAAAACATTGATCAGTCCCCCCCAAAAAAAAAACATTAAATAAAGGATGCAAGAAAAAATGAATATTAAAACGGAAAGCGGTTACTAAATGAAAATTGCTGGCGGTAAAAGAGAATTATTAAAAGGAAAATAAATCAAAGTTAAGAAACGATACTTAAAAGTGAACCCACTTTTTTTTTTCGGAGTCGAATAAAAATATCCAGCAATCTTCAGCCATCGCAAAAAAAAAAAAATGAATAAAAAAAAACGAATGAAAAAAAAAAAAGTCGGTGCAATTTTACGAAAAAAAAAAAAAAGAAAAAAAGTCAGTATTTCATCTTTGATCGACAAAAAAAAAAAAAAAAATACCGCCTTTTATCTTGACTTTTTTTATCATCCCTACTTTTGAAGCTAAAAGAGGGGAAAAATATCAAACATAATTTTTTTATCTTTTTTTTTTTTTATTTATTTTTTTCATAAAGGCCGAGGTAGATGTTAAACTGTTCTTTACCCCTATGTTTTTTATTTTTTTTATTTTGCTTTTTAGTTTTTATTCATCATCATAAAAATTCAGACGGTCAGGGCATTTTGACGTGTCAGAAAAAAAAAGATACAAAAACAAACACCATCATCCCCCCCCCTCCCAAGTACGAAAGTTCTATAGGATTCCCTCCTGTGGAGCCTTTTGGTATTTTTAAGATTTTCTAATCTATCACGTCGCGATGTTGCGTTGTTTCTTGGTACCTTTTGAAATCTTTGATATAGTCCATCATCATCAGCAGCAGCATCATCCTCATCAGCATCATCATCATGTCGTCCAGAAAAGAAAGATTCCCATAACTATCTCCCGCCACCAATCGATCATCGCTCCGCTCAGGTCTTCTGCACGATATACAGTACCCATATAGAGCGACTTTTTTGCCTTTTTATTTATCTTTAGAAAAATTCAGACCGTCACGGCATTTTGACGTACAAGAAAAAAAGAAAAAAAGAAAAAACAAGAGTTCTATAGGATTAATTCCTGGATTGCTTTTTTCAGCGATTCTAATCTATTTATTACGTCACAATGTTGTGTTGTAACCTTTTAATATCTTAGATATATTTAATCTAAGATTTAAAAAAGAAAGGTACCAAGGAACAACGCAACACCATGACGTAATGGTACCTTTTAAAATCTTAAATATATTTCATCGAAGATTTTAAAAAGAAAGGTACCAAGGAACAATACAACACAATGACGTAATGATACCTTTTAAAATCTTAGATATACTTCATCTAAGATTTAAAAAAAGAAAGGTACCAAGGAACAATGCAACGCCATGACGTAATGGTACCTTATATAAATTTATATTTAATCTAAGATTTAAAAAAGAAAGGTACCATGAACAATGCAACACCATGACGTAATGGTACCTTTTAAAATTCAGATATATTTAATCTAAGATTTAAAAAAGAAAGGTACCAAGGAACAACGCAACACCATGACGTAATGGTACCTTTTAAAATCTTAGATATATTTCATCGAAGATTTTAAAAAAAGAAAGGTACCAAGGAACAACGCAACACCATGACGTAATGGTACCTTTTAAAATCTCAGATATATTAATCTAAGATTTAAAAAAGAAAGGTACCAAGGAACAACGCAACACCATGACGTAATGGTACCTTTTAAAATCTTAGATATATTTCATCGAAGATTTTAAAAAAAGAAAGGTACAAGGAACAACGCAACACCATGACGTAATGGTATCTTTTAAAATCTTAGATATATTTAATCTAAGATTTAAAAAGAAAGGTACCAAGGAACAACGCAACACCATGACGTAATGGTATCTTTTAAATCTTAGATATATTTAATCTAAGATTTAAAAAAGAAAGGTACCAAGGAACAACGCAACACCATGACGTAATGGTACCTTTTAAAATCTTAGATATATTTAATCTAAGATTTAAAAAAGAAAGGTACCAAGGAACAACGCAACACCATGACGTAATGGTACCTTTTAAAATCTTAGATATATTTCATCGAAGAATTTAAAAAAGAAAGGTACCAAGGAACAACGCAACACCATGACGTAATGGTATCTTTTAAAATCTTAGATATATTTCATCTAAGATTTAAAAAAGAAAGGTACCAAGGAACAACGCAACACCATGACGTAATGGTACCTTTTAAAATCTTAGATATATTTCATCGAAGATTTTAAAAAAAAGAAAGGTACCAAGGAACAACGCAACACCATGACGTAATGGTATCTTTTAAAATCTTAGATATTTTAATCTAAGATTTAAAAAAGAAAGGTACCAAGGAACAACGCAACACCATGACGTAATGGTACCTTTTAAAATCTTAGATATATTTCATCGAAGATTTTAAAAAAAGAAAGGTACCAAGGAACAACGCAACACCATGACGTAATGGTATCTTTTAAAATCTTAGATATATTTCATCTAAGATTTAAAAAAGAAAGGTACCAAGGAACAACGCAACACCATGACGTAATGGTATCTTTTAAAATCTTAGATATATTTCATCTAAGATTTTAAAAAGAAAGGTACCAAGGAACAACGCAACACCATGACGTAATGGTATCTTTTAAAATCTTAGATATATTTAATCTAAGATTTTAAAAAGAAAGGTACCATGGAACAACGCAACACCATGACGTAATAGTGCCTTTTAAAATCTTAGATATATTTAATCTAAGATTTAAAAAAGAAAGGTACCAAGGAACAACGCAGCACCATGACGTAATGGTACCTTTTAAAATCTTAGATATATTTCATCGAAGATTTAAAAAAGAAAGGTACCAAGGAACAATGCAACACAATGACGTAATGGTACCTTTTAAAATCTTAGATATATTTAATCTAAGATTTAAAAAAGAAAGGTACCAAGGAACAATGCAACACAATGACGTAATGGTACCTTTTAAAATCTTAGATATACTTCATCTAAGATTTTTAAAAAAGAAAGGTACCAAGGAACAATGCAACACAATGACGTAATGGTACCTTTTAAAATCTTAGATATACTTCATCTAAGATTTAAAAAAAAGAAAGGTACCAAGGAACAATGCAACACAATGATGTAATGGTACCTTTTAAAATCTTAGATATATTTAATCTAAGATTTAAAAAGAAAGGTACCATGGAACAACGCAACACCATGACGTAATGGTACCTTTTAAAATCTTAGATATATTTCATCTAAGATTTAAAAAAGAAAGGTACCATGGAACAACCCAACACTATGACGTAATGATACCTTTTAAAATCTTAGATATACTTCATCAGGAGGAGCGTGGTCTAACGGTTAGAGTCATGGGAAATAGACTCGTTGACCAGAGTTCAATTCCTAGACGAGGCTATTCGCATTTCACATGGCGCTCATACCCTTGAGAAAGATGAATCCAATTCTCCCTCCAGCTATTGGTAAATAGCATGGCAGACTGGGCTCTTTAAACATGGCTAGGTAGCCAGTCTAGGAGAAGGAAAACTGTGAATCCAAACCTGTTAAACTCACGATGTCAATTTCATCGTCGGAGGGGTTGGTGAATATATAGATATATTTCATCATCATCATCATCATCATTTTGTCGTAAAAGACGGATTCACATGACTCTTTCCCGTCACCTATCAATCATCACTAATTCTTTATTTCTTGTTACCTACTTGAGTAGTTGAGTAGCTGGCTGGTACTTTCGTCTGTCCAACCTGTCGGCTGGGGCGTTAGAATGCACCGACTGCACCTCTGCAGAGGGGTAAGACTCCCCCAATGGGGCCACCTGTTGGCCGTGGGTGGCGACCCGTGATACTTAAGGATAGAGCCCAGGTGGATGACCAGTTCATTACATGAAATACTCCACTTTGGCCCTATCTTGGGCTAGACGGGCGGTCGGAGAGGCCTCCTCCGATCAATCGGCTGGTCACGTCAAGCCCTAGCACCTATATGATTTTACCAACCCTATTGCCCTTATGGCAAGCCCCAAACCCTTTTTATCATATGGGTGCTAGAAAGCGGTGACTGCGGGTCTACATGTCCTGGGAATTACGTTAATCTCTATCTGATGGTGAGGTTCCAGTTTTGGAGGTTTGGGGAATGTGGAGCACCCCTTCATCACCATTGCTCCCTGGTCCACTCTGACCCGGAGTGGTAGTACTTTTTAGGGTCCCATCTATGGGTTAAAAAGAAAAATGTATTTATAAAAAAATTGTATTATCCATTAAGAATTGATTTATTTCAAAACTTTATCGGCATTAAATGACCCACTGAGGTTGATATGCCGTAAAATAAAACAAACCAAACCAAACCAAACTTCCGTCTGTCTTTTGCGTAACTGGGACATTTCTAAAGATTCTGGTCTGACCATATTTCTTCTTTATTAAAGAATGCTGCTCAGGAGAAACTGGTTCGCTATTATTCACAACAATGACATGAGGCTTATATTTTGAGTGATCACATCATTTTATTTTCAACCAGGCTTCTCAACCGCTGCCGGAGTCAAGCAGAAGACGATGTCTACGTCATGGTATCGTCCACTACATTCCTTATTTATCCTAAGCTAACCCAACTTCCGCTCTCATGCTTCCCAGATACGGAAGCCAGGGGATCAACTACAAGTCATTACCTATCAATAATCTAACACCTTCCGATTTTGAATTTCACCGAATTTTAATTCAAAATCGAACAGCACTAACCGTCCCTCAAAACAACGGTTTATCAACATATAACACTACAACGATAACCATTACACATAAACACCCCCACTTTTTTAGTTTATTCTTGAATAAGATTTGCTTGTATATTTGACACTTTCCGCCTAAAAATGAAATGACCTTATACTTAGTTGGTTTGTTAGATTTTACTGCATGTCAACCCTTGTTGGATTATTTTATGCCGAAGCCGTTTTAATTTCTGCATTCTTGATGAAGATTAATTTTTATTTTCAAAATCAATTTTTTAAAACACATTTAAACTATTTTTTCTATTTAACCCATAGATCTGATCCTAACAGGTACTACCACTCCGAATCAGGGTGGAGCTGGGAGTAATAAGGATGAAGGGTACTCCACACTCCTCAGAGATCCGGAACTTCACCAATAGATGCAGTTTAACGTCATATCCATGATATCTTATAACAACTAAGTGGGCAACCTTTTCAAAACAGGTGTATAATATAGGGACTGTTTGTAGCTGCTTTTTGTTAATCGATAATCGAGCCTTCTTGTAAGTCTTCCAGAAACCATATTAACGTATCTGCCAAGGCATTGGCCCGGTGGTTTGAATATATTGCCCTAAGGATGCCACCTGGATCACTTTCTAACCATATGCCAAAACCATTGCTTCTCAAATGACTCGGTAGCCTTGATCATTCTGTAGTTCACTGCGTGCGTTGTTGTTGATCTCAAGGATTTTACGGGGATCCTATTTCATCGGGATGTGTTTACATACAGGGCTCCTCAAAAGCTGTTCTTGGTCAGCTCCGTGTAACCAAATCTAATTCCCACTCAAAAAAAAAAAAAAGATTATCAAATATTGCCGACATTTATTCTTAGACTCTGTGAATTCCATGATGAGAGAGATACAAATGAAAATACAGGGTGGACCATAATCATGGAACACATTTTAAATACTATTTTCTCAATTTATAAAAACGTCACAGAGTACTAAACATATTTATTACATAACTGATACACAGACGTTTTACATATTATCTAGATTTAACATATTACATTAAGTTTTTATTACTTTCAGGTATCTATTTTGGTTATCCTCATAATGCCGTGGAGTCCAAAAGAAATTGCATATGTAGTTGAAGAATACTTCGCCAGCCAAAGATCCATCGTTGCAGCTCAAAGAAAATTCCAACAGCATTTTGAAAAGCGAGAGGCCCCATCCCGAAAGATGATCCTTCGTGTGATTCCAAATTTAGAGAGATTAAAGCTATTACAGTTGATATGCTAAACCACACTTTACGTGATATGAGAAATCAAGCTCTTGAATGTTTTTGTCATGACCATCTCAAGAACATAATATTCAAATCTTAGATTACATGTAAAACTCCTGTGTACCCGTTATGTAATAAATATACTTAGTATGCTGTGTCGCTTTTGTAATCTGAGAAAATAGCATTTAAAATGTGTCTCATCATTATGGTCCACCCTTTATATCAGATTCATTTTTATAAAATCTTAATTGTTCACTTATTATCATTATATTCAAACCATTTAGGTTACCTAAGCTATCGTACATAGACTTTATTAAATCTATAAAAACTTATATTCATGCTAATGAATATGTTAATAGTGCCACATGCTTTTTTAAAAATTAGAGACTCAATATGAAAGAGGAGAAAGAGAAAAAGAAAAAGAAAAAGAAAAAAGAAAGAAAGAAAAGAAAAAAACAGCCGGAAACAAACCCATACCAAAGAATTCTGATCGTCGGAACTAAAAAAGAAATTAGAGTTGTATTTTTAAAGAATGTTTTCGGTTTCAAGTTTATCATTCTTATAAAATACAGAAAAGTTATTTTAAATAAATTATTGAATCATATAATAATACCCATAAAATATTAACTTCTTATATTTAAACAGAATGTTGTTGAGTATTTAGAAATCCGATGACGGCGTATTAATAATGCATCAATGTTTTGTTCCATTTTAATTCTGTCATTTTTCATTTAAATGAATTTATTTTGCGCTTAAAATTTTTTCAAAAGGATAAAAAGACAATGTTTAACGACATTTTTATTATCAATATTAATTCAACTTTATCAATCTGAAATTAACTTTAAAACATAAATAAAACAGATTTTAAAATATTTATTTATTAAAAACAAAAATCCGAGACTGAATCTTGTATCTGATATAAGTTTAGATTTTTATTAAATTAATAACATTTAAAAAAAAATTAACTAAGGATGAAAAAAAAAATTTAATTTTACATAAAATCTTGTGAAATTAAAAAACAAAGGTTATTTTTTTGCTCGTATATCAAAAACAAATTCAGTTAAATTATTCGGACTATTGTGCTCATCTTTATTATTATCTGTCCAACGTTTCGATCGATATACCCTCCGGCCGTAAACAGTTATTTCTTGTCGGACTCAGGAACCTTCTCGGACCCGGGAATCTTCTCTTCAAACTCAGGAACCTTCTTTTCAAAATCGGAAACCTTCTTGTTGTAATCGGGAGCCATCACGGAACTTTGAATCCAGCCCTTTATTCAATCCACGGGGTATACTGTTCTTATGCCGCTAACCATGGCTGGGAACGATGAAGAGCTGGCAGTTCGAAGGTTCCCGAGTTCGAGAAGGTTCGCAAATCCGACAAAAAATACCCGAAGAAGGACGGAGGGCACATCGCCCAAAACGTTGTACAGTTTATTATAATTATTATGATAAAGATAACAATAGTCCGAATAATTCAATTGAATTTTCACACCATCGTTTATCTATTCTTAATATCCGAGCAATAAAATAACCCTTTATATATAGATAACAATAAAGATGAGGAGAATAGTCCGGATAATTCAAATAATACAAATCCGCTTAATAAATTTACCTTGTGTCTCATCCCGCCTCTGTGGAGGGGTTGGTAAATATAAAATGCAGATGAGATTGTTTTCTTGTTATTGGTGGCGATTCCATGATGTTTTCTTAAGAATTATGTAATTTATAAATTTTGTCCACTATCACACTAAGAAAACATGTCGATTATTAATCAAAATAAATTATTTTAATTACTTTTCTGTACGTTCCATACACCCAGAAAGTAAGGCCATCAAATGAAATAGGTTGTGTTTCAGATTTCTGGTTTAGTTGATTTTTCATGAATGAGAAATAACAGAAGAAATGTTTTCTCTGAGTGACGAACCAATATTTTTTACCAGTGATTGTATACACATTGTAAATATGCAGGGGTAGTAAAAAAAAGTAATGCCATTTTGTTTAGGATAGGTATAATCACCATCACAGGAACATGTATTATATATTAAGATGAAGTTGGTCCTCTGTCGATCACATCCATAATTCTCCACATAGTCACTGTGTCTCTCAATGGCAATGTTCCACCTTCGAATGAGAGCATGTATCCCTGCTCCCGTAAAATTCTGTTGGTTGTTCTTTGAGCCACTTCTTCACTACAGATTTCACTTCCCCGTCACTGGAATAATGTTTGCCTCTCAATCCCTCTTTCATGGGTCCGAAGATATGCTCTATTTGAAGGTGGAACATGGTTTTTATACCTATCCTATAGAAAATGGCATTACTTTTTGACTCAACTTCGTATATAGGGTGTCAATCAAGTCCGTGTTCACGTTAAAGAATTTATAATTATAAAAATTGCGTACGGATTTTGGAGACACCTCTCTCTATATATGTAGAATGTTGGTGCATGTCTGTCATTGGACCGATGTGAATTTATAGGTGAATTTCTAAAGGTACGCAGATAACCATATGCACAAACACACACATGTATCTAAGAGTGCTGACACAAATTCATAGTCACACACATGCTCATACATGCGCTTAAGGCACTAAAATACATACACCGTCATACATACGACCATACGGACACACAAACATATACACACGCACATATATCTATATTTATTGCATGGAAGCGCGTGGTGTAATGGTTAAAGTCATGGGAAATGGACGCGTCGTTCCGAGTTCAAATCCTGGATGTGGTAATTGCATTTCACTTTGCGCTAATACCCTTGGGAATGGTATGAATCCTACTCTCCTTCCAGTTATGGGTAAATAGTAGGGCAGACTGGGCTCTTTAACCTTGGTTAGGCAACGGGTCTAGGAGAAGGAAAACTCTAAATTCAAACGTGTTGAACTGCGCTTAAAAAATTGACCTTGTGTCACATCCTGCTCAGGGGTTGGTATATATATATATATATATATATATATATTTATTTACTAAACTTAGCTCAGACGGGGCACAAGCTCAGACGTATGGGGCAACAAGTGAGTATCTAACTCACTAACAATCATCTGCTAACCATTACACCACTTGAGACGACCTATGTATATATATATATATATATATATATATATATATATATGTGTGTGTGTGTGTGTGTGTGTGTATGGGAGAAATATGAGGAGTTTAATCCAACAATATGTGGAGAAAAGTAGACAAACACGGGATGTTATGGAAACTGGATGTTTATTGTCGACGATACAACGTTTCGGTCATTTAGACCTTCTTCATTATATTCGAGTCCTGAAGAAGGTCTAAATGACCGAAACGTTGCATCGGTGACAATAAACATCCAGTTTCCATAACATCCCGTGTTTGTCTACTTCTCCCCCCCCATACACATATATATATATATATATATATTATATATATATATATATATATATGCACAAACACACCATGCGGTCAAGTGCAGTAACAGTTACACAAACGCTCATACATGCACTCAAGACAGGATTACACATAAACAGTCACACACACACACACAGATATAGAAACACAAACACACATAGATGCACACACACACACACACACACACAAACACACACATATATATATGCATATATAATATGCACAAAGTGCACTAACACATATATAGTCAACACACCAGCTCATAAGGTACTAACACAAATACACAGTCAAACACACATGATTATACAAACACAGAAATATAAATACACACACGCATTCACCAGACCCCATATACACATACACACACACACCACCACAACACATATATATGTATATATATATATATTTACGCACAAACACTCACATGCGCTTAAGCGCACTAACACATAATCACACACGCCCATACATGCGCTTAAGGCACTAACACACATACACAGACATAGACAAGATCATACAAATACACACACACACACACATACACACACACACAACACATATATATATATATATATATATATGTGTTGTTGTGTGTGTGTATATATATATATATATATTCTGATGAAATTGAAGATATTCTGGTTTTCTAAAAGTTTTTACTATTTCCAGCCTCTTGATCTTATTTTCTGCTAGATAAAAACTATTAATTATTTCTTTTTTTCCTTCCATACTTATTATCAGTTCTCTTTATGTTTTCATCATCAAAACAGCATCCATCTTGCTTTTATCTTAAAAGAAAGATCAAACAATCAAACACTGAGGTTTTAAAAAAAAATCACCTGAGGTTTTCAATATTCCAATCCCAGCAGAAATTCAGTGTACACGTGCCTAACCCCCCTGCTCCCACCTCCCTCCCCACACATACTCACCTACACACATGCATACGTGTGCATGGAGTCTGTATTCTGGCTGGGATACTTTTTTTTATTTCTTTATCAGGAGAATTGCGAGTGTTCGAGAACTGCTAAATAGATCTTTACAAGGCTGATTTTAAAGGCAGACAGAGAAATACACTTTATTTGGAATGCTATATACCTTTCTAACATATCTCGGGTGTATATGTGTGCGAGAGAGACACATACACAGAGTAGAGGTGGGATGAGAGGCTCTTACTTGTTAACTCTACTTGACTCTCGGGCTGTTTATTCGGGTTGATTTTACTTCTTGTTCGTTAGGGTTCATTTTTTTTTCGGGATGGTCGTTTCTTGCTATAATAACTTAATAAGACTTTGTTGTTTTTCTTCAAGTCTTTTAATTAAAACAACCCAGCCCATATTCGACCGCGCGGTGGGGAAATGACACAATAACGTCCGCTCTCGTCCAGCAATTAGTCGCATTTAATAACTAAATAAGACTTGAATGGTGCGAAATACCTGATAGGTGAGGGGAGTCCCATTCATTTTTTCAACCTACCTCCCTCAACTCTCTTTCCATCTGATTTCCTTCTTATCTCCCCAAAGCTGTCCCCTACAACCAATCAAATCTTCCCCTCACCACAAAACTTACCCACCTACCTACTTCCCCCTTCTATAAAACACTTGTATGATCCTGATAATTCAATAAAAGCTGATGAAGCCGAGTTCACACTCAAGCGAAATATACTACACATTGTTGTCTGAGTTTTGTTCTTTCATCCCTTATATTTTACTTCACACACACACACACACACACACACACACACACATATATATATATATGTGTGTGTGTGTGTGTGTGTGTGTGTAAAAATGAAATTGGAAATGAATCCGACAATATGAGGAAGAATTAATAAAGAAAAGAAAGAACAGAATGGATAATAAAAGATGAATGTAATCAATATCACTTACACATGTGTTTCGGTTAGTTCATCTCTGTGTACACAGTTCAATGATAATAATAGTTTGAACCATGTGCACAGAGATGAACTGACCGAAACACATGTGTATGTGATATTGATTAAATTCATCTTTATTATCCATTCTGTTATTTCTTTTCTTTATTCATTCTTCCTCATATATATATATATATATATATATATATATATATATATATATATATATATATATATATATATATACCACTATTTACGTCGTTTCGACTTACGCCATTTTTGAAATACGACGCTTTTCAAAAATATTGAAATTTAAAATCTTAAAATCTCTATGAAATATTACAATATTTATCTATATAAACACCTGTATCATTCAGACCGTATGCTACCTTTAATTCCCGGTTGTATTGATTGTTTACGCTAATTTTCGTACTTGAGATGTCAAAAAAAATAGAAAAATACATATAATGTTTACAGTTTGCTATTATAAAAAATAAAAATAAAAATTTAATTGTGTGTCATGGGTGTATAGGTGGGGAGACATTATGGAAATAGATGATTATATAGAAATATTATATATTATAAAAGTTATCAGGCGTCTGTGCGATTTATGGAAACATGATATTAAGATCTGTTACGATTTTCTGGGCTATCCTTTGGGCTTCAAGCAAGAGCGCTTGTCCAGCGGAAATTCTTGGTAAAGAATCCTTTGGTTGTTCCTTGGTGCTCATCAGTATTGCAAGTCCTTCGTCAATGATTGCAAATGGACGTCGCTCAGTATCAGTGATTAAGTAGTCAACCAGTCACGCATTCGGGCTGTTGATTGGCTGAGGTTTAAACCACGTGACCTTGTTTAGTCTATAAATCTAAGTGGTGCATTGTAGCACGCCTTATATCCAAAATATTCCAACGAGATCTGAGATGATGTGAACGAGAATTTGTTAAAAGGAAGACACGGGAGAAGAGAAAATCGGTCTTTTTTCGGCTGGGCTTTCTTAAGAAGCAGACGGGGCTTCCTGGGTTTCCCCCGTGATGGGTTACGCATAGTAGTACCGAACATGATTTACGATAGAATAATTTGACCTTACTCTCTCTCTCTCTCTCTCCCCTCTCTCTCTCTCTCTCTCTCTCTCTATCCTTCTCTCTGAAAAAAATAACCCACGAGCCTAGAAAGGAATAAACAACCGCTTTGTGACTATACGACTTGCCTATGTTGTTTCTGAACTAACGACGACTACTACTACTAAGAACTACTACCATCACTCGGATTTTGACCCTATGCAACATTAATACGCACTGTACTATCTAACAACGACTTCTCAAAGTCGCAAGGAGACGTTGCACCAAGTGTCCTTTTAGACTGTCTTTACTGGTATATGTTGTCAGTCATTACTTGTGTTGTTGTTGTTGTTGCTCGATCTTTATCTATTTATCTATATGTTTATTTATTTGTTTCTCTTTAAATGTGGTAAGAGATAAGAGTGACGCCTTGACATGATGAGAGCAAAAATATTATTCTAGAAAAATGTTCGACATAGCACTAACGTAGCTGTGACTCTAATCATGTTGACATCTTTTAAAAAATCGGAAGAAACCCATGGAGACAAGACAGTGAATTGGAAGAAAATGATAACACGCACCACGTGATAGATGGGGTGGGTGTGGGGGAGGGGGTGGCAAGTATGCAAAGAGAAGGAGAATAATAATTCGCACAGCAGACTGGAAGAAAAATGAAACAATTTTTCTTGTATCTTTTTCTTGAAGAATAGAAAGAGGAATAGGATTTTAAAATGACATTGGAAGCTGTGTTGAATCCAAAATGGTGGAAGGAAGAACGCAACACAGGGAAGAAAGAAAAGACAAAACGAAACTACACATAATAATAATAATAATAATAATAATAATAATAATAAGAAGAAGAAGAAGAAGAAGAAGAAGAAAGCAAATGATTGAAGAAGTAGAAGAAGATGAAGAAGAGGAAGAAAGCAAATCATTGAAGAAGAAGAAGAAGAAGAAGAAGAAGAAAGAAGAAGAAGAAGAAGAAGAAGAAGAAGAAGAAGGCAAACCATTGAAGAAGAAGAAGAAGAAGAAGAAGAAAAAGAAAGAAGAAGAAGAAGAAGAAGAAGAAAGAAGAAGAAGAAGAAAAGAAAAAGAAGAAGAAGAAACAAAACATTGAAGAAGAAGAAGAAGAAGAAGAAGAAGAAGAAGAAGAAGAAGAGAGCAAACCATTGAAGAAGAAGAAAAAGAAGAAAGAAGAAGAAGAAGAAGAAGAAGAAGAAGAAGAAGAAGAAGAAGAAGAAGAAGAAGAAGAAGAAGAAGAAAGTAAACCATTGAAGAAGAAAAAGAAGAAGAAGAAGTATAATAATAAGAAGAAAGCAAACCATTGAAGAAGAAGAAGAAGAACAACAACAACAACAACAACAACAACAACAACAGATGATAAAAAGAGATGGAGAAGGGCAAGAAGAGTGGAAATAATAAATGAATGAATGAATCGGGGCGGGGGGGGATGAAGTAGGTGATTTACCTGCCAATATTAGAAATACAAGATAAAAACGAACGAATCCTTATGGACATAGGAAATTATATATAATACATTTTGTTTTTTATAAATAATATTCGTTTTTTATAAATAATTTCGATCCAAATTTCGAACCCCATGGTCAACTGGTTATTCATCGAAAAATCTCAAAAGTCTCTGTAGCTAATTAGGCAAAGAAGTAAATCCAGACGGTATCCATGGTGATATTCCCATCAATCTAGACTAGAACACTGACATTAAAGAAATTCATCCACCGAAAAAAAAAGTAAATAAATGAGTCCAACACACACACACACACACGCAGTGAGTGTGTGTGTGTGTGTGTGTGTGTGTGTGTGTGTGTGTGTGAGAGAGAGAGAGAGAGAGAGAGAGAGAGAGAGAGAGAGAGAGAGAGAGAGATCTAGTCAAACACACACACACACTGACAGACAGACACACACACAAAGTCAAAAAACTTAGTCAAACACACACACACAAACATGCACAAACACACACACTGACAGACAGACACACACAAAAAACTTAGGCAAACACACACACACACATACACTGACAGACAGACAGACAGACGCACACACAGTAAAAAACTTAGTCAAACACACACACACACACACACACTCAACACACACACACACTCAAAAACTTAGTCAAACACACACACACACACATACACATACATACACAGACAGACAGACAGACAGACAGACAGACACACACACACACACACACACACGCGCACACACACACAGAATCAAAAACTTAGTACCGCAAATTAAAGTGTAATCGTTACATTCCTACCTGCCTAGATCTTAGCGGGAAAAACTAATCTATTTTTCACATGACTCTGTCTGTGAGTCTGCGCAGTTACGTTAATGACCTTTTACGTCTTCCATTTCGTTTCAGTGTTTTGATTTTTAATTAAATCCGTTTGAAACTGATACAATGTTCAATGTAAGGTATCTTCCGATAATCCTATCTAAACTAAAACTTTTTCAGCGCCAGAAATCTGTGTCTCACTTAACTTGCCCGGCCTAGTGTTACATTATGCTCGGAGAGTAATAAAGCAAAAAGAAAAAAAAGAAAGAAAAAAGAATGACTGATTGTCGCAGCTTGCTCATCGAATAAAGAACACAACAAATAATCCAGGTGTACGTAATCTGGTGGAGTAACTAATTCCGCCTTTTTATTATCACAAATGAAAGATGGCCGAAACGGTGCTTCCGTTTCTTATCAAAACAATAGCTGAAACGGTGCTTCCGTTTCTTTTTTACCAACATACCTCACCGATCAACCGAAAATTTGAAGCAAGGGTCAATAAATAAATGAATAAATAAACGGATCCTGGACACAGATGGGTTAAAGAATCAAAAATCTACATATTATGGCGGTCATCCTCAAAGGAGCTTCCTTTGAAGTTGATGAATACGTGTTACATAATTCATGGATAATCAAGGAATTATGTACGTACTGTATTTTTTAATCAGAGTTCGTTAGATTCAAAATCGAAGGTAGTTAAGTGGGAAATATCTATAACCTTCAAAGTTTTGATTGATTAGTGATCATCTTTACTTACCCCCCCCCCAAAAAAAAGCGAACTAACAGGGCGGGAGATAGTTGTGTTTTGTTGCGCCTAGATGTCGGCTCTCGAGATGTCACTCCTCGAACCACTGCGGTCTTGTTAGCTGGGTTGTGGTTAATGAGAGCTTAACAGAAAAACAACAAATCTTGTTTTAATTAATCAATTTCATTAAACAAACTCCTGATGATTGAAAAAAAAATTCAGCTTACGGAAATAATGAAAATTATAAACGAAAAAAAAATGTTTACATTTCTTCACTCAATCAATTGAAATTTAATGTAGCCAAAAACAAGTTATGACGAGGATTTTTTAAAATTCTATGAAAAATCAATTAATAGTCCAATTTTCACGAAAATTTCCACAATTATTTACACTAGCAACATGTGTCAGAAGAAAGTTTATTTTTAATTTAATTATTTCCAATTGAAATTAAAATTCTAAATTGTTTTTTCCGTAAAAACTTTGCAACTAGAAAAATATTATCAACAAAAGAAAACAAGATACCTGCATCGGAAAAATAAAGTTTAAAAAAGTTTGACTTCAGGTTCCCCTTAAAGGATTTTAACCTGGACTAAGGCAAGTCCAATCGATTTTACAAAACATTTCTAAAAGTTATTCTATCGTAAAAAAATATTTGTATCACTTGAAGATTAAATAAATCTCCAATATTATTATTATTTATTTTTCATATAGAATTCCTGAAATTCTGTTTTTAAATGTTTAATAAATCTAATCTGATAAGTTGGTTTCGTTTCGTTTGATTTTGTTTTCTTTTTGTATTTACCCTTTGATCTGGCGCATGAAGTCTTTCATCATTTCCCCTCCAACGTTCAGAATTAAAATCGGTAAAGCTTGAAATGACCTCTTTACTAAATTTCCTTCTTTTTTTTTCAATATAAAAATAAAGAAACCAAGAGACAAGAAATTCACCTCGATGAATTACTTTCCCTTGTATTATCAACTAAAACAAAACAAGTTTCCAGCACCGAGCTTATTATTTGCCTCGCAACTGGATAAATATTATTTCGCTCAAGTAGATTATCAATAAGAACAACTATATCACATTAAAGTCCACAAAGGATCAATACGCCAAATACTTTTATTTATTTATTTATCTTTTTGGTAATCTTAACCGTTTGTCGTCCAGGCCTCATGCCCTAATTTACGCTATGTTTTAGCGAGCTGGTGACAGGCGAATTTCCGGCCCAACTTAGAGACTTTCTGAGTCGTGGTTTTGTCGGTAAATTATATTTTACATGTCCCATCCACCTCACCAGCTTTATAGACAAATCAATGTAGATAAAATCACAAAAAGCGTATAGATGTTTTTCGCACATAGATTTCTAGGTTTTATAATTAATTAAGTTTTAAATAGAGTAAAATACGTAAAAATGACCAACTGAACAAGAAAGAAGAAAACAACCCACTGGATCAGGCCGAGAAGTCAGCCCTGAAGACTATGGTGACCGAGGTAACAAGTAAGAAACCTCATCATCTCTCAGATTCTGTCTATTTCTCCCATTAGAGATATGTTAGAAGAACTAGCAAATATATGCACCCTCCAGGTGCAAGTATTTAAGTTTTAATATAATAAAATATCATATTAAATTAGAAAGCCTAATGAAACTGAATAAGAATGCAGATAAAAAGATTTGGAACTGAGGGGGTATGATTGAAAAATAGAACAACTTGGAAACTAACTCTTCCATCATTTTCCATTACTCCCGTCTTTCATTGGTAAATTTTCCTAATTTAACTATTTAGTTAAAATAGGAAGTAAAGAATAAAATGACAGTTATTTTTTCTTGTTAATGGATTTCTTTTAAGATTTATCCCCGAGATTTTTGCTCATATTTATTAAGATAAAATCAAACAAATAGTAAGTACATATTTATTAAATTCAAATTTTTAATATCAATATGCAAATTAGCCTTCCCATTCACATTGTAAACCACTATTTTTTTGTATATATAAATACAACTGCATGTTATTAGAATGTAAATATGGTCAACAGTCTTAATGGTGTAAAACAATTTTATTAATAATTGAGGTTTATATAAAAATAAAATCATGGAGAACATGATGTAAATAACAAAGGGAATTGTGACTTGTATAGTAATATAGTTTCGGTTACAGACAGACAAACCCATAATCTCCATTATAATAAGATATATAACATACGGATCAAACTGGAATCGGGATACACATATGGGTTAAAGAATTAAAATTCCGCACATTATGGCGGTCATCCTCAAAGAACTTCCCTTTGAAGTTGATGAATACAGACGGGATAAATCAAACTAAAGATTTTTAGTTCGAAAGTTTGAAATAAAAATATCATATTTGGAATGTTCTAGAAACAACCATAATTAAGACTAATGACTTTTTAATTACTTTGGTGGATATATATATATATAATCCAAAAGTCCAGAGAGGAAATCTTCCTCAGGACACAAGAGTTTTATTTAAAAAAAACCTGTCGCAGTTTGAGAGCTCAACGTGTGCTCTTCATGTTAGAGTCACGGAGCAAATATATGTAAAGAAATAACAAAAGACTTAGAGATTTAGCATATAGTCTATTTCAGGGAGCTTAGTCAAATTGTCTAACCCTCAATACTCATCAGATGCGAATGATGAATTCTTTATTACTTTAAAGGCATTTGAAAACAGATTTTCATTTTTTATTTTTTTTATTTTTTAAAATTTTATAGTCCTGTGATATGAATTCCAAATGAAATCCTTGATGTTGCAAAAAAATGTTATGTTGTAGTTTCACTTCCGCCACAAAAAACAAAACAAAAACAAAACAAACTCGGTCAGCAAAAAATGTATCTCTTAAATGTATCCATTATTTTGACAGATTAGTCAGGAGAGTTAGACAATTTGACAGATAAGTTAGACAATTTGACAGATGAGTCGAGAGAGTTAGACAATTTGTCTAAGCTCCCTGAAATAGACTATAATGCTAAATCTCTAAGTCTTTTGTTATTTCTTTACTTATATATATATATATATATATATATATATATATATATATATATAAAGAATAAGGTCTTGGTCCCGAAAGGGAGTTGGGATGAGCCTAGCAGCCTTCGAGGGCAAGATGTGAATGTTTGTCTCTGCTTCATCCTATCCGTATCGGTCGACAATGTATCGGATGAAAAAGAGGAAACAAATGTGTATACACATAATATGTCTCCGTGTAATTTTCTGATGAAAAGATCAAAATGAACTCAAGGAGACACCTCCGACCGGCGAACAGAAACATAAAACCCGACACAAAAAACAAAAAACCCGACAGAAGTAGCCTTAAGAAAAGAATAGAGGCCTGGCACGCAACAAGATGACTACTCCCCTGTAGCGGAATAAATTATGGATAGGAAGCTAAAATGCACACGTGGTAAGGCTCCAGTTCTTGGGTACCAATCCATATGTGTTATGGCGGATGTCCCATTTCCAGTCTTAACTCCCACCACACACTTGTCACGGGAAGCAATTATCCACTACACACCAAAGGGAGAAACTTTAGATCTTTCGTTATGACGTATTCTAATATATAGTCATACTGTAACCATGTGTCAAACTATGTGAAGTTTGGTAATTATCTGAGCTGTGAAAATAACGTTAAACAGAAAAGGGACTGATAGAGAATATGAATAATGCGGTTGAATTGACCAACAGGAAGTATTGAGATGACTGAATAAAGCAGAAAATGGAAGTCGGAGAAAAACTAAGAAAGACAGTAATAAGAAAAAAGTAAAAAGAAAAAGGTATAAAAGAAAGACTAAAAAAAAATTAAATAAATAAAATAAAAAACGAGAAAAAAAAACCATCCTGGAATGAAATCAGTAATAAAAAATAAAACAAAAAATAATCACACACACATATACACAGCAAAAAAGAATAAAATAATAAAAGAAAAAAAAACTTAAAACAAATAAAAATAAAGAATATTTTGAAAAGATTCTTTTTTTTTTCTTCGTTTTTTTTTACTCTCAAACTCAAAATATCAGTCATTAAAAAAAAATATTATTCCAAATAAAAGTTAAAATTATAAAATAATTTACTAGTACCATTTTCAATAACTACAAAAAAACAAAGAAAAAGAAGAAAAGAAAAAAGAAAAAAAGAAAAAGAAGAAAGAAAAAAAATCAACAAAACAAACAGAAATTTCATTTCTGTCCAATTTTTTTCTTCTTGCAAACCGTTGAAGACGCTAAGACAAAACCGACCACAAAATTAGTCGCTCGAGCGACTAACTTCGTCACGAGAACAAAAGCCCGCGAGAAATTGAATAAAAGAACGGGTTGAATGTGCGGCTAAGATTTCTATGCAAAGTGAGACTATAGGAAGTCAACGCAATGTGGACAGTGTGTGTATGTATTTGTGTGTGAGTGTGTGAGTTTATGTTTGTATGTGTTTATGTTTGTATGTGTACGTATGTGTGTGTGTCTGTGTGATTTTTTTTGTGTATGTATGTATGTGTGTGTGTATGTGTGTGTATGTGCGTGCGAGTTATGTAAAACTGCTGAATATAAACGAACGCCTTTGATGTGTTAAGAGAATAACACGGGAATTCAGTTTGCCTATATACATATACCTTTTGTTTTTCGTGAAAGCATTTGCATATATATATATATATATATATATATATATATATATATATATATAATGAAAAATGGCTATGCATTGAATATATAAGTCTCTGTATTGGATAAATGCAAGTATGGACTATAAGCATCCTTGTAGTTGATATTTTATTATATATATATATATATATATTATATATATATATATAATATATATATATATAGAGAGAGAGAGAGAGAGAGAGAGACACGTGTTTCGACTTATCAAATCTCTTCAGTGTGGCTAGACATTTGTTAAGCTACCTACAGCCGGAACTGAAATCCGATCAGTTCAGTGTAAGTCCGTCATCTTAACCATCAGGCTGTCATAAGTTCATATATATTATTCTTAACGTGGGGCAGAGAGCAGAAAACACTCGACAGCAAAAAGAACCAGAATTCAAGGGGGATTTTAACTGTTTTAATACACACATTGCTTTGTATGTAAAGGCCGCCATAAAGGGCTCCATCCCTTATATATAGGAGAGCATCGCGTTTACGCTTGAGTTGGCAGCCGTCAGCGACCCCCCCCCCTCAGAGTGCTCAACCCTAGGGGGATGGGGAGCATATATATATATATACTAACCCCTCCGCACAAGCACGATGTGACACAAGGTCAATTTCTTAAGTGGAGTTACACAGGTTTGAATTCAGAGTTTTCCTTCTCCTAGACTGGTTACCTAGCCATGGTTAAAGAGTCCAGTCTGCCCTGCTATTTGCTCATAGCTGGAGGGAGAATTGGATTCATACCTTTCCCAAGGGTATTAGCGACATGTGGAATGCTAACAACTTCGTCCAGGAACTGCACTCGGGTCGACGAGTCCATTTCCTATGACTCTAACCATTAGATCACGCGTTGATATTTTATTATAAGTCACCAAATCTCTGTGCGTACTACAAAAGCTCCACTATTTTTGAACATATTATCAACTAGACATGTAGGGATTGTTAGGATAATTTATGAAAAAGTTTTAAACTCAATTTCGTTAAGAATATTTAATTCTTAAATCCGATGTGTATAAAACATTTCTTACAGTTCTTTTTTATTATGAGATTAGTACTGTTCTGAAGAAGGTAGATGCAAAAAATGGAGCGGTCTGGCGCCTTAACGTTAAGCAAGGCACGGAGAGGGGTGGGACAGAGAGGAGAAAAGCCTCGACAGCAAAGAGAGCCAGAAAGAGGGAGAAAAGCCAACAGCCCCAGAAAGCATCGCAGTTTGTGTGCATTCAGTGCACCAAAGACTGTCACTCAAGAATCGGCCTGCGGGGTCACTTGCGCAAATGCAGATAAAAACTCTTTTTTTTTTACACTACGCCATCATCATGGACGGAAAGGTGCCAACAGTACTGTGCTATAGAAGGGCAGGGTTTAGCTCAGTCGGTAGTGTTCGGCTAGGAATCACAAGGTTGTTGGTTCGATACCGACCCTCGCCAACTCAGAGTATGAGTAGCACAGCTTGGATCTGTGTGGTAAAGTGAGGAGTTGATTGTAGGTGTGGCGGTCTACCTCAGATGATAAAATAATCTGCTTGGTCTAGCGCTAGTGAAAAGGGGATAGACTCCCTCGCTCTCTGGCTGATACCAACATTAGGTCACCCCGACGTTTTTACTTTTTTTTTACTGTGCTATGACTTATATATTGTCTGGAGATGTTTGAAGCTATAAAAAAAGTTAATATCTATTATTAATGGAGATTCGGTCTCTTTTTGTCTGCTACCGAAACTACGTCACTGCCTACGTCACAGTAATCTTTTAAAAAATTCTATGAAAAATCAATTTTCACAGAAATTTTTATAGTTATTCTCTTTTAGATGAATTTATGTTTAAAACAGTTTTTTCTTAAGATATATTAGAGAAAATATTTTTTACTAGGTCGACTGTCCTCTTCTTTCATTTTATGAAATCCGAACATAATATATTTTACTCGAGAAATTTTTAATTTTTTTCTATAAAGATAAAAGGCTGAATAATTAAATCGGAAATTTTTAGAAACATTTTGGAGATCCTTACTGTCGTAAAACAAAACAAATGTCTCAATGGAGTGGAGTGAATATGATGCTTTTTAAGTAAGTTATTAATTTTTAAAATATTAAACGTTTTATTTTATTTATTTTATTCCCCGTCCCCTGAGGTGATATATTTGAAAAAATACTTTTTACACCGCTCGGAGGGTGGCTTTTTGCTAGTTTATTTCTTTTATTTCTTTATATTTTTTTCCTATCTTCTATTTGTTTTTTTTTGTTCTTTTATATGTTATCGTAGTAGTTGGTCTAGCGCTAGTGAAAAGGGGCTATACTCCCTCGCTGTTTGGCTGATACTGATTTTAGGCCACCCCGATGACTTTACTTACTTTACATGTTATCGTGTCTAATTCTTTCTTTCTTTCTCTCTTTCTCTCTCCGTACTTTCTTTCTTTTCCTGTACTTTTATTCTTTTTATAAAATTTCTTCCTTTTATTTTATTTTCCGTCTTAAGTACATTCTTTCTTTCATTGTATTATCTTTTCCTCCTTTTTTTCTCATAGCCACTTTATTTCTCTTATCTTACCCTTTTTATTTTAGTATCCTGCGTATGACACAAACTATATCTGATGGAGTTCAAAGGTGTGTGGAGTACACTTTCCTTGCTATTACTCCCAGGTCCACTTTGTTAGGATCCCATCTATGGGTTAAATAGGTATGTTTGAAAATTATTAGTATGGAATAAAAATACATGAAATCATAATTGGATTACTTTATTCCTTACCATTTTTTCTTTTCTTTTGGGAGTCCGTCGCAGACGACGATGACGTCACTCCATATCTTCATTTCTAGACCCTATGGTGACTCATTAGTCCAATTCTGGACTTGCAGATGTGGTCACACACATTACAGGGGAAATTCCCATCTACATTTGGTTGTTCATGACGACGAAGAAGTCGCCGCTACAGCAGTCCTGTTTATCTCATTATTGAGCTGCTTAGTTCCTGTGTGGTAGGCGTCTCACTAACCCTGTCTGTTGGAGGCCAGATCTTCCACGCTTGAAGGTGTGATCTTACATTTCTTTAGCTGAACACACATTACATTCCCATCTACATTTGGTTGTTCATGACGACGAAGGTGTGATCTTACATTTCTTTAGCGTTGTCTTAATATGGTCTTTGAACCGCTTTTAGGGGTCTCTTATCCTCCACGTGCCATCTGTGAGTTCACTGTAAAGTAGTTTACGGGGGAGCCTGTCTGCAGGCATGCGAATGGTGTGACCCAACCATCGCAGTTGTCTCGGATTTTCCCCTGCCACTGGACTAACTGCAGGGCTGCCAAGATAGTGGACTGGTGTCTGTGCAGCCTCTTTCCACTTTAAATATCTCACGCACAAGTTTCACTTCATACCACCTTCTACATTCCTTGCAAGTGATATGATGATAAAGACAACATCGAACAGATTTAGTGAGAGCAGCTTCTGATTTGTCCTTAAGATTGACTCCTGCAGGCATTCACGAAAGGAAGTCCATAAAGCAGGAAATATTTGCTTTCTCACATGTGTAGCGTAATTATTGTGGTCTACGGGGAATTTGGGGATTGAAAAATGTTGTTTCTGAACTATTGACGACTACTACGACTAACGACTTATACTACAACTCGAGTGTGGCCCTATGCAACACATGTCTTTCTCATAGACTGGGTTCTATCTACGTTTTGAACGGACAGCCTGTCTTACTTTATAACCCACACCTAGTAAATATCTTTAAAAAAAAAGACGACAGTCTGTGTTATACAGATATAGGGATCGCCTCTCACCATCAGTGAACCTGGTAAAACAAAAAGATCAATCAAAATATCTCTCGTAGTAGATCATACTCGTCCAGGATTTGAGATCGCTTCGTTCCCTTCAATGTGTGCATAGTAGTACCAAAAGGCAATTTAAATAACTTACGTAGGCCGGCTTATTTTAATAGATAATACAATAGAAAGGTAGGATTCTCGACAGAACTGAAAGGGTTGGTGTGTGAACCTATAAATGAGCATATATGTAGTCACGAGTGCGTGTCCGCCCTGTCGGCTGCGGCGTTAGAATGCACCGACTGCACCTCTGCAGAGGGGTAAGACTCCCCCAATGGGTGCCACCTGTTGGCCGTGGGTGGCAACCCGTGATGCTTAAGGATAGAGCCCAGGTGGATGAGCAGTTCATGACATGCAATACTCCAATTTGGCCCTATCTTGGGCTAGACGGGCGGTCGGAGAGGCTCCCTCCGATCAATCGGCTGGTCACGTCAAGCCCTAGCACCTATATGATTTTCCCAACCCTATTGCCCTTATGGCAAGCCCCAACCCCTTTTTATCATATGGGTGCTAGAAGGCGGTGGCTGCGGGTCTACATGTCCTGGGAATGACGATAAACTCTATCTGATAGGAGGTTCCAGTTTTGGAGGTTTGGGGAATTTGGAGCACCCCTTCATCACCATTGCTCCCTGGTCCACACTGACCCGGAGTAGTAGTACCTGTTAGGGTCCCATCTATGGGTTAAATAGGAAAATGTATTTATAAAAAAATTGTATTATCCATTAAGAATTGATTTATTTCAAAACTTTATCGGCATTAAATGACCCACTGAGGTTGATATGCCGTAAAACAAAACAAACAAACAAACAAACGCGTGCGTGTGCCAGTGCTTGAAGAAGATGTGTCCCGTGTGTCTGTAAAAATACATGTACTATTTTAGTGTGCTTTTATGTCTGTGCACACAGGAATGTATGTTTTTTTTCATGTGCGTGCATCTGTGTGTACGTGTGTGAATAAGTATCGATATGACTGCATATATGGACAGTCATATACGCCGTCATATCAATGTATATGTATATGAGTATATGCGTTGGTGAGTGATTGCAACTGTGACTGTATCTGTATGCTTTTGTGTTTATTTGTATAACGAATGGAGAAGGGTGTGCGTGCGTACGTGTTTGTATCCGGACGGGCGAGGAAGCCGGGTCATTTTTAGCGTAGGTGCTTCTGCATGAAAATTTCTATTATGTCTCTAATCGCTGAATATTCAAATCCTATTTCTCAATCCTTCTTTCTGCTACTATAAACAGTTCTATCAATGTTTATTCATCTCGACGCCGACGCCGTTGTTCCACCGCCAGTGTTGCTGCCATCAAGTCCACCAATTCAGTTTTCATATCAAATCATTTTTAAACGCTTCAGTTGCTTTTGAAAACACCCAAAGCGCCACGTCACTGAATTGATTAGGATTCATTAAACATTGTTTGATGGTTTCTTTTTATTAAACGGCATTCGATGGTTGACAGTTTATGTAGTTTGTGAATATTGTGGCGGTTTGTGATTTTTGTCGTGGAATGAAAAGCGGGAAAAATTGAGGGAATAAAATAATGGACGAAAGAAAAAAAAGAAAAAAACGAGTTTAAAAATAAAAGAAAGAAATGGACAATGGACAGGAAAAGGTGTTTTTGGACTACTACTAATTCTACTGCTAACACCACCACCACCACCAACAACAACAACAAACAATAAAATAATAATAATGATAATAATAATAATCAGGTACACAACACAAGGAAAAAAGGCCTCTGAATATCAGGGGAAAAACGACCAGTTTTCGCATCATGGTTAACACGGAGAACCTAGACGGATATTTCGAACACATACTGCTGGTGCTCTAATTTTTCTTTCAGATACACAAATGACGAGAATAGTAACACCCAAGCAGCCGAGAGACAGCCCAGCAAGATCCTAGTGACCACCGACTGACAGCCCAACAACATCCCAGCAGCACAGAGACAGCCCAGCAACATCTCAGCAGCGTAGAGACAGTCCAACAACATCCCAGCAGCACAGAGACATCCAAGCAACATCTCAGCAATATAGAGACAGCCCAACAACATCTCAGCAGCGTAGATACAGCACAGCAACATCTCAGCAGCAGCGAGAGACAGCACAGCAACATCTCAGCAGCCGGGAGACAGCCCAGCAGCCAAGAGACGGCAAAGAAAAATGTGGAGTAGAAAGGACAACGTTCAAGTATTCCAATGTCATTTTAAAAGCAACCCAACACAAAGAGGCTATAGGGAAAGAATGATACAAAGGTGGATTGACGGGAATAATTTCAGTACAATCAGCCAGAGACTAGCAGATCAAGCGAGGATGATATTAAAAAGAAAGTTTTATCTGATCTCGAAATAATAGTAATATGTGGACAAGAAAAACGAATAATATGCCCAAGACCCCCTTCAATAGATAAAACTCAGCCCGAAGACGCCACGGAACAAGACAATACAACTTCAAACATAACACAAGACAAAAAATACGATCTATAAATAATAAAACAAATCATACCCGGAAACAAGGATACATTACCGTCCTTAAGAAATCAGAACAGGAAGAAAGTCCAGCGTGAAACCGAAAAGATAAATAAAATACTAAAAAACATCCCAACAGAAAACATCACCGAATTAAACGACCTAATATATGCAGGAGCAAATAGTTAGCGAAAAAAAATTGGCATACCACTACGAAAACCTAACAGAAACACAAAAGCTGGATGGGAAATGACAATAGAAAAACAAATAAAGAAACTAAAACAACACACAAAAGTACTAAGAAAGGGAAATAACATAATAGCACAAAGGAATGAAAATTCATCTATACAGATGGAGGAAATCAACCAAAAAATACTGGCGAAAGATGGTAGTCTAAAAAGATACTGGAACAGAACGAAACAATATAATCAAAATAACGAAGGGATATTTTACCAGCAAGTCGATGGATAAGACATTAATACAAACAAATATCCGAATGTGTAGGAAACCAAAGAATTCTCGAGCAAAATATAGAAAAAGAGAGACTATAATAGAAGGACTCGAAATAGGACCCGAGGCAAGCATACACTTAGACTCGCTAAGAGCAACATGTAATAAAAAAAAAAAACTGGAATTTATCGATACTGGTTCAAAAAAATCACATCAATCCACGAAAGATTAGCCAAACAGGTGAATAAATGCATACAATAAGGAAACGTATTTACCAACCTCTCCGCCAGGTAAATTGTGACACAAAGTAAATTTCTTAAGCGGAGTTTAGGAGGTTTACTTTTTCTTCTCCTAGACTGGTCACCTGGCCAAGGTTAAAAAGCTAGATGGATGTATACCTTTCCCAAGGGTATTAGCAATATGTGAAATAGCAACAGCCTCGTCCAGGACGAACTCGGGTCGACGGGTCATTTACTACGACTCTAACCCTTACAATACGTACAATCCGACACCCATCTATCTCACGTGCGTGGTGGAGAAAAAGCACAGACGGCCATTGCACGTCTGAGCGAGACGGCGTCTTAATCGAATATCAATACTTTCCTAGGTCCCTTCGATCACGTGATCAATGTAAGCCAATTAGCGAGAACCATTTAGTTGACGTCCGGGTGAAAGCCTGTCAGTAAAACTTATCTGTATTTTTCTATGAGTAAATGTTAAATTTGAATCTTTACACTACATTACAAAATTGATAGGCTTCGTCAATTCCTTATGTAACACACACAAACATACAGACACACAAACATTTTATATATATATATATATATATATATATTAAAATTACATATGAAAATATAAATATAATTAACATATATATATATATATATATATATATATATATGTCTCTAAAAGATAAAATGTATCATATACTACAAAAAAAAAATTAAAATTCTAACCTGGTTATCTATCTATGCATATATAAAGGGCAAGTTACTGAGTATGTTGTATGTCCGGATGAAACTACAAAAATAAAACAATTACGACAAAATAAATATATATACACATTAAATATCACCGTTTTTTGTGCAAAAATTATGAATATTTGATTTATATTCGAAGATATTTAAAAATCAATATATATATAGCAATAGCATTGAAATTCTACTTTAAAATGCCCAGTATTTGTAAATCTCAAAAGTAAACACATCAATACATCAGGTGTCCCCACCTCTACACAAGCGACGCTGGGTAACCGCTTCTACTTAACAATAATTCCTCCCACTCCAGTAGAGTTTTGCAACACTCGCCCCTCCCCACAAAAAAAAACACCAGAAGATTAGTATTATCTGCGTTATTCGGACTATTCTTCTCATCTTCATTGTTATTTGTACAACGTTTCGGCCGATATGCCCTCCGTCCTTCTTCAGGTATTTCTTGACGGACTCGAGTAAAACCATCTCGGACTCGGGAACCTTCATTTCGAACTCGGGAGCTATGTATAAGATTAAATGTCCTTTGTTATCTTGTATCTCCGAAAAAAATATATAAGTAGTTTTAAATACAACCACCCTGTCAAGATGTCTTCCAATGCATCTTTCGGACACCAGCTGAATAGCCTAGCATCAGAAAAAGCATTCATGCACTACATCCAAATTTAGAAAAATTCTTTTTGATAGCACAACGATAATATAAAAAATAACAAAGAAAGATTACAGGTTTTAAATTCTACTACACATTAGAAAAGTCCCAAATAATAATAAATAAATTTCAAATCCAGTGCTAATAAATTTAAAGGTCATTTTCTACCTTATATATAATAATATTATATTTATAATATTTAAATGGTATATATTAAATCATATATGGTTATATAATATATTATATATTTAAGTATTTGAATTGAGACCCTATCTGATGAGAACTGGATTTTGGGGAGCTATATTAAATCAACTTAGATTTATATAGACCCCAATTTTGGGTCTAAATGAATTTATTATTGTGAATTACGGTGTTGAGTTCTT
>CM042159.1:43552234-43559734 GCA_023376005.1 Doryteuthis pealeii | reverse complement strand
TAAGAGAGAGAGAGAGAGAGAGGAAGAGAGAGAGAGAGAAAAGAGAAAGAGAGAGAGACCCGATACACAACAATGCAGTGGGTGGTTTAGCAACTTGTCTCACAGATTCATTACTACTGAATGTGAGTTCAATCCCGCTGGATGTCCCATATTTGTGACGTTGGGTACACATCCGTATCCGTGACGGAACGGGTGGAGTAAAGGTTGTTTATATCGTTGTTGTAATGGTTAGCAAGCTAGTCTCGTTGAACATATCACTTAACCACCTGCAAGAGATAAAGTCCTTCTAGCGGTGCTAAAAATTAAGTATTGTACAAGACATTGCATTGGCCCGTGGGCGGTGTTAAGAATTTCAGTGTCAGAGGGTTTGTATCATAAGTAAGCTAAAATCTATCAATCATTTATTAATTACTTTATAGTCCTCAAAACTTGGAGTACCCCCCTCACACACACGACAAATGGTATCCAATCCCCTTTGCCATTTGTAGACAGGACTCCTAACAGCAAGATTTGTGAGTATGTACAACGTGTCGATTAATCGGGGGAGAGGATGTTTCGGAGTTCATATGCTATCCCATTATAAGCAGTGACTTTAGTTGTTTCAGTTCCCACCAACTCAGCATATGGTAGCCACAGCTTGGGTAAAACGGATGTGCAATAAGCATCTGGGAACGTGATGATAGATGTGACGCTCACACCTCAGCAAAACAATCTCCCTAGTCTAGCCCAGTGAAGGAAGGGGGCGAAGACTACTTTGCTGTTCAAGCAGATTTACAGATAATAAGGCCAACCCACCAATTGTACTTATATTTCTCAAGTGCAGATAGACCACACACACAAAAAAAGTGTTTTTAAACATTTGATCAAAAGTCAATTCAGTTAGAAAACATTGAAATAGTTAAAATTCTGTATTAAACATTCCCTACTTGAAGAAATTTATTAATCTATTATTAATCGCATTTCTATATTATCATTGGATAAAATTTAACCAGCTGAAAATTATATCATCCTCAGGTTTGTTTAGGTTAAGTACCAATAATGAAACACGAGTATTAGCAGCAACATTTGTACAGAAAAGGTTAACAAATGGCACATTACACACACACACACGTCTTTGATGCTGTAAGTAACAAGATATTCTAAAAAGAAGAGAAAAAAGCTATATAACACAAAGATTGTGTTACCATTTTTAGTGGTATTAATTTATTTGTAACTTCGTAGTTAACTTCTTGTTGAAATATGTATATGTTTAAAAAATGTTTTCTTGAGTGAATATAATAAAGATGGTTTTTATGTATTGATGCATTTATGTGTAATGTAACGTAGGCAGTGAATAGTTTCGGTGACAGACAACATCAAAGACGTATTTCTCCATTATTAATCACATATTGAGTTCATTCATCTCTGGCACAGCATACATCCGACTGTGATGAAGCAGTGAGGTTGAGGAGGGTGGAAGCGATTGATACCATTGGAGGAAAGCTGTCTTTTTTTAAGAGTTATGTTTTGAAGTATTGTCGTAAGCCATTAATGCGGTTGTTTTTAATTTCATAAAAACGTACATACAGGATTAAAGCTCTTTAGGTAATCCTTAACACCGATTTGATGGCTTGAGACAAATTTCCAAAACATAAAACACTATATATAATACAGCATACTACTGTATTATAATATGGAGGTGCGTGTCTAATGGTGTGAGAGTCGTAGGGAAATGGACTCGTTATCCGAGTTCAAATCCTTGACAAGGCTGTTTGGCATTTCACATAGCATTTTCCCGGAAGTTATGGATCCATATATTCTCCCTCCATCTATGATAACTAGGTAGGACAGACTGGGCCTATTAACCTTGTATATTAACCAGTCTATGAGAAGACAAACTTTGAATTGAAAAGCCTGAGTCAGTCGTTGATTGGAGTTGTCGGCATTCCTTGTGCACCAATATTGACTGCCAAAAAGTGCAGATGCGTTCCAACACAAGCCTTCACCACTACTAACAAAACTATGTTACGTGGTTCATTGGGATGAACCCTCATGCGTGTGCGTGGAAAGCGACGAGAGAGTCCAGTAAACAGAATTAGAAATAGTATCGATGTATAGAGAAGTATAGTGCAGCATGAAGGTGATATAATGAAACCCAATAGATAGTAATTACATAATATTAGTTATATGAATAACCATGCAGGACATTATGTTGGAATCCCACATGAGTCTGTGTATATAACTACATGTGAGGTCGTGAGTTACATAGAATACAAGAGACATATATATAATACACAAAACATATTACATTAATACAGTATACACCATTATATATATTAAATCATAATAAAACAAACATTATGTGATATGTAATATATTATAACATTTATATCTTATCTTATTATAATGGAGATTATGTGTTTGTTTTGTACTGTAAGCCGAAAAACTACTATAACTACTCAGTCACTTCCATTTAATTCATTATACATCACCACCTTCTCGATGAATCATTTTTATTTAAGGCCTCAAATTATTAATTAAAATTGTTTTTCATTATTAATTACTGCTAGGCCATATCTATACTAAGAACATGCCATTGTATTTATATATACAACAAATAGCGGTTTACAGTGTGAACAGCAAGCCTAATGTTACATAATTGATATTCAAAATTTGATTTTAATAATTAATCTCTTGGTATTGTTTATTTCTAATTATTTGATTTTATCTTAATGAATATGAGCAAACATCTCGGAGATAAATAATTAAAAGAAATCAATTAACCAAAAGAGAAATATAATTAAAAATTAAATTCTATTCTTTACTTCCTAATTTAACTGATAGGTTAAATAAGAAAAGTTTAGCAATGAAAGACGGGGCGATGGAGAGCGAATCTTAGCTGTTATATTTTTCTATTATTACCCTCTCTGTTTCAAATCATTTTATCTGTATTCTTTTTAGTTTCTTTAGACTTTATAATTTAATATAAATATTTATGACATTAATTACTTGCCACCCGGAGGCGTTCATATATTTGCTAGTACTATATAATACACATAGATATGACATAAATTTATATAACATAACATGTGTATACAACTACAAATGATACAAAAATCTTATGCAAATACACATAATTGAAACCATCACGAGCAAAAAGGTTCAGGCTTAGGTGCTGTCACTGTTCGAATTTACCTGATATAAGGTGGTGTACCAGATGGCCACTTGCTACTTATAGATTCGCCGATAAAACATGTGACTTAACCTATTGACCAACCCACTGCCCAGTGCTCTGCTGCTGAAATTTATCTATTTATTACTGGCGATTCTAATCTAAGCTACTTAAACTACTACTTGGAGCTTCTTGGACGACGGACCCATAGGATTATATCACAGGACTTAAGTTCACTTACGCGAAGGATTTTCTTATATCACAGGATTTATTCACTTTACCAAAGGTATTCTATAACCGCGCGGACTTACTTACTTATTTACTTTAAGTTCTTCCAACTTGTCAGAATGAATGCAGACAGGCTCCAAAGATTATTAATATAGACACTACCAAATGCTAAGCGTTCGTATTGACGTCACTTACCACTCTTACGCTAAAGACAAATTGACGGACAATTAAACGCCTCAATATTGACCTTGAGTGCCTCGAAAAATTCTTTTGTTTTTGTTTTTTTTTTTTTTTTTTGTTTATAGCATCAAATCGGAAAGATGCGGTAAGACATGTTCGCTAAAGCTAAAGAGCTCGGAAGAAAACAGACAGAAACTCGTGAACAGCCCCGTTCAACTTTAAAGCAAATCCATCTGACTCGCGCTTTTTAGAAAAGTTAATCATGTCAGTGCTGGCTTGGTAGCTCTCAGCTGGGCTCGTATCACACTCGAGAAAAAACACATATCTTCTTGATAGCATGCACAAAGTGGGAAGGTAAACAAATCACTCCCACTGCCTGACGTTACGAGAGAGAGTCCATCCACATATGAAAATAAATAAAATTAAGCTGAAAAACAAATCAATGTATGTTGTGTTGTTTTCAGCTAATTTATTTATTTTATAATGTGGCATGACTCTGCTCTTCGTAAACGTCAGCGAGTGAGTGTTTGTTTCTCCACTTTGTGCATGCTATAAAGAAGATATGTGTTTTCTCGAGAATGTGATACGAGCCCAGCTGAGAGCATAGCAGCCACACTGACAGATTTAACTTTTCTAAAGAGCGCGAAGTAACAGATGGATTTGCTTAAAGGAGTTACGGGGCTTTCACGAGGTTTTGTCGTTTTCTTCCGAGCTCGTTTAACTTTAGCAACATTCATTACCGCCATCTTTCCGATTTGATGCTAGATTTTCCGAGGCACTCAGGTAATATTGAGGCGTTTTAATTGTCCGTCAATTTGTCTGTGTATAGCGTAAGAGTTGGAAATGACGTCCAATAGAACGCTTAGCATTTGGTAGTTGTCTATATAATATCTTTTTGGGGAAGCCTGTTCTTTCATTCTGACAAGTTGGAAAGAACTTAAAGTAAATAAGTAAGTAAGTCTCGAGTTATAGAATCCTTTGGTATGGTGATAAAATCTGTTGATATAGAATCATTCGTAAGTGAATGAAGTCCTGTGATATATCCTGTATGGTCGTCGTCAGAAGATCCAAGTAGTGTTGTAGCCTTAGATTAGAATCGGCCAGTATAGCAATAATAATTTCAGGCAGCAGAGCACTGCAGTGGTTTGGTCAACTAGTTGTCCACATGTTTATCGGGGAATCATAAGTACAAGTGGCCATCTGGTACAACACTTATATCGGTAAACTCGAACAGTGACCAGCCCACTAAGCTGAACCTTTTGCTGCGTATGGTTTCAATTATGTTGTATTGCATAAGATTTTGTATCATGTTAGTTGTACTCAATGGTTATGTTATATAAATTTATGTCATTATCTTATGGTGTATTATTATACTAGCAAATATATGAACCCCCGGGTGAAGTATTAATGTCATAATATATTATATTTAAATATAAAGTCCTAAGAAACTAAAATAAGAAACAGATAAAAGATTGAAACAAAAGAGAGGGTGTAATAGATAGAAAAATATAACAGCGAAGCTCCTCTTCATCGCCCCGTCTTCATTGCTAAACTTTTCTTAATTTATATTCAGTTAAATAGGAAGTAAAGTAATAGAATTACAGTATTTTCTTTGGTTAATTGATTTCTTTTAAGATTTATCTCCGAGATGCTTGCTCATATTCATTAAGAAAAATCAAATAATTAGAAATCAACAATCAAGCAGATATTTTATTAAATCAAAATTTTGAATATCAAAGTTGTTAAATTAGGCTTGCTGTTAACTGTAAACGCTATTTGTTGTATATATAAATACAATTGCATGTTATAGTATGTAGATATGGCCAGCAAGTATTAATAATGGAAAAACAATTTTATTAATAATTGAGGTTAAATAAAAAGTGAATTCATCGAGAATTGATGTATAATATTAAATGCATAGTGAGCTTGAGTAGTTATATAATTCGGCTACAGACAAACAACACATAATCTCCATTATAATAAAGTAAGATATAATGTTTAATATAATTCATATCACTAAAATGTATGTTATATATTAATGATTAATATAATAGTAATGTTCTTACCTGTATTATGCTAATATGTTTATGTTGTATTATATATTTATGTATCTTGTATTCTTATGTTAATGTTGTAGTATATATTCAAGTATGTGGATTTCAACATAATGTCCTGAATTATTCTATACTAATATTTATATGTTATATGTTGGTTTCATTATATATTATGCTGTATATATATAATGCTTATTTTATACATAATACAATGTTTAATGGATCTCTCGTCGATTCGACGCATGAGGGTTCATCCAATGAACAACGTAACATAGTGTTTTGTTTATAGTGGTGTGAAGCGTTGTGTTGGACCATCTGCACTTTTTGGCACAGTCAAATTGGGTGCACAAGGAATGCCACAAACCCAACACAACGACTGACCTCAGGCTTTTCAAAATCAAAGTTCTGTCTTCTCATAGACTGGTTACATATACAGGTTAAATAGCCCAGTCTTTCCTACTATTTACTCATAGGCTGGAGGGAAATATATGGATCCATACCTTTCCAGGGAAAAAGCTATGTGAAATGCAAACAGCCTTGTCAAGGATTTGAACTCGGATCAACGAGTCCATTTCCTACGACTCTAACATTAGACACGCACCTCCATATTATTTACATACAGTAGTATGCTGTATTATATAATAGTGTTTTATGTTTTGAATTTTGTCTCAAGCCATCAAATCGGTGTTAGATTAACCAATAAAGACTTTAATCCTGTAATGTACGTTTTATGAAAATTAAACAACCGCATTAATGGCTTACGACAATACTTCAAAACATAACTTTAAAAAAGACAGCTTCTCCAATGGTATCAATCGCTTCCACACCTCCTCACATCACTGTTCATACAACGTCGGATGTATGCTGTAGCAGAGATGAATGAACTCAATATCTATTAATAAATGGAGATACGTCTGATGTGTCTGTCACGAAACTATGTCACTGCATACGTTACATTACACAAAATCATCAATACATAAAAACCATTTTTTATTATATTCACTCAAGAAAACATTTATTTAAAACATATACATATTTCAACAAGAAGTTAACTAAGAAGTTTACAAATAAATTAATACCACTAAAAAATGTAAAATCTTTGTGTTATAAGCTTTCTCTTCTTTTAAATAATCTTTGTTACTTACAGCCATCAAAGACGTGTGTGTGATGTGTATGTGACACATTTGTTAACCTTTTTCTGTACAATGTTGCTGCTAATTAACTCTCGTGTTTCATTATTGCTACTTAACCTAAAACAAACCTGAATGGATGATATAATTTTCAGCTTGGTTTAAATTTTATACCATGATAAAATTATAGAAATGCGATTAATAAATAGAATTAAATAAATTTCTTCAGTAAGGGAATGGTTTAACAGAATTTAAACTATTTCAATTGTTTTCTAACTGAATTGACTTTTGATCAATGTTTAAAACATTTTTTTTTTGTGTGTGTGGGTCTATCTGCACTTGAGAAATAAAGTTAAAATTTTGGTGGGTGGCCTATTATCTGTATCTGCTTGAACAGCAAAGGAGCTATCGCCCCCTTCCTTTCACTGGCGCTAGACTAGGAGATTGTTTTTGCTGAGGTGGAGCGCCACTTCTATCATCAGTTCCCAGATGCTTTAATTGCACAAATTCAGATTTACCCAAGCTGTGCTACCAGTATGCTGAGTTTGGTGGGACTCGAAACAACTAGCAAACGCTTAGTATGGATTAAGCATATGACTCGAACATCCTCTCCCCCACACACGTGTAACATACTCACAATTGCTGTTAGGAAGGTCTGCTACAAATTGCTAAGGGGATTGAGATACCATTTGTGTGTGTGTGGGGGGTATCTCCAGTTGAGAATATAAAGTAAAATTAATAAATTGATGATTAACTT
>CM042159.1:43524734-43549734 GCA_023376005.1 Doryteuthis pealeii | reverse complement strand
TTAGCCAAACTGTGCTAGTTCATAGGCGTTAAGTTGGCGGAGGACCGGTATCGAACCAGGAACTTGCGATTCCTGGGGGGTGCTCTGGCAGTAGAAAAATTGTTGTTGTTGTTGTCTTGAGACGTAAAAATTTCTTAACTGACGCATTGTCATCATAATTTTTTAATAATTTATTCGTTTTTTTTATTTTTTTTTATGTATGTTATTTTTTTCAATATGAATTGTTTAAGTCGCTTTTTCATTCGGTGATTTAACTTGTCAGACAGGTCCCAAACGATATTAGATAGGTGTCTTAAAAAACACTGGCTGTTTTATAATCATTTCTTTTTGTTTTTTTTGTTTTTCCAAGTTTATTTTTTTTTACCTATGCTCTTTGCTTGTAGAAAACAAAAGTACGTTAGCAGTACGACAGAGAGCAACATATAAAAAGAGGAAAATAAACTAGTCGAAAAAAAATATTAATAACGATATTGTTTTCATCAAAGAAGTTTAGACAAACTCTGATAGTTTTGCCAAATTTTTATTGAAATAACATTCTAAAAATATCGACTCATCTTTCGTACTTCTGGTTGAAAAAAATGTTTTTTTTTCTTTTAATTAAATAAAAGGTTTTGTTGTTTCTATCCATTTCTAAAGGCTGTCAAAGAAAACGGATAATAGTTTATGCGAAATATCTATAACACAAGTACATTCTTCATATTTTTATTGATTCCATCATTTGCCACACCGACTAAGTTGCCAAAAATTAAGCACAGTAGGTCCCTCACTCAGTGGATTCTACAATCTATCTGTTTCATCTGGTCATAAATACTTCTATATGTGGAGTTAAGTGTGGGAGATTCTTTCTAGGGGTAGGAAATGAACTTTTTTCCTAAAATAGAATGCCCGAGTGTTTTCTGTGGCCTTTTTTGCTGCTCTGCTACGATTCTGATGAGATCATTGACCTAGAATGTCATTTTATGTTGGTTCTGTGATGATGTTTTATATTTATATGTGGAGTTAAGTGAGGGAGAGTTCTTTCTGTGACTGGAGAGCAATCATGTGTCGTGTCCAGGAATGTTTTTGCGTCCATATTCAACAGACATCTACGGACCAATTCCGTAGGTCGACTAGAATTTACCAATACCGACTAAGTTGTCAAAATTAAATCACAGTGGTTAACGTTCTGCCCTCACACAATCAGTCTATCAATCTGTTGGTCAATAAAATAAATGTACTTCTATGTGTGGAGTTAAATGAAGGAGAGGCTTTCATGAATGGATATAGCAATCATGTGTTTGTGTCAGAAGTTTATACGCGCATATTCAACAAACACTCCGGACCAGGGTCATAAGATCAATCGGAATATGCCTCTCTCTCTTCTCTCTCTCTCTCTCTCTATATATATATATATATATATATATATAATATTATTATATATATCTTTTCTCTCTCTCTCACTCTCTCTCTCTTTCTCTCTCTCTCTCTATCTATCTATCTGTCTATCTCTCGTCTTGTCTTCCTCTGTTCTTCTCTAATTTCTTTATATTCCTTTTTTCAATCTCTCTCCCTCTCTCTCTCTTCTCTCTCTCTCTCTCTCTCTNTAGTTTAGTTTTAAAAAAAAAAAAGTAATACAATTTTCTTTATGTTCATGCAAAGTCTTTTTTTGTTTATTTTAATTAACACTAAAAAGTTTCTACGATATTGACCCTAACCACGAATTTCCCATAGCAAAGAATCACCTACGAACGAGACGCGAGACGAGTAAGAGTGGACCGCCCCAACTTGCCCAAACGATCATAATCGAACTTAAATAGTTCTCCTTCTGCCCATGACAATGGCCTTCACCCCACACCTAAGCATCAGGACTTGCCAATTATGTCTAGGAGCCGGTTCACACCTAACACTAGCTCTCCACTTACCGCCACAGAAATGACTCAATCTGCGCTGAGTTGTTTCGTGGTTTATTGGGGGAAACCGTTTTTTATCGACCCAGAACTTGCCAATTCAAGCGCGGATGTTGGGTTTGTTTGTTCTTCTTACCCCGACCACCGCTTGAACTTAAAAAGGAAGAAAACATATGGAAACAATATTTAGACGGGAAATGAAATCGGGTAACCTAAAAAATTGAATCAAGGGAACTGGAAAAAAAAAGAGGGAGAAAGGAATCCATAGCCGTTTTATGACCCGTCAAAAAGCAACCAAAAGATGACCCAGAGAAGCAAACACAAGACATGTAAAACCTACGACTTCTGGGGAAAAAAAAGAATACAATTAAAAAGTCACAAGAAAGAAGTCTGTAGACACACTGTCCCTTTGTTTGAAGGGTTTTTTTTCCCAGAAAGAAAACACTAAGACAGGTTCACAGTTTTGTTGGTGAAAAAAAAAGAAATACCCGGAAATTTTTTTGAAGGAGGATTTTGCTTGAATGCAAGATTACAGAAAAAGAAAAAAAAAAGAAGAAACGCAATATGATATAAGGACAGGAAAAGGAAGGAATAACAATTACTGAAATGTAGATAGAAAAATAAAGGGTGGAGAATTATAGGTGTGGTCGGGGAAAGATTATAAGGAGAAATGGAATAAAGTTAAAATAATGAAAAGAAAGAAAGGAAAAAAAAAAAAAAAAAAAAAAAAAAAAAGTGAAAGATAATGGGGAATTTTAGGGAAAGAACAAAGAAAAAAGGAGGAGAGAACTTGGAAAGCCAGCAACAAAAAAAAAGAAGGATTTGAAAAGAGAAATAGAGTTGCAAGGAAAAGAAAAGAAAAGAAAAAAAAAGAGGACAGAAACAAAGGAAAGATTAGAAAGAAAGAAAAAATGATATAGAAAGATAAAAGAGAAAAAAAAAGAATACGAGGGGAGGAGAAAAAAAGCATAAGATAAGGAAAGAAAAAAAAAAAAAAGGAGAAAAAGGAGAAAAGAAGGAGAAACTGGAGAAAGAAAGAAAAAGAAGATAAAAAGAAGAGAGAAAGGAAGCGAAGGAAGGAAGAAAAAGAAAGAGGAAAGAAAAAAAGAAAAGAAAAAATGATCGAAAGAAGGAAAGGATCGAGAGGGAAAAGGATAAAAAATAAAAGAAAGAAAAAAAAAAGAAAGATAAGAAACGGAGAAAAAAAGAAAGAAATGCAACAGGAAGAAAGAAAGAAAGAGAGGAAAGAAAAATGATAGAAGAAGAAAGAAAGAAAGAAAGGATCGAGCGAAGAGAGGAAAGAAAGAAAAAGGAAAAATGTGATAAGATTAAGAAAAGAAAAGAAAGAGAAAAAAAAAAAAAAAGGACGGAGAAAGAAAAGAAAAAGAGAAACGGAGAAAGAGAGAAAGAAAGGAAAAAAAATGAGTAGAAGAAAGAAAAAAAAGAAAGAGAAGGATCGAAAGAGAAAAAGGTTGCATAAATAAAAGATAAGAAAAAAAAAAAGAAAGAAAAGAAACGGAAGGGGGGAAGAGAAAGAAAGAAAGAAAAAAAAGAAAAAAGAAAGAAAAGAAAGAAAAAAAAGAAGAAAGGGAAGAAAGAAAGACTGAGCGGAAGAAGAAAAAAGAAGATAACAAAGAAGAAAGAAAGAAAGAAAAAAAAAGGCCCAAGTGAATATAAAGTAGGTAGTGGAATAGGAAATTCGAAAGATTTCTAGGGGGATTACAAAGAAAGAAAGAAAAGCATAATTCTATTTTAAGAATATGGAAAGATTCGCGTCCTCTATGTTTGTCCTGTAACAAAAACTACGCACTACTGTACGTCACAATCACCCCAAAAATCGCCAATACATAGAATAAAAGGTCAAGTTAATATTAATTAAAATAAATAAGAGCGTTCTGTATAATTCAACATTTTTAATCCTTTCCATTAGAATAAATAAACTATTGTTATTACTGAAATAAATGTTAAAACTATATAATCAATAAAATTAATTTAAGAAATATTGTATCACTTGAAATAATAAAATTTATTTACCAAATTGTAATCCAAGTCTTAAAAATTATTTTTTACTCTCACCTCTTTTTCAGCAACAAGAGATTTAACTAAAATGTTTATAAAATTAAGAAATACCTACGATTTTTGTAAACATTTATGAGGTAAAATGTTCAAAAAAATAATATTATTCAATAATAAGTAATAGAGATGACGCAACATTTTTATTTAAGGTAGAGAGAAACTAAGTTTCCATTTCAAATTGTTTTTTAATTCTTTTACTCCTTTAATAATTTGATAATTTTTAATTACTTATGTTTACAAACTCTTTGAGGTTGATTTTTAACTCCCACCCCCTCAGGCAATATCTTTCAAAACATAACTTTTACACCGCTCGGAGGTGTTTTTTCTAGTATGAATAAAGAAAGATTTGACAAAAGAAAAATTTAAGCAGGAGATAAAATAAATATATGAATAAAGAAAACAAAAAGACGATATGAATATCATTTTTATTGAAAGAAGACAAGGGAAAGACTTGGACAAGGATACAAAAAGAAGGAAAAGAAGAAAAAGAAAAAAGAAATTACGTTTGAAATAAATAAACAAATAAATAAAGACAATGTGAAGTAGAATTGGTGCATATTGTAAGGGAGGAAGTAGGCTTTTCCGTTTAAACCAAAACAAAGAAAAGACGACAAAAATGACAAAGGACTTTTTCCGGTTAACACGAACAAAGAAAAAAAGTATAACAATGAAATCGGAAATAGATTTTTCCGCTGATAAGTAAAACAAAAGAAAATGCGTGGGCGCTTTATATACATAAAAAGGAAGTCAATAGCAGAGACGGCGGTTAGTCAGACAGAAGAGTCGGAACAGAGAACAAGTGAGACAACAGTGGCTCACGACCCTTTCATGGCCGACGGGCTGTGAGACCAAAGTAGGCACCTAGCCACCCCTTTACCTCACCAACGCTAGCCATCCCAGCAGCAGTCATTGTCATCCCTCGTGCATTTCCATTGTCAACGCTCGCCACCACAGCCGAGTAAAAAAAAGAAATTCAGCAGTTTCTACTATACACATGTGTTTTGATTTCTTAAGTCCGACTACTACATATGTCACTTTGGGTACTGTGACTATACCTGCTACGTTACATACACGATTTAGTGCCGTGAAAAAGGCACTACGTAACATACATCGATATTGCAACGCAACAGAATGGTAAGAAAGAAATCAAAAAGAAAATCCATGAATAAAGAAAGAATGAGGAAAGAAAGAAGTTTAAACGGGGGAAAAAGAAAGAAAGAAAGAAAGAAAGAAAAGAAAGAAAGAAAGAAAGAAAAACGATGTGAATATAATTTGTCTGGGAAGAAGACAACGGAAAAAATGGGAATATACAAAATAAAGAAAGAAATCCATTACATAATGAATAAGAAGAAAAGAACGAAAGAAGGAAAAGAAAGAAAGGATGAAGAAAGAATGAAGTTTGAACGGGAAAGAAAGAAAGTAATAAGGTAAGAACTGATCAGAAATGTTTTAGAAGAACGGACTAGAAGGAAATAGAGAAAGAAGCTGAGAAATAAAGAAAAAAGAAAAAGAAAAAGAAATAACGAAGATTGGGCGCTTACTACAGAAAGAAAGAAAGAAAGAAAGGAAGAAAGAAAGAAAGAGAGAGACGGAGGGGAGAAAGAAAGAACAAAAGATAAAAGAACGAATGAGGAAAGAAAGAAAGAACAAAAGAAAGACAGACCGAAAAAAAGAGAAAAGGAAAGAAAGAAAGAATAGGGTTAAACGGTAGATTAAAAGATTAGAGCTGTAAACATTGATCAGTCCCCCCACCAAAAAAAAAAAACATTAAATAAAGGATGCAAGAAAAATGAATATTAAAACGGAAAGCGTTACTAAATGAAAATTGCTGGCGGTAAAAGAGAATTATTAAAAGGAAAATAAATCAAAGTTAAGAAACGATACTTAAAAGTGAACCCACTTTTTTTTTTTCGGAGTCGAATAAAAATATCCAGCAATCTTCAGCCATCGCAAAAAAAAAAAATGAATAAAAAAAAAAACGAATGAAAAAAAAAAAAGTCGGTGTGCAATTTTACGAAAAAAAAAAAAAAGAAAAAAAAAAGTCAGTATTTCATCTTTGATCGACAAAAAAAAAAAAAAAAAAAAATACCGCCTTTTTATCTTGACTTTTTTATCATCCCTACTTTGAAGCTAAAAGGGGAAAAAATCAAAACATAAATTTTATCCTTTTTTTATTTTTTATTTTTTTTCATAAAGGCCGAGGTAGATGTTAAACTGTTCTTTACCCCTATGTTTTTTTTTTATTTTGCTTTTTACTTTTTATTCATCATCATAAAAATTCAGACGGTCAGGGCATTTTGACGTGTCAGAAAAAAAAAAAGATACAAAAACAAACACCATCACCCCCCCTTCCCCAAGTACGAAAGTTCTGTAGGATTCCCTCCTGTGGAGCTTTTTGGTATTTTAAGATTTTCTAATCTATCACGTCCGATGTTGCGTGTTTCTTGGTACCTTTTGAAATCTTTGATATAGTCCATCATCATCATCATCATCATCAGCAGCATCATCATCATCAGCATCATCATCATGTCGTCCAGAAAAGAAAGATTCCCATAACTATTTCCCGCCACCAATCGATCATCGCTCCGCTCAGGTCTTCTGCACGATATACAGTAACCATATAGAGCGACTTTTTTGCCTTTTTATTTATCTTTAGAAAAATTCAGACCGTCACGGCATTTTGACGTACAAGAAAAAAAGCAAAAAAGCAAAAACAAAAGTTCTATAGGATTAATTGTATTTATCGCGTACCCCACTTGTACGGGTCAGGCACAAAGTCCCTATTAACGTGGGACCACCCACAAGCCGAAGCTCATGGAATGGCAGGTGCAAAAATTGCGTCGATCCCGTCGGCATTCCCCTCAAGGGGGCGCCTCAGGCACTGGGCAATAAACCCAGCCCTGCCCCTTTAAATCGAGGGGGCAGGTGTTGCCTGGGGGGATAGCCCCCTGGGATCGACGCTATTATTATAAACAACCTATATATAAACAAGTTCTATAGGATTAATTCCTAGATTGCTTTACGACTTTTTTTCAGCGACTCTAATCTATTTATTACGTCACAATGTTGTGTTGTAACCTTTTAATATCTTAGATATATTTAATCTAAGATTTTAAAAAAGAAAGGTACCAAGGAACAATGTAACACAATGACGTAATGGTACCTTTTAATATCTTAGATATATTTAATCTAAGATTTAAAAAAGAAAGGTACCAAGGAACAATGCAACACAATGACGTAATGGTACCTTTTAATATCTTAGATATATTTAATCTAAGATTTAAAAAAAGAAAGGTACCAAGGAACAATGCAACACAATGACGTAATGGTACCTTTAAATATCTTAGATATATTTAATCTAAGATTTAAAAAAAGAAAGGTACCAAGGAACAATGCAACACAATGACGTAATGGTACCTTTTAATATCTTAGATATATTTAATCTAAGATTTAAAAAAAGAAAGGTACCAAGGAACAATGCAACACAATGACGTAATGGTACCTTTAAATATCTTAGATATATTTAATCTAAGATTTAAAAAAGAAAGGTACCAAGGAACAACGCAACACCATGACGTAATGGTACCTTTTAAAACCTTAGATATATTTCATCAGGAGGTGCGTGGTCTAACGGTTAGAGTCATGGGGAATAGACTCGTTGACCAGAGTTCAATTCCTAGACAAGCCTATTCGTATTTCACATGGCGCTCATACCCTTGAGAAAGATGAATCCAATTCTCCCTCCAGCTATGGGTAAATAGCATGGCAGACTGGGCTTTTTAAACAAGGCTAGGTAGCCAGTCTAGGAGAAGGAAAACAGTGAATCCAAACCTGTTAAACTCACGATGTCAATTTCCTCGTCGGAGGGGTTGGTAAATATATAGATATATTTCATCATCATCATCCTCATCATCATTTTGTCGTAAAAGACGGATTCACATGACTCTTTCCCGTCACCTATCAATCATCACTAATTCTTTATCTCTTGTTACCTACTTGAGTAGTTGAGTAGCTGGTTGGTACTTTCGTCTGTCCGCCCTGTCAGCTGGGGCGTTAGAATGCACCGACTGCACCTCTGCAGAGGGGTGAGACTTCCCCAATGGGGCCACCTGTTGGCCGTGGGTGGCGACTCGTGATACTTAAGGATAGACCCCAGGTGGATGACCAGTTCATGAATACTCCACTTTGGCCCTATCTTGGGCTAGATGGGCGGTCGGAGAGGCCCCCTCCGATTAATCGGCTGGTCATGTCAAGCCCTAGCACCTATATGATTTTCCCAATCCTATTGCCCTTATGGCAAGCCCCAACCCCTTTTTATCATATGGGTGCTAGAAGGCGGTGGCTGCGGGTCTACATGTCCTGGGAATGACGTTAAACTCTATATGATGGTGAGGTTCCAGTTTTGGAGGTTTGGGGAATGTGGAGCACCCCTTCATCACCATTACTCCATGGTCCACTCTGACCCGGAGTGGTAGTACCTGTTAGGGTCCCATCTATGGGTTAAATAGAAAAATGTATTTATAAAAAAATTGTATTATCCATTAAGAATTGATTTATTTCAAAACTTTATCGGCATTAAATGACCCACTGAGGTTGATATGCCGTAAAACAAACCAAACCAAACCAAACCAAACTTTCGTCTGTCTTTTGCGTAACTGGGACATTTCTAAAGATTCTGGTCTGACCATATTTCTTCTTGATTAAAGAATGCTGCTCAGGAGAAACTGGTTCGCCATTATTCACAAAGATGACATGAGGCTTATATTTTGAGTGATCACATCTTTTTATTTTCAACCAGACTTCTCAACCGCTGTCGGAGTCAAGCAGAAGACGATGCCTACATCATGGTATCCTCCACTAAACTACTGACTATTCTAAGCTAACCCAACTCTCATGCTTCCCAGTTGCGGAAGCCAGGGGATCAACTACAGGTCATTACCTATCAATAATCTAACACCCTCCGATTTTGAATTTCACAGAATTTTAATTCAAAATCGAACAACACTAACCGTCCCCTAAACAACGGTTTATCAACATATAACACTACAACGATAACCATTACACATAAACACCCCCACTTTTTAGTTCATTCTTGAATAAGATTTGCTTGTAGATTTGGCACTTTCCGCCTCAAAATGAAATATTTAGTTGGTTGGTTAGATTTCAACCCTTGTTGGGTTATTTTATGCCGAAGCCGTTTTATTTTCTGCATTCTTGATGGAGATTAATTTTTATTTTCTAAATCAATTTTTAAAACACATTTAAACTATTTCTCTGAATGTTTGAGATGAGGCTTGAAGATTAGTATTATTAGCGTTATTCGGACTATTGTCCCCATCTTCATTGTTATTTGTATAATACCTGAAGAAGGCCGGAGGGTATATCGGCCGAAACGTTGTACAAATAACAATGAAGATGGGGACAATAGTCCGAATAACGCTAATAATACATTTAAACTGTTTTTTTCTATTTAACTCATAGATCTGATCCTAATAGGTACTACCACTCCGAATCAGGGTGGAGCTGGGAGTAATAAGGATGAAGGGTACTCCACACTCCTCAGAGATCCGGAACTTCACCAATAGATGCAGTTTAACGTCATATCCATGATATATTATAACAACTAAGTGGGCAACCTTTTCAAAACAGGTGTATAATATAGGGACTGTTTGTAGCTGCTTTTTGTTAATCGATAATCGAGCCTTCTTGTAAGTCTTCCAGAAACCATATTAACGTATCTGCCAAGGCATTGGCCCGGTGGTTTGGATATATTGCCCTAAGGATGCCACCTGGATCACTTTCTAACCATATGCCAAAACCATTGCTTCTCAAATGACTCGGTAGCCTTGACCATTCTGTAGTTCACTGCGTGCGTTGTTGTTGATCTCAAGGATTTTACGGGGATCCTATTTCATCGGGATGTGTTGATATACAGGGCTCCTCAAAAGCTGTTCTTGGTCAGCTCCGTGTAACCAAATCTAATTCCCACTCAAAAAAAAAAAAAAGATTATCAAATATTGTCGACATTTATTCTTAGACTCTGTGAATTCCATGATGAGAGAGATACAAATGAAAATACAGGGTGGACCATAATCATGGAACACATTTTAAATACTATTTTCTCAGATTATAAAACAACACAGAGTAATAAACATATTTATTACATAACTGATACACAGGGGTTTTACATGTTATTTAGATTTAAAATATTGCATTAACTTTTTATTACTTTCAGCTATTTATTTTGGTGATCCTCATAATGCCGTGGAGTCCAAAAGGAATTTCATATGTAGTTAAAGAATAATTCGCCAGCCAAAGATCCATCGCTGCAGCTCAAAGAAAATTCCAACAGCATTTTGGAAAGCGAGAGGCACCATCCCGAAAGATGATCCTTCGTGTGGTTACAAATTTACAGAGATTAAAGCTATTACAGTTGATATGCTAAACCACACTTTACGTGATATGAGAAATCAAGCTCTTGAATGTTTTTGTCATGACCATCTCAAGAACATAATATTCAAATCTTAGATTACATGTAAAACTCCTGTCTATCAGTTATGTAATAAATATACTTAGTATTCTGTGTTGCTTTTGTAATCTGAGAAAATAGCATTTAAAATGTGTCTTATCATTATGGTTCACCCTTTACATCAGATTCATTTTTATAAAATCTTAATTGTTCACTTATCATTATATTGAAACCATTTAGGTTACCTGAGCTATTTATTAAATCTATAAAAACTGATATTCATACTAATGTTTATATGGTTAGATGTGTATATATGTTAATAGTGCCACATGCTTTTTAAAAATTAGAGTCTCAATATGAAAGAGGAAAAATAGAAAAAGAAAAAGAAAGAAAGAAAGAAAGAAAGAAACTATTGCATACTCCTAATATAAAAAACAAAACAAACAAACCCAAAAACAAAGAATTCTGATTGTCGGAACTAAAAAAGAAATTAGAGTTGTATTTTCAAAGAATGTTTTCGGTTTCAAGTTTATCATTCTTATAGAATACAGAAAATTTATTTTAAATAAAATATTGAATCATATAATAACACCCATGAAATATTAACTTTCTATGTTTAAGCAGAATGTTTTTGAGCATTTAGAAATCCGATGATGGCGTATTAATAATGCATCAATGTTTTATTCCATTCTAATTCTGTCATTTTCCATTTAAATAAATTTATTTTGCGCTTAAAATTTTTCAAAAGGTTTAAAAAGACAATGTTTAACGACATTTTATTATCAATATTAATTCAACTTTATCAATCTGAAATTAACTTTAAAACATAAATAAAACAGATTTTAAAATATTTATTTATTAAAAACAAAAATCCGAGACTGAATCTTGTATCTGATATAAGTTTAGATTTTTATTAAATTAATAACATTAACAAAAATTAACTAACGAGGAAAAGAAATATTTAATTTTACATAAAATCTTGTGAAATTAAAAAACAAAGGTTCTTTTTTGGCTCGTATATCAAAAACAAATTCAGTTAAATTATTCGGACTATTGTGCTCATCTTTATTATTATCTGTCCAACGTTTCGATCGATATACCCTCCGGCCATATTCAGTTATTTCTTGTCGGACTCAGGAACCTTCTTGGACTCAGGAATGTTCTCTTCGAACTCGGTAACCTTCTTTTCAAAATCGGAAACCTTCTTGTTGTAATCGGGAGCCATCACGGAACTTTGAACCCAGCCCTTTATTCAATCCACGGGGTATATTGTCCTTGTGCCGCTAACTATGACTGGGTACGATGAAGAGATGGCAGTTCGAAGAAAAGGTTCCCGAGTTCGAGAAGGTTCACAAGTCCGACAAGAAATACCCGAAGAAGGATGGAGGGCACATGGTCCAAAATGTTGTACAGTTTATTATAATTATTATAATAAAGATAACAATAGTCCGAATAATTCAATTGAATTTTCACACCATCGTTTATCTATTTTTGATATCCGAGCAATAAAATAACCTTTCATATATAGATAACAATAAAGATGAGGACAACAGTCCAAATAATTCAAATAATCCAAATCCGCTTAATAAATTTACCTTCTGTCTCACCCTGCCTCTGTGGAGGGGTTGGTAAATATAAAATGCAGATGAGATTGTTTTCTTGTTATTTGTGGCGATTCCATGATGTTTTCTTAAGAATTATGTAATTTCTAAATTTTGTCCACTATCACATTAAGAAAACATGTCGATTATTAATCAAAATAAATTATTTTAATTAATTTTCTGTACGTTCCATACACCCAGAAAGTAAGGCCATCAAATGAAATAGGTTGTGTTTCAGATTTCTGGTTTAGTTGATTTTTCATGAATTTTTCATCATAACGGAAGAAATGTTTTCTCTGAGTGACGAACCAATATTTTTTACCAGTGATTGTATACACATTGTAAATATACAGGGGTAGTAAAAAAAAAGTAATGCCATTTTGTTTAGGGTAGGTATAATTACCATCACATGAACATATATCATTTATCAAAATGAAGTTGGTCCTCTGTCAATCACATCCATAATTCTCCACATAGTCACTGTGTCTCTCAATGGCAATGTTCCACCTTCGAATGAGAGCATGTATCCCTGCTCCGTAAAATTCTGTTGGTTGTTCTTTGAGCCACTTCTTCACAACAGATTTCACTTCCTCGTCACTGGAATAATGTTTGCCTCTCAATCCCTCTTTCACGGGTCCGAAGATATGCTCCATTCAAAGGTGGAACATGGTTTTTATACCTATCCTATAGAAAATGGCATTACTTTTTGACTCAACTTCGTATATAGGGTGTCCATCAAGTTCGTGTTCACGTTAAAGAATTTATGATTATGAAAATTGCGTACGGATTTTGTAGACACGTTTCTCTATATATGTAGAATGTTGGTGCATGTCTGTCATTGGACCTATGTGAATTCATAGGTGAATTTCCATTGGTACGCAGATAACCATATGCACAAACACACACACACATGTATCTAAGAGTACTGACAAAAATTCATAGTCACAAACATGCTCATACATGCGCTTAAGGCACTAACATACACACACCGTCATACATACGACCATACAGACACACAGACATATACACACGCACATATATCTATATTTATTGCATGGAAGCGCGTGGTGTAATGGTTAAAGTCATGGGAAATGGACTCGTCGTTCCGAGTTCAAATCCTGGATGTGGTAATTGCATTTCAGTTTGTGCTAATACCCTTGGGAAAGGTATGAATCCTACTCTCCCTCCAGCTATGGATAAATAGTAGGGCACACTGGGCTCTTTCACCTTGGTTAGACAACTGGTCTAGGAGAAGAAAAACTCTAAATTCAAACCTTAAAAAATTGACCTTGTGTCACATCCTGCTCGGGGGTTGGTATATATATATATCTATATTTATTTACTAAAATTAGCTCAGATGTGGCACAAGCCCATACGTATGGGGCGACAAGTGAGTGTAACTCACTAACAATCATCTGCGAATGTAGTTTGCTAACCATTACACCACTTGAGATGCCCTATATATATATATATATATATATATATGTGCACAAACACACACATGCGGTCAAGTGCAGTAACAGTTACACAAACGCTCATACATTCACTCAAGACAGTATTACACATAAACAGTCATACACACACTGATATAGGAAACAAAACACACACAGATGCACACACACACACGCACACACACACACACATATATAATATATATATATAATATAATATATATATGCACAAAAGTGCACTAACACAATATATAGTCACATACACACTCATAAAGTTCTAACACAAAATACACAGTCAAACACATGATTCACAGAAAACAGAAATATAAATACACACACGCATTCACCAGACCCCCACATACATACACACACACAGACACACACACACACACATATATATATGTATATATACATATATATATTTACGCAAAAACACTCACATGCGCTTCAGCGCACTAACACACAAGCACACACGCTCATACATGCGCTTAAGGCGGTAACACACATATACAGGAATACACAAGATCATACAAATACACACACACACAGACACGTATATATATATATATATATATATATAATATATATATATATTATGTGGTGTGTGTGTGTGTGTATATAATATATATATATATACTATATTTTATATATATATACGTGTCTGTGTGTGTGTCTGTGTGTGTATATATAATATATATATATATTATATATATATATATATATATAATATATTCTGATGAAATTGAAGATATTCTGGTTTTCTAAAAGTTTTTACTATTTCCAGCCTCTTGATCTTATTTTCTGCTAGATAAAAACTATTAATTATTTCTTTTTTTCCTTCCATACTTATTATCAGTTCTCTTTATGTTTTCATCATCAAAACAGCATCCATCTTGCTTTTATCTTAAAAGAAAGATCAAACAATCAAACACTGAGGTTTTAAAAAAAAAATCACCTGAGGTTTTCAATATTCCAATCCCAGCAGAAATTCAGTGTACACGTGCCTAACCCCCCTGCTCCTACCTCCCTCCCCACACACACTCACCTACACACATGCATACGTGTGCATGGAGTCTGTATTCTGGCTGGGATACTTTTTTATTTCTTTATCAAGAGAATTGCGAGTGTTCGAGAGCTGCTAAATAGATCTTTACAATGCTGATTTTAAAGGCAGACAGAGAAATACACTTTATTTGGAATGCTATATACCTTTCTAACATATATCTGGTGTATATATGTGCGAGAGAGATACATACACAGGGTAGAGATGGGATGAGAGGCTCTAAGTTGTTAACTCTACTTGACTCTCGGGCTGGTTCTCCGGGTTGATTTTACTTCTTGTTCGTTAGGGTTCATTTTTTTCGGGATGGTCGTTTCTTGCTATAATAACTTAACAAGACTTTGTTGTTTTTCTTTAAGTCTTTTAATTAAAACAACCCAGCCCATATTCGACCACGCGTTGGGGAAATCACTCTCAGAGAGACAACAACGTCCGCTCTCGTCCAGCAATTAGTCGCATTTAATAACTAAACAAGACTTGAATGGTGCGAAATACCTGATAGGGGAGCGGAGTCCCATTCATTTTTTCAACCTCCCTCCCTCAACTCTCTTCCCATCTGATTTCCTTCTCATCCCCCCCAAAGATGTCCCCTATAACCAATCAAATCTTCCTCTCACCACAAAACTTACCCATCTACCTACTTCCCCCTTGTATAAAACACTTGTATGATCCTGATAATTCAATAAAAGCTGATGAAGCCGAGTTCAAACTCCAGCAAAATATACTACACATTTTTCTCTGAGTTTTGTTCTTTCATTCTATAATTTTACTTCATATATATATATATATATATATATATATATTATATATATAAACAAATCTAGCTATTTTCAGCCGACAGTATTTGGGAGAATATGTGCTTAATTGAAGTCAACCTAATTTTTTTTTAAAGTTAATTCATTAATGATTAATTAGGCGGGATTTAACTACTTAAATGTAAGGCTAAACAACAAATCGATTTGTTTAGCCTTACATTTTAAGTAGTTAAATCCCGCCTAATTAATCATTAATGAATTAACTTTAAAAAAAAATTAGGTCTGACTTCAATTAAGCACATATTCTCCCATATATATATATATATATATATATAATATATATATATATGTGTGTGTGTGTGTGTGTGTGTAAAAAATGGAATTGGAAATGAATCCGACAATATGAGGAAGAATTAATAAAGAAAAGAAAGAACAGAATGGATAATAAAAGATGAATGTAATCAATATCACTTACACATGTGTTTCGGTTAGTTCATCTTTGTGTACACAGTTCAATGATAATTAATAGTTTGAACCATGTGCACAGAGATGAACTGACCGAAACACATGTGTATGTGATATTGATTAAATTCATCTTTATTATCCATTCTGTTCTTTCTTTTCTTTAGTCATTCTTCCTCATATATTAATATATATATATATATTATATATATATATTATATATACCACTATTTACGTCGTTTCGACTTACGCCATTTTGAAATACGACGCTTTTCAAAAATATTGAAAATTTTAAATCTTAAAAGCTCTATGAAAATTACAATATTTACGTCGTCTATATAAACACCTGTATCATTCAGACCGTATGCTACCTTTAATTCCCGGTTGTATTGATTGTTTACGCTAATTTTCGTACCTGAGATGTCAAAAAAAAAAAAAAATAGAAAAGTACATATAATGTTTACAGTTTTTCTATTATAAAAAATAAAAAAAAATTAATTGTGTGTCATGGGTGTATAGGTGGGGAGACATTATGGAAAGAGATGATTATATAGAAATATTATATGGTTATAAAAGTTATCAGGCGTCTGTGCGATTTATGGAATCATGATATTAAGATCTGTTACGATTTTCTGGGCTATCCTTTGGGCTTCAAGCAAGAGCGCTTGTCCAGCGGAAATCCTTGGTAAAAAATCCTTTGGTTGTTCCTTGGTGCTCATCACTATTGCAAGTCCTTCGTCAATGATTGCAAATGGACGTTTCTCAATATCAGTGATTAAGTAGTCAACCAGCCACGTATTCGGGCTGTTGATTGGCTGAGGTTTAAACCACGTGACCTTGTTTAGTCTATAAATCTAAGTGGTGTATTGTAGCACGTCTTATATCCAAAATATTCCAATGAGATCTGAGATGATGTGAACGAGAATTTGTTAAAAGGAAGACACGGGAGAAGAGAAAAATCGGTCTTTTTTCGGCTGGGCTTTCTTAAGAAGCAGACGGGGCTTCCTGGGTTTACCCTGTGATGGGTTACGTATAGTAGTACCGAACATGATTTACGATAGAATAATTTGACCTTACCCCCCCTCTCTCTCTCAATCTCTCTCTATCCGTCTCTCTGAAAAAAAAACCCCCACGAGCCTAGAAAGCAATAAACAACCTCTTTGTGACTATACGACTTGCCTATGTTGTTTCTGAACTAACGACGACTACTACTACTAATGACTACTACCATCACTCGGATTTTAACCATATGCACTATCTAACAACTACTTTTCAAAGTCGCAAGGAGACGTTGCACCAAGTGTCCTTTTAGACTGTCTTTACTGGTATATGTTGTCAGTCATTACTTGTGTTGTTGTTGTTGTTGTTGTTGCTCGATCTTTATCTATTTATCTATATGTTTATTTATTTGTTTCTCTTTAAATGTGGTAAGAGATAAGAGTGACGCCTTGACATGATGAGAGCAAAAATATTATTCTAGAAAAATGTTCGACATAGCACTAACGTAGCTGTGACTCTAATCATGTTGACATCTTTTAAAAAATCGGAAGAAACCCATGGAGACAAGACAGTGAATTGGAAGAAAATGATAACACGCACCACGTGATAGAGGGGTGGGGGTGAGGGTGTGGCAAGTATGCAAAGAGAAGGAGAATAATAATTCGCACAGCAGACTGGAAGAAAAATGAAACAATTTTTCTTGTATCTTTTTCTTGAAGAATAGAAAGAGGAATAGGATTTTAAAATGACATTGGAAGCTGTGTTGAATCCAAAATGGTGGAAGGAAGAACGCAACACAGGAAGAAAGAAAAGAATAATAAAATAATAATAATAATAATAATAATAATAAGAAGAAAGAAGAAGAAGAAGAAAGCAAATATTGAAGAAGTAGAAGAAGAAGAAGAGGAAGAAAGCAAATCATTGAAGAAGAAGAAGAAGAAGAAGAAGAAGAAGAAGAAGAAGAAGAAGAAGAAGAAGAAGCAAACCATTGAAGAAGAAGAAGAAGAAGAAGAAGAAGAAGAAGAAGAAGAAGAAGAAGAAGAAAAGAAAAAGAAGAAAGAAGAAAAAGAAGAAGAAAAAAACAAAACATTGAAGAAGAAGAAGAAGAAGAAGAAGAAGAAGAAGAAGAAGAAGAAGAAGAAGAGAGCAAACCATTGAAGAAAGAAGAAGAAGAAGAAGAAAAGAAGAAGAAGAAGAAGAAGAAGAAGAAAGCAAACACTGAAGAAGAAGAAGAAGAAGAAGAGAAGAAGAAGAAGAAGAAGAAGAAGAGAGCAAACCATTGAAGAAGAAGAAGAAGAAGAGGAAGGAAGAAGAAGAGAAGAAGAAGAAGAAAAGAAGAAGAAGAAGAAGAAGGCAAACCATTGAAGAAGAAGAAGAAGAAGAAGAAGAAGAAGAAGAAGAAATAGGAAAATGAAGAAGAAGAAGAAAACAAAACATTGAAGAAAGATGAAGAAGAAGAAGAAGAAGAGAGCAAAACCATTGAAGAAGAAGAAAAAGAGAAAGCAAACCATTGAAGAAGAAGAAGAAGAAGAAGAAGAAGAAGAAGAAGAAGAAGAAGAAAGAAGAAGAAGAAGAAGAAGAAGAAGAAGAAGAAGAAGAAGAAGAAAGCAAAACATTGAAGAAGAAAAAGAAGAAGAAGAAGAAGAAAAAGAAGAAGAAGAAGAAGAAGAAAGAAGAAAGAAAGCAAACCAGAAGAAGAAGAAGAAAGAAGAAGAAGAAGAAGAAGAAGAAGAAGAAAGCAAAACCATTGAAGAAGAAAAAGAAGAAGAAGAAGAAGAAGAAGAAGAAAAAGAAGCAAACCATTGAAGAAGAAAAAGAAGAAGAGAAGTAAACCATTGAAGAAGAAAAGAAGAAGAAGAAGTATAATAATAATAAGAAAGCAAACCATTGAAGAAGAAGAAGAAGAAGAAGAAGAAGAAGAAGAAGAACAACAACAACAACAACAACAACAACAACAACAACAACAAATGATAAAAAGAGAAGGAGAAGGTCAAGAAGAGTAGAAATAATAAATGAATGAATGAATTGGAGCGGGGTGATGAAGTAGGTGATTTACCTGCCAATATTAGAAATACAAGATAAAAACGAACGCATCCTTATGGACATTGGAAATTATATATAATACATTTTGTTTTTTATAAATAATATTCGTTTTTTATAAATAATTTCGATCCAAATTTCGAACCCCATGGTCAACTGGTTATTCATCGAAAAATCTCAAAAGTCTCTGTAGCTAATTAGGCAAAGAAGTAAATCCAGACGGTATCCATGGTGATATTCCCATCAATCTAGACTAGAACACTGACATTAAAGAAATTCATCCACCGAAAAAAAAAGTAAATAAATGAGTCAACACACACACACCACACACACACACACACACACACCCACAGAGTGAGTGAGTGAGTGAGAGAGAGAGAGAGAGAGAGAGAGAGAGAGGGGGAGAGAGAGAGACCTAGTCAAATACACACACACACACACACACACACTGACAGACAGACACACACAAAAACTTAGGCAAACACACACACACACACACACACATACACTGACAGACAGATAGACACACACAGTCAAAAACTTAGTTAAACAGACACACACACACACGCACACATACACTCAAACACACACACACACTTAAAAACTTACTCAAACACACACACATACACATACACACACACACACTGACAGACACACACACACACAAAATCAAAAACTTAGCACCGCAAATTAAAGTGTAATCGTTACATTCCTACCTGTCTTGATCTTAGCGGGAAAAGCTAATCTATTTTTCACATGACTCTGTCTGTGAGTCTGCGCAGTTACGTTAATGACCTTTTACGTCTTCCATTTCGTTTCAGTGTTTTGATTTTTAATTAAATCCGTTTGAAACTGATGCAATGTTCAATGTAAGGTATCTTCCGATAATCCTATCTAAACTAAAACTTTTTCAGTGCCAGAAATCTGTGTCTTACTTAACTTGCTCGGCATAGTGTTACATTATGCTCGGAGAGTAATAAAGCAAAAAGAAAAAAAAGAATGACTGATTGTCGCAGCTTGCTTATCGAATAAAGAACACAACACATAATCCAGGTGTCCGTAATCTGGTGGAGTAACTACTTCCGCCTTTTTATTATCACAAATGAACAACGGCCGAAACGGTGCTTACGTTTCTTATCAAAACAATGGCTGAAACAGTGCTTTCGTTTCTTATTAACTAATATACCTCACCGATCAACCGAAAATTTGAAGCAAGGGTCAATAAATAAATAAATGAATAAATAAACGTATCCTGGACACAGATGGGTTAAAGAATAAAAAATCTACATATTATGGCGGTCATCCTCAAAGGAGTTTCCTTTGAAGCTGATGAAAACGTGTTACATAATTCATGGATAATCAAGGAATTATGTACGTACTGTATTTTTTAATCAGAGTTCGTTAGATTCAAAATCGGAGGGAGTTAAGTGGGAAATGTCTATAACCTTCAAAATTTTGATTGATTAGTGATCATCTTTACTTACCCCCCCGCCCCGAAAAGCGAACTAACAGCGGGAGATAGTTGTGTTTTGTTGCGCCTAATGTCGGCTCTCGAGATGTCACTCCTCGAACACTGCGGTCTTGTTAGCTGGGTTGTGGTTATGAGAGCTTAACAGAAAAACAACAAATCTTGTTTTAATTAATCAATTTCATTAAACAAACTCCTGATGATTGAAAAAAAAATTCAGCTTTACGGAAATAATGAAAATTATAAACGAAAAAAAAAAATGTTTACATTTCTTCACTCAATCAAATTGAATTTAATGTAGCCAAAAACAAGTTATGACGAGGATTTTTTAAAATTCTATGAAAAATCAATTAATAGTCCAATTTTCACGAAAATTTCCACAATTATTTACACTAGCAGCATGTGTCAGAAGAAAGTTTATTTTTAATTTAATTATTTCCAATTGAAATTAAAATTCTAAATTGTTTTTTCCGTAAAAACTTTGCAACTAGCAAAATATTATCAACAAAAGACAACAAGATACCTGCATCGGAAAAATAAAGTTTAAAAAAGTTTGACTTCAGGTTCCCCTTAAAGGACTTTTAACCTGGACTGAAGCAAGTCCAATCGATTTTACAAAACATTTATAAAAGTTATTCTATCGTAAAAAAATATTTGTATCACTTGAAGATTAAATAAATCTCCAATATTATTATTATTTATTTTTCATATAGAATTCCTGAAATTCTGTTTTTAAATGTTTAATAAATCTAATCTGATAAGTTGGTTTCGTTTCGTTTGATTTTGTTTTCTTTTTGTATTTACCCTTTGATGTGGCTCAGGAAGTCTTTCATCATTTCCCCTCCAACGTTCAGAATTAAAATCGGTAAAGCTTGAAATGACCTCTTTACTAAATTTCCTTCTTTTTTTTCAATATCTTATTATAATGGAGATTGTGTGTTTTTCTGTCTGTAACCGAAACTAAATCACTACTCAAGTCACAATTCCCTTAGTAATTGACGTCACATTCACCATGAATTTATCCTTATTTTAACCTCAATTATTAATAAAATTGTTTTACATTATTTATACTGTTAACCATATCTACATACTAATAACGTGCAATTGTATTTATATATACAACAAAATAGCGGTTTACAGTGTGAACAGGAAGCCTAATTTGCATATTGATATTAAAAATGTGATTTTAATAAATATATGCTTAGTATTATTGATTTCTAACTGTTTGGTTTTATTTTAATGAATATAAGCAAAAATCTCTTCAATGAATCTTAAATGAAATCCATTAACAAGAAAAGATAAGTGTCGTTTTATTCTTTACTTCCTATTTTAACTAAATACTTAAATTAGAAAAAAGAACAATGAAAGACGAGAGTGATGGAAGAGTAAATTTCAGTTGTTTTATTTTTTGATTATACCCTCCTCTGTTTCAAATCATTTTATCTGCATTCTTATTTAGTTTCATTAGTGTTTCTAATTTAATACGATATTTCATTACATTTAAACTTAAATACTTGCACCCGGAGGGTGCATATATTTGCTAGTAATAATAAAGAAACCAAGAGACAAGAAATTCACCTCGACGAATTACTTTCCCTTGTATTATTAACTAAAACCAAACAAAGTTTCCAGCACCGAGCTTATTATTTGCCTCGCAACTGGTTAGATATTATTTCGCTCAAGTAGATTATCAATAAGAACAACTATATCACATTAAAGTCCACAAAGGATCAATACGCCAAATACTTTTATTTATTTATTTATCTTTTTGGTAATCTTAACCGTTTGTCGTCCAGGCCTCATGCCCTAATTTACGCTATGTTTTAGCGAGCTGGCGACAGGCGAATTTCCGGCCCAACTTAGAGACTTTCTGAGTCGTGTTTTTGTCGGCAAATTATATTTTACATGCCCCATCCACCTCACCAGCTTTATAGACAAATCCATGTAGATAAAATCACAAAAAGCGTATAATTGTTTTTCGCACATAGATTTCTAGGTTTTATAATTAATTAAGTTTTAAATAGAGTAAAATACGTAAAAATGACCAACTGAACAAGAAAGAAGAAAACAACCCACTGGATCAGGCCGAGAAGTCAGCCCTGAAGACTATGGTGACCGAGGTAACAAGTAAGAAACCTCATCATCTCTCAGATTCTGTCTATTTCTCCCATTAGAGATATGTTAGAAGAACTAGCAAATATATGCACCCTCCGGGTGCAAGTATTTAAGTTTTAATATAATAAAAGATCATATTAAAATTAGAAAGCCTAATGAAACTGAATAAGAATGCAGATAAAAAGATTTGGAACTGAGGGGGTATGATTGAAAATAGAACAACTTTGAAACTAACTCTTCCATCATTTTCCATTACTCCCGTCTTTCATTGGTTAAATTTTTCCTAATTTAACTATTTAGTTAAAATAGGAAGTAAAGAATAAAATGAGCAGTCAGTTATTTTTTCTTGTTAATGGATTCTTTTTAATATTTATCCCCGAGATTTTTGCCTCATATTCATTAAGATAAAATCAAACAATTAGAAATCAGTAATACTAAGTACATATTTTATTCAAAATTCAAATTTTTAATATCAATATGCAAATTAGCCTTCCCAGTTCACAGTTGTAAACCACTATTTTGTTGTATATTAAATACAACTGCATGTTTATAGAATGTAAATATGGTCAACAGTCTTAATGGTGTAAACAATTTTATTAATTAATTGAGGTTTATATAAAAATAAAATCATGGAGAACATGATGTAAATAACAAAGGGAATTTTGACTTGTATAGTAAATATAGTTTCGGTTACAGACAGACAAAACCCAAATCTCCAGGTATAATAAGATAATAACATACGGATCAAACTGGAATCGGGATACATATGGGTTAAAGAATTTAAAACTTCCGCACATTATGGCGGTCATCCTCAACGTACTTCCTTTGAAGTTGATGAATACAGAACGGATAAATCAACTAAAGATTTTTAGTTTTGAAGGTTTGAAATAAAAATATCATATTTGGAATTTCTAGAAACAACCATATTAAGACTAATGAATTTTTACATTACTTGGTGGATATATAGATGTATATATATATATATATATATATATATATATATATAATATATCCAAAAGTCCAGAGAAGAAATCTTTCCTCAGGACACAAGAGTTTTATTTAAAAAACCTGTCGCGGTTTGAGAGCTCAACGTGTGCTCTTAATGTTAGAGTCACAGAGCAAATATATAAGTAAAGAAATAACAAAAGACTTAGAGATTTAGCAAATAGTCTATTTCAGGGAGCTTAGACAAATTGTCTAACCCTCCCGACTCATCAGATGCGAATGATGAATTCTTTATTACTTTAAAGGCATTTGAAAACAGATTTTCATTTTTTATTTTTTTATTTTTTAAAATTTTATAGTCCTGTGATATGAATTCCAAATGAAATCCTTGATGTTGCAAAAAAATGTTATGTTGTAGTTTCACTTCCGCCACAAAAAAAAACAACAAAAAAACCAAAACAAACTCGGTCAGCAAAAAATGTATCTCATAAATGTATCCATTATTTTGACAGATTAGTCGGGAGAGTTAGACAATTTGACAGATAAGTTAGACAATTTGACAGATGAGTCGGGAGAGTTAGACAATTTCTTCTAAGCTCCCTGGAATAGACTATAACGCTAAATCTCTAAGTCTTTTGTTATTTTTTACTTATGTATATATATATAATATATATATATAATATATATATATATATATATATATATATATATATATATATACAAAGAATAAGGTCTCGGTCACGAAAGGAGTTGAGATAGGCCTAGCAGCCTTCGAGGGCAAGGCGTGAAATGTCTGTCTCTGTTCAACCTATCTGTATCGGTCGTCAATGTATCGGTGAAAAAGAGGAAACAAATGTGTATACACATAATATGTCTCCGTGTAATTTTCTGATGAAAAGATCAAAATGAACTCAAGGAGACACTCCCCCGACCGGCGAAACAGAACATAAAACCCGACACAAAAAAACAAAAAACCCGACAAAGTAGCCTTAAGAAAAGAATAGAGGCCTGGCAGGCTACAAGATGACTACTCCCCTGTAGCAGAATTAAAATTATGGATAGGAAGCTAAAATGCACATGTGGTAAGTCTCTAGTTCTTGGGTACCAATCCATATGTGTTATGGCGGATGTCCCATTTCCAGTCTTAACTCCCACCACCACTTGTCACGGAGACAATTATCCACTACACACCAAAGGGAGAAATTTTAGATTTTTCGTTATGACGCTATTCTAATATTATAGTCATACTGTAAACGAATGTGTCAAACTATGTGAAGTTTGGTAATTATCTGAGCTGTGAAAATAACTTAAACAGAAAAGGACTAAATAGAGATATTGAATAATGCGTTTGAATTGACCAAAGGAAGTATTGAGATGACTGAATAAAGCAGAAAATGAAGTCGGAGAAAAACTAAGAAGACAGTAATAAGAAAAAAGTAAAAAGAAAAATGTAAAAGAAAGACTAAAATAAATAAAATAAATAAAATAAAAAACGAGAAAAAAAACAATCCTGGAATGAAATCAGTAATAAAAAAATAAAACAAAAAATAAACACACACACATATTACACAGCAAAAAGAATAAAATAATAAAAGAAAAAAAAAACTTAAAAACAAATAAAAATAAAGATAAATTTGAAAAGATTCTTTTTTTTTTCTTTGTTTTTTTTTTTA
>CM042159.1:43521996-43524634 GCA_023376005.1 Doryteuthis pealeii | reverse complement strand
ACAGATTAACTTTTTCTAAAGCGCGAGTCAGATGGATTTTGCTTTAAAGTTAGACGGGGCTGTTCACGCAGGTTTCTTGTCTGTTTTTCTGTCGAGCTCATTTTACTTTAGCGAAACATGTCTTACGCCTTCTTTCCGATTTGATGCTAGATTTTCCGAGGCACTCAGGTCAATATTGAGGCGTTTTTTAAATTGTCGTCACAATTTGTCTTATAGCGTAAGAGTCTGGAAGTGACGTCCAATAGAAACGCTTAGGCATTTGGTAGTTGTCTATATAATAATCTTTTTGGGGGGAAAAAAAAAGGGGGCTTTTTGTTTTTTCCTTCATTCATTCTGACAAGTTGGAAAAGAACTTAAGTAAATAAGTAGTAAGTCCCGAGTTATAGAATCTTTGGTAAGTGAATAAATTCCGTGTGATATCAGGAACCTTCGGTAAGTGAATAAGTCTGTGATTACTTACATCCTATGGTCCGTCGGTTCCAAGAAGGATCCAAGTAGTAGTTAGTACTTAGATTAAGAATCGGCCAGGCTTTAAATAATAATTCTCAGCAGCAGAGCACTGCCAGTGTTTGGTTCCAAGAGTGTTAGTCCACATGTTTATCGGCGAATCTATAAGACAAGTGCCAATCTCGGGCTACACCACCTTAGTTGCGCCGTAAATTCGATACCCGAGTACGCACCCACGCCCACCCTAAGCCTAACTTTGCTTCGTATTGGTTTCAATTGATGTTGTATTGCATAAGATTTGTGTATCATTTGTTAGTTTGTATACAATGTTTATGTTTATATAAATTTATGTCAGTATCTTATGTGTATCCTATATATACTTAGCAAAATATATGAACCCTACCGGGTGCAAGTGTTAATGTCATAATATATTATACTTAAATTATAAAGTCTAAAGAAACTAAATAAGAATACAGATAAAATGGATTTGAAAACAGAGAGGGGTATAAATAGAAAAATATAAAAGCTGAAGCTTCCTCTTCCATCGCCCCGTCTTTCATTGCTAAACTTTCTTATTAATATTTCAGTTAAAATTAGGAAGTAAAGATAGATTACAGTTATTTCTCTTTGTTAATTGATTTCTTTTAGATTATCCCGAGATGTTTGCTCATATTCATTAGATAAAATCAAATAATTAGAAATCAACAATACCAAGCAGATATTTATTAAAATCAAATTTTGAATATCAAGATGTAAATTAGGCTTGGCTGTCACACTGTAAACCGCTATTTGTTGTATATATAAATACAATGCATGTTATTAGTACGTTAGATATGGCCGGCAGTATTTAATAATGAAAAACAATTTATTAATAATTGAGGCTTAAAATAAAAAGATTCATCGAGAATGTGGAGTATAATAATTAAATGGGATAAGTGACTTGAGTAGTTATATAGTTTGCGGCTACAGACAAACAAACACATATCTCCATTATAAAAGATAAGGATATAATGTTAATAATATATTACATATTTCACATAAATATGTTATGTTATTATATTTATGATTAAAATGATATATTGTTTATACTGTATCTATGTAATATGTTTTGTTGATTATATATTTATGTCATCTTGTATTTCTATGTAATTTGTAGCCTTATATATAAAGTTCATGTGGGATTCAATCATAATGTATCCTGAGTGTACTTCCTATATATATTATGCTTTATGATGTTTTTGGTCTTATCTTATAGTAATTCCACTGCGTGTATTATAGATAACTGTTATTTAGTGTACATAATACTCGTTTTATATGGACTCTCTTCCGTCCATTTGACGCGGACAATGATGCAGGGCTTCATCCAATGAAACAACGTTACATAAGTGTTTGTTTAGAGTGGTGAAGCTTGTGTTGGACCATCTGCACCTTTTGCACAGTCAATATTGGTTTGCACAAGGAAATGCCACAACCCAATCAACGGACTGACCTCAGGCTTTCAAATTTCCAAAGTTTGGTTCTTCTCTAGACTGTACATATACAAGGTAAATAGCCCAGTCTGTCCTACTATTTACTCATAAGCTGGAGGGAGAATATATGGATCCCATAGCCTTTCAGGGGAAAATGCTATGTGAAATCAAACAGCCTTGTCAAGGATTTGAACTCGGATCAACGAGTCATTTGCCTACGACCTCTAACCATAGACCACGCACCTCCATTTATACATACAAGTAGTGATGCTGTATTATATAAGTTTTTATGTTTTGAAATTTTTGTCTCAAGCCATCAAATCGGTGTTAGATTAACCAATAAAGACTTTAATCCTGTAATGTACGTTTTATGAAAATTAAACAAACCGCATTAATGCTTACGACAAATACTTCAAAACATAACTTTAAAAAGACAGCTTCCTCCAATGGTATCAATCGCTTCCACACCTCCTCACATCACTGCTTCATACAACGTCGGATGTATGCTGTAGCCAGAGATGAATGAACCTCAATATCTATAATAATGGAGATACCGTCTTGATGGTCTGTCACCGAAACTATGTCACTGCATACGTTTCATTACACAAAATTCATCAATACATAAAAAACCATCTTTTAATTATATTCACTCAAGAAAACATTTATTTAAAACATATACATTTTTCAACAAGAAGTTAACTAAGAAGTTTACAAATAAATTA
>CM042159.1:43489496-43516996 GCA_023376005.1 Doryteuthis pealeii | reverse complement strand
ATCATCAAATTTATTAATTTTACTTTATATTCTCAACTGGAGATACCCCCCTCACACACACACAAATGGTATCCAATCCCCTTGCCAATTTGTAGACAGGACTCCTAACAGCAGATTGTGAGTATGTACACGTGTGTGGGGGAGAGGATGTTTCGAGTCATATGCTTAATCCATTACTAAGCAGTTTGCTTAGTTGTTTCAGTCCCCACCAACTCAGCATATGGGTAGCACAGCTTGGGTAAACTGATTTGTGCAATAAAGCATCTGGGAACTGATGATAGATGTGGCGCTCCACCTCAGCAAAAACAATCTCCCTAGTCTAGCGCCAGTGAAAGGAAGGGGGCGATAGACTACTTTGCTGTTCAAGCAGATACAGATAATAGGCCAACCCCACCAATTTTACTTTATATTCTCAAGTGCAGATAGACACACACACAAAAAAAAATGTTTTAAACATTGATCAAAGTCAATTCAGTTAGAAAACAATTGAAATAGTTAAAATTCTGTTAAACCATTCCCTTACTGAAGAAATTTATTTAATTCTATTTATTAATCGCATTTCTATAATTTTATCATTGGATAAAATTTAAACCAAGCCTGAAAATTATATCATCCATCAGGTTTGTTTTAGGTTAAGTACAATAATGAAACACGAGTTAATTAGCAGCAACATTGTACAGAAAAGGTTAACAAATGGTCACATACACACACACACACGTCTTTGATGGCTGTAAGTAACAAAGATTATTTAAAAGAAGAGAAAAGCTTATAACACAAAGATTTGTACATTTTTTAGTGGTATTAATTTATTTGTAAACTTCTTAGTTAACTTCTTGTTGAAATATGTATATGTTTTAAATAAATGTTTTCTTGAGTGAATATAATAAAAGATGGTTTTTATGTATTGATGATTTTGTGTAATGTAACGTATGCAGTGACATAGTTTCGGTGACAGACACATCAAGACGGTATCTCCATTATTAATAGATATTGAGTTCATTCATCTCTGGCTACAGCATACATCCGACGTTGTATGAAGCAGTGATGTGAGGAGGTGTGGAAGCGATTGATACCATTGGAGGAAGCTGTCTTTTTTAAAGTTATGTTTTGAAGTATTGTCGTAAGCCATTAATGCGGTTGTTTAATTTTCATAAAAACGTACATTACAGGATTAAAGTCTTTATTGGTTAATCTAACACCGATTTGATGGCTTGAGACAAAATTTCAAAACATAAAACACTATATATAATACAGCATACTACTGTATGTATAATATGGAGGTGCGTGGTCTAATGGTTAGAGTCGTAGGAAATGGACTCGTTGATCCGAGTTCAAATCCTTGACAAGGCTGTTTGCATTTCACATAGCATTTTCCCTGGGAAAGGTATGGATCCATATATTCTCCCTCCAGCTATGAGTAAATAGTAGGACAGACTGGGCTATTTAACCTTGTATATGTAACCAGTCTATGAGAAGACAAACTTTGAATTTGAAAAGCCTGAGGTCAGTCGTTGATTGGGTTTGTGGCATTCCTTGTGCACCAATATTGACTGTGCCAAAAAGTGCAGATGGTCCAACACAAGCCTTCACCACTATAAACAAAACACTATGTACGTTGTTCATTGGATGACCCTCATGCGTCGAAATCGACGAGAGAGTCCATATAAAACAGTATTATGTATAAAATAACATTATATATAATACAGCATAATATATAATGAAACCAAACATATAACATAATATTATATAGAATACATCAGGACATTATGTTGAATCCCACATGACTTTATATATACTACAACATTACATAGAATACAAGATGACATAATATATAATACAACAAAACATATTACATAATACAGTATAACATTATATATATTAAATCATAATATATAACATAACATTTTATGTGATATGTAATATATTATAACATTATATCTTATCTTATTATAATGGAGATTATGTGTTTGTTTGTCTGTAGCCGAAACTATATAACTACTCAAGTCACTATCCATTTAATTATTATACATCACATTCTCGATGAATCATTTTTATTTAAGCCTCAATTATTAATAAAATTGTTTTTCATTATTAATACTGCTGGCCATATCTACGTACTAATAACATGCAATTGTATTTATATATACAACAAATAGCGGTTTACAGTGTGAACAGCAAGCCTAATTTACATATTGATATTCAAAATTTGATTTTAATAAATATCTGCTTGGTATTGTTGATTTCTAATTATTTGATTTTATCTTAATGAATATGAGCAAACATCTCGGAGATAAATCTTAAAAGAAATCAATTAACAAAGAGAAATAACTGTAATTCTATTCTTTACTTCCTAATTTAACTGAATAGTTAAATAAGAAAAGTTTAGCAATGAAAGACGGGGGCGATGGAAGAGGAAGCTTCAGCTGTTATATTTTTCTATTATACCCCTCTCTGTTTCAAATCATTTTATCTGTATTCTTATTTAGTTTCTTTAGACTTTATAATTTAATATAATATATTATGACATTAATACTTGCACCCGGAGGGTTCATATATTTGCTAGTATATATAATACACATAAGATATGACATAAATTTATATAACATAACATTGTATACAACTACAAATGATACAAAATCTTATGCAATACAACATAATTGAAACCATACGAGCAAAGGTTCAGCTTAGGTGGGCTGGTCACTGTTCGAATTTACCGATATAAGGTGTGTACCAGATGGCCACTTGTACTTATAGATTCGCCGATAAACATGTGACTAACCTATTGACCAACCACTGGCAGTGCTCTGCTGCTGAAATTATTATTTATACTGGCCGATTCTAATCTAAGCTACTAACTACTACTTGGATCTTCTTGGACGACGGACCATAGGATTATATCACAGGACTTATTCACTTACCGAAGGATTCTATATCACAGGATTTATTCACTTACCAAAGGATTCTATAACTCGGGACTTACTTACTTATTTACTTTAAGTTCTTTCCAACTTGTCAGAATGAATGAGAACAGGCTTCCAAAAAGATATTATATAGACAACTACCAAATGCTAAGCGTTCTATTGGACGTCACTTCCACTCTTACGCTATAAAGACAAATTGACGGACAATTTAAAACGCCTCAATATTGACCTGAGTGCCTCGGAAAATCTAGCATCAAATCGGAAAGAATGGCGTAAGACATGTTTCGCTAAAGTAAAGAGCTCGGAAGAAAACAGACAGAAACCTCGTGAACAGCCCCGTCTAACTTTAAAGCAAATCCATCTGACTCGCGCTTTAGAAAAGTTAATCTGTCAGTGTGGCTTGGTAGCTCTCAGCTGGGCTCGTATCACACTCGAGAAAACACATATCTTCTTGATAGCATGCACAAAGTGGAGGAAACAAATCACTCACTGCTGACGTTTACGAGAGGAGAGTCCATCCACATATAAAATAAATAAAATTAGCTGAAAACAAATCAATGTATGTTGTGTTGTTACTAAAAACAAACAATCAATACAAGTATAGAAGATCCAGTCCAGATGAAGAAACATCTAGCAGATCCAAAGATAGACAGATCCATCCCAAGCTAAGATGGCAGAGAAACGAAGAGAACAGAAGATCAATCGATAGATAGACATAACAGCTCCACGAAGAAAGCAAAGAAGATAAGTATACCTGTGTACAACCACGGGTATACATGTATATTCTACAGTACAAGAAAATTACGACATTTTAAGATGGTAAACAACATTTAAGCTTTATTTTAGGGCCTTACTATCTAGTGTGGTGATCTTCAACACCTGAACCCTGTTTTAACTCTTTTAGTTTACATTAAGGCCAATGCCTCTTTCTGCTTTCTATAGGCCAGGGGTCACCAAACTACAGTCCGCAGGCCGGATCCGGCCCCAAAGGCATTTTATCAAGCCCACCGGCAGTACTTCAATTTTTTTGTTAAAGCGTATGGAACGCGAGACGTTCTGATAACATTTAAATTTAAATATAATGTTAAGCTTAGTAAATATTCATGGACTTGACTACTGTAAGTAGATTACAAAATTTTGTGCGTGTGAACATTTCCCTTGTTACTTACGCGATCCCGAATTTTCACTTGTTACGACTTGTCACAATAATAATGTGTCCCGCGCTCGTTATTTTTTCAATTATCCGGCCCACCGTGAAAAAAAGTTTGGTGATACCTCCTCTAGGCTATGCAGCAGTGATTAGGTTTGCGAAAAGATAGAAACAGGGCGGACGGGATGATCAGTTTTTCACTAACGTATTTGTGTTCAGAGTTTTTGTCCTTTATTGCTTGCCATACCAATGTTAAAGAGCCCAGCATGTCTTACTATTAACCAATAGCTGGAAGGAGAATTGTTGGATTAGTACCTTTTGCAAGTGTATTATTTGAAATGCAAACAGTCGCGTCCAGGATTTGCACTCGTCTCGCCTTGTCCACTTCTTACGACGGTAAACATTACTTCACGAGCCTCCAACAAACATTAAAACATTATTAAAAAAACATTAAAAAATTCATCTAAAAATAATTATAAAATGGAACATTGTAATAATAAATGAACACACACAGTCGGACTTGAGAAAGTTTTATTCTACGGATGTAGTTTTCTTGGCATATTATATACTTTCAGAAAGTTAAAGATTTACACAAAGGGGAGGTAATAGTAAAACAGGAGAAGTAACTCTCTATTACTTATTACATTATCCCCCATTTTATTTGAATCATACGGGATGAAGTCGCTCCATCGCCCAGGCTTTTTGTGGGTTCTGTTGGAACGTTGTGGTAGTTCGATATTGCGAAAATACTTCGTTTTGGGGCTTTTTGTAAGTAGATTGTAATACTGTAATTGCTTCTTCATACGTAGTGCAATCCATAATAATTTCGTGTATCGTGTGATATACATGATTCGTCAGTAGTCCAAGCTTGTTTATTGGCCGCTGTGGGTTTTCAGTATATCGTGTTTGTAGAAAGTTTTCAAATGTCACTAAATAATGAGTGCAGCGTTTTTCAGCATCTAGACTTTCTGGTTCCACTTCGAATCGCTGTGGGCGCATTAATTGTTCTATACGGATTTTAAGTGGAATAAATTGTAATAATAAATTAACACACACAGTCGGACTCGAGGAAGCTTTATTCTACTTAGAATACAGTTGCAGTTTCTTTGGAGTTTTCTATACTTTCAGAAAGCTAAAGATTTACACAAAAGGGAGGTAATAATTAAACAGGGGAAGTAACTGTTAATTACTTATTACAAACATATTAATGAAGTACAAAACATAAAAAGCAAAAAAAAAAGACAATTAAAAATAAAAACAAGAATAATTAAAAGATAAAATTTATATAGTAACAACATGCTTTTTTTTTTGCTTTTTTTTTTGCATTTAATATTTTTTAATACGAGACATTGATTTTTCGTTTCAGAGTGTTTCTGCAATTTTTTTTGGCTCCCCACCAGGCAAGATCAACGCAAAGTCTTTTTTTTACATAGGCGTTTTAATGGGGCATCCTGCAATGATCCAGCTCACGATTCAGTAATAATGGATCTGCGAAACTAACCTTTTTCCCACCCCTTTCTACTCAGGCGACGTAGTAAAGAATATGATAATAAAACAAATATATAAAAATATATATTATATTTTTGCTTGAAGGCAGTTACAATGCATGTATCGCATAAAACTCGATACTTTTTTTTTAATAGAAAATGAACTTAAGTTCAAGTTCATTTTCTATAAAAAAAAACGTATCGAATTTTATGCGATACATGCATTGTAATTGCCTTCAAGCAAAAATATAATATATACTTTATTCAACAATGCTTCTAAAAACAAACATCCAACAATCTTATATATAAAAATATTTTTTATCAATCTATACTAGCTAATATATGCACCCTCCGATCCCTTTTTCAGCTAGTATATTAGGTCTGAGACCTGTCAGCTGATCCTTATATTCCAAACAGTCATTTTAAATCTACAGAATATTTATAATCTTTCCACAGATTATCCAACGTTGCAAGTATTTAAGTTCTAATGTAATGAAATATATTGAATTAGAAAGACAAATGAAACTAAATAAGAATGCAAATAAAATGATTTGAAAGAGAGGGCGGTATAATAGAAAAATAAAACAACTTGGAAACTAATTCTTCTTTCATTTTCCATCACTCCCGTCTTTCATATGCTAAATTTTCCTGATTTAACTATCTAGTCAAAATAGGAAGTAAAAAATATATGACGTAAATAACTATGGGAATTTTGACTTGGGTAGTGATATAGTTTTGGTTACAGACAGACACACAATCTCCATTATAATAAGATATAGATATAAATAAGAGATTTATTGTTTAACTTTTTAGATCCCTCGCAACGCCGGGTAGCTTAGCTAGTCGTGTATAAAAGGAGACATTATGAATTGTTTGAAATAGTGGCGCATAGAATATTTCAATTAAGCATCGAATAAATTAGATTTGGTTACGATGTGATAAAAATCAGAGGCGAACAAAAGTGTTTGGAGGTGAAACAAAGATTGATAGAAATTTAGACGAATACGGTTATTATGAATGGGAATATGTTTGAAGATGTTTCCCGATGACAGGATTTGCCGCCATACAGCTGTATAGAGAGTTACAGTCATATTGATAAAGTTAGTATGTGTGGTGTGTGGGAGAGAGAGAGAGAGAGAGAGAGAGAGAGAGAGAGGAGGGGAGGAGAGAGAGAGAAAACGAGGGGGCGTATTTAAAAGAGAGAGAATGTGTCCCAATACAGCCGAGAGAGAGAAAGACATAGATAGATAAAAAGCGAGAGAGTGAAAGACTGACTGAGAGAAAGAGAAAGAGAAAGAGAGAGAGAAGGAGAGAGAGAGAGAGAGAGAGAGAGAGAGAGAGAGGAGGGGGAGACATATGTATAAAAAGGAAAAAGAAAGAAATACCTATTGATAGATAGATAGATAGATAGATAGAGAGAGAGAGAGAGAGAGAGAGAGATTGATAAAAAGGAAAAGAAAGAAATACCTATTGATAGAGAGAGAGAGAGAGGAGAGAGAGAGAGAGAGACCTAACGAGGGAATACCTATTGAGAGAGAGAGAGAGAGAGACAGCGACAGAGACAGAGACTGACAGAGAGAGAGAGAGAGAGAAGAGAGAGAGAGAGAGAGAGAGAGAGAGAGAGACATATTGATAAAAAGGAAAAGAAAGAGATACCTATTGATAGAGAGAGAGAGACCTAATGAGGGAAATACCTATTGAGAGAGAGAGAGAGAGAGAAAGAGAGAATGGAGAGGGGGGACGTATTGATAAAAAGGAAAAGAAAGAAATACCTATTGAGAGAGAGAGAGAGAGACAGACAGACAGACAGACAGACAGAGAGAGACAGAGACAAAGACAGAGAGAGAGAGAGACAGACAGAGACAGAGACAGAGACATAGGGACATATTGATAAAAAGGAAAAGAAAGATATACCTATTGGTAGAGAGAGAGACCTAATGAGGGAAATACCTATTGAGAGAAAGAGAGGGACAGTGACAGAGACAGAGACAGAAAGACATATTGATAAAAAGGAAAAGAAATAACTATTGACAGAGAGAGAGACCTAATGAGGGAAATACCTATTGAGAGAGAGATATATAGAGAGAGAGGGAGAGGGAGAGAGAGAGACATATTGATAAAAAGGAAAAGAAATAAATACCTATTGATAGAGAGAGAAGACTAATGATGGAAATACCAATTGGGAAAAGAGAGAGAGGGGGAAGGGAGGAGAGAGAGGGGGGCATATTGATAAAAAGGAAAAGAAAGAAATACCTATTGATAGAGAGAGAGACCTAATGAGGGAAATACCAATTGAGAAGAGAGAGAGATAGAGAGAGGGGGGAGGGAGAGAGAGAGAGGGAGAGAGAGAGGGAGAGGAGAGGAGAGAGGGAGAGAGAGAAAGAGAGAAACGAGAGACGTTTTTGAAGAGAAGTCAGAATGTGTCCCCATACAGCCGAGAGTGTGAAAGACAGATAGATAGAGAGCGATAGAGTGAATGACTGACTAAGAGAAAGAGAAAGAGAAAGAGAGAGAGAGAGTAAGGGGTAGAGAAAGAGAGAGAGAGAGGCAGATAGAGAGAAAGAACGGGAGAATAAGGGGAAGACAGAGAAAGGGGGGAGAGAGAAAAATAGAAAGGCAGAAAGATAGAGAGATAGATAAATATAGTAGAAAATTAGTGAAATAGATCACTAATTAGGACTGAGATAGTGACCACTCCAACCGGAGTTTAACAAGTTTGAATTCAGAGTTTTCCTTCTCCTGGACTAGTCGCCTAACCAAGGTTAAAGAGCCCAGTCTGACTTACTATGTACCCATAGTTGGAGGGAGAGTTGTTGGGTTCATACTTTTCACGAGCGCTATGTGAACAGTAACTTCGTCCAGGATGTGAACTCGGGTCGGCGAGTCCATTTCCTACGACTCTAACCATTACATCATACGAGAAAGAGAGAGAGAGAGAGAGAGAGAGAGAGAGAGAGAGAGAGAGAGAGAGAGAGAGAGAGAGGGCAGAAAGATAGATAGATAGATAGAGAGAGTGCAATGAAGTGAGCAATATATATATAGAGAGAAAGAGTGAGACAGGATGCAGTGAAGTGAGCAACAGAGAGAGAGAGAGAGAGAGAGAGAGAGAGAGAGAGAGAGAGAGAGAGAGAGAGAGAGAGAGAGAGAGAGAGAGAGAGAGAGAGAGTCACGGTGCACCGGAACTGTTATCTGCTCTGAACAGATAAAAATTATGCAGATTTTTGAAGCGAATATTTTTATCACTTTCTCAAATGATCTTACAGCAAATAGATTTTTTTTAAAAAGCAAACAACCTTAATAGAAAACTTATTGGGCAGACGCACGTAAAAATGATAAACGATGCGAGGAACGACCAAGCAAAAAAAGATGAAGAAGAAAACAGAAAACAACAACAAACAACAACAGCAACAACAATAACAACAACCAACTGTAAAATGAAAAACAGGAAGAAACGCAATGATTAGAAATTATGCCAATTATATACGCTAATGTGAATAGGAAAAATGAATATTTAGAATGGCGAGATGGCAGACAGAGATTATATAATTTACACAACGAGGAAAAGCAAACACTTAAAATAATATATTCTAACATACTTCAACGATATATATATATATATATATATATATATATATATATATATATGGACTCTCTCGTCGATTTTCGACGCATGAGTGTTCATCCAGTGAACAACCAACACGGTGATTGGTTTATAGTGGTGAAGGCTTGTGTAGGACCATTCCACACTTTTTGGCACAGTCGATAGGAAAGAATTGGTGCATCAAGGAATGCCACGAACCCAATCAACGACTGACCTCAGGAATTTTGAATTCAGAGTCATCCCTCTCCTAGACTGGTTACCTACCCAAGGTTAAAGAGCCCAGTCTGCCCTACTATTTAACCCAAAGCTGGAGGGAGAATATATGAATTCATACCTTTCCCAAGGGTATGTGAAATGCCAACAGCTTCGTCTAGGAATTGAACTCGAATCGACGAGTCCATTCTCCACGACTCTAACCACTAGCCCACGCGCCTCCACACACACACACACACACACACACACACACACACATATATATATATATATATATATATATTTGTGTGTGTGTACGTATAGGTATATATATCATTGTATATATAGGTGTATCTATATGTACATATACATAGTAGGAAGTGCGTGGTGTAATGGTTAAAGTCATAGTAAATGGACTCGTCGCCCCGAGTTCAAATCCTGGACGTGGTAATTGGCATTTCACTTAGCGCTAATACCTTTGGGAAAGGTATGAATTCTACTCTCCCTCCAGCTGTGGGTAAATAGTAGGGCAGGCTGGGCTCTTTAATCTTGGTTAGGCAACCGGTCTAGGAGAAGGAACACTGAATTCAAACCTGTTAAACTCCGCTTAAGAAATTGACCTTGTATCGCATCCTACTCGTGCGGAAGGGTTGGTAAATATATATGTACATATATTCGTCTATATATGTTTGTGTTTATATATATATATATATATATATGTGTGTGTGTGTGTGTGTGTGTTGTGTATATGTGTGTCAGTCTAGGTTTATGTGGTTAACATACTTCAACGATATATATGTGTGTATGTGTGTTGGTGTGCGTGCGTGTGTAAGTATATTATATATATCATTGTATATATAGGTATATATATATATATATATTATATTATATATATATATTATATATGTGTGTGTGTGTGTGTGTGTGTGTGCGTGTCTGTATATATTTTCTTTATCTTCCCCCTCTATCTCTTTCACTCTCTCTCTATCTATCTATCTATCTATCTCACTCTCACTCAATATGTAAGTGTATTTATATGAGTGTGTGTGTAAATATATGTGTTGATGTTTACATATATTTATAATTGTGTGTTTATATATATATGAATATACATGTTTATATATTTTTATATTTTCGCATATATATATATATATATATATATATATTGGTATCTATATATATATATATAAATCATTGTGTATATACATATATATTTGTGTGTGCCTGTATTCTTTCTCTATATATATGTTTCTGTGTGTCTGTGTGTTTCTGTGTATATATATGTGTGGGTGTATAAATATGTGTGTATATATGTGTGTGGGTGTTCACATCTATTACTTGTGTGGTTATATGTGGGTATATATATAATTGCGTACATATGTGTATGTATATATATGTATGTGTATACATATATGTGTATACAATGTGTATATACCATTGTATATATAAGTGAATGTGTTATACGTACATATCTGCATCTATGTATTGTGTGTTATTATATATATATATATATATAATATATATATATATATATATATATATATATATATATATAATATGTGTGTGTGTGTGTGTGTGTGTGAGTGTGTGTAGAGTAATAATTAAAATAATTTATATTCCATTCATTATCGTTTCCCTTTTTCGGAATTTTCTTTTATATTACATAATCGTTTCTTTTCCCTGTCTTCTTCTTCTTCTTCTTCTTCTTCTTCTTCTTCTTCTTCTTCTTCTTCTTCTTCTTTCCTCATTCTTCTTCTTCTTCTTCTTCTTCTTCTTCTTCTTCTTCTTCTTCTTCTTCTCTTTCTTCTTCTCTTCTTCTTCTTCTTCTTCTTCTTCTTCTTTTCTTCTTCTTCTTCTCTTCTTCTTCTTCTTCTTCTTTCCTTTTTTCCTTCTTCCTCATCTTCTTCTTCTTCTTCTTCTTCTTCTTCTTCTCTTCTTCTCTTCTTCTTCTTCTTCTTCTATTAACTAGTAACTACCGCTATAAATGTAATTATTCAATGTGCATTACCTTTCACTAAATTCTCCCAATTTTTGCACCATTATATTGTCTGACTAAAAGACGAGGGACGAACAATGGTTATCATTTGAGTAAATGGAATCGATAAGACGTGTCTAAATTCTGCAGGAGACTGCGTTTCACTTTATGATAATGCCCTTGGGAAAGGTCTGAGTTTAAATGTTACTAAGGATTTTTATTATAACTATTAGTTAATTAAAACCATATAACTGCTTACAAATAATTAGTACTAGTCACGAATACACGAAACTTACAAGTAGGTGCAAAAAAATGATTGACAAATAAATATAGATATATAATATCTGTATTATTCGGACTATTGACCCCATCTTCATTGTTATTTGTACAACGTTTCGGCCGATATACCCTCCGGCCTTCTTCAGGTATTTCTTGTCGGACCCGGGAACCTTCTAGGACTCGGGAACCTTCGGTAAAAAATAATTAATTAACACAACTCCTATCCCAGCTTTGGTTAGCGGAATGAGAACAGGATACCCCCGTGGAATAAATAAAGGGTTAGGTTCAAAGTTCCGTGATGGCTCCCGAATACGACAAGAAAGTTCCCGAGTTCGAAAAGAAGGTTCCCGAGTCCGAGAAGGTTCCCAAGTCCGACAAGAAATACCTGAAGAAGGCCGGAGGGTATATCGGCCGAAACGTTGTACAAATAACAATGAAGATGGGGACAATAGTCCGAATAACGCAGATAATACTAATCTTCAAGCCTCATCTCAAACATTCAGAGAAATATAGATATGTTTAAAAAATCCTTTGTATTAGATACGAATACCTAATACTATATAACAGTATGCACATTATTTGAGTTAAGAATAGTAGCTGGAATCTGTAATTGATTACTTAGGATTATTATTATTACGAGAGTGAGTCAAAAAGTAATGCCATTTTAAGGCCAGGTATAATTGCCATCACAGGAACATGTATCATACATCAAAATGAAGCTAGTTCTCTGTGGGTTACCTCCCCACTTCTCCACATAGTCACCATTTCTCTCAATAGCAAAATTCCTGTCCCGTAAAATTCAGTTGACTGTTCTTTGAGCCGCCTCTTCCTTACAGATTTCATTTCATCGTCCCTGGAATAATGTTTGCCTCTTAAACCCTGTTTCCTGGGGCCGAAGAGAGGTAAGTGGTTTAAATAGCAGCTTGGGCTATTCTACTTTGTGGAATGGGCAAGTCTATTTCCAGCATTTTTATTGGCTGGTGGTTTTAGTGTGTATATTTGTATCCATATATACTGAACACTTGACCATGTCCTCTCAGTTGCTACATAGTGTATTCGGTTACTTTTTTTTTTGTCTGGTGACTGGACGCTAGTCACAGTCTTCCTGTGAAGGTGAGTATGATTTTCATTCTACAAGGTAATGTTGGATCTCAGAATCAAAATATTTTTATATTTTATTTCACTGTGTGCCTTTTCTTCAACTGGGAGTGTAATCAAGTCTCCTCAGGTCTCCAGAACTCTTCTGAGTATTCTAGTTGATTTTAACAATGCTGGTGTTGTTGTATTGTCCTCGGCCGGAAAACGAAGCTTCTGGCAAAAAGACAAAGAAAAACATAAAAATATATATTTAAAAAAAGGGGAAAGCGAAAGCGAGGCTTTCCGGTCAAGAAAGCAGGGAGAAGAAGATAAAACAAACGTCCGTTATCAGATAAAAAGATAAAGATGCGTAGGCGTGTCGTCAATACAAAAAGCCAGAGGATTGAGCCGACAGCAGTCAGTCGGTTAGACAGTCAGTCAGTCAGACAGCGGACGGCGACACGGTCCGTCGTGGCCAAGGGCGGTGAGACACCACCAGCCACCCTTTTACCTCATCATCAACGCTCGCCACCCACTAACGTACAGCCGAGAAGAATAAATAACGTCAAAACTCCTACTATACAGCATGTGTTGTGATTTCATTAAGCGACCACTAGATATATCGTCTAGGGTTAGTGACGATACCCGCTACGCTACGTACGCCGATTTAGCAGCGTCAATTTGAAGAAGCCGCTATATTCATAAAAGATTTTGATGCCGCTACGCAACAGTGTCTGGAGGGGTCACTATTCTTATACTGGTTTCTAATTCCTCCAGTCTCCTTTCCAGACACTTGGGGACTATTCCAAGGGCACCAACTACAACTGATATCCCCATCACCCTAATGTTCCACGGTTTTTCAGTTCTCTGTGAGTTAGGATAGCGTACACACAGAGTCAACGGCGTTTGGTCTAGGGACTGTCAGTTACTCTTCTACGCAGCACTTAGATATACATATGCTTTTATTTTTAATATTGATATATTAAATAAGATATCACTGATAGCTTATTCGTCAAAATAGCAAACTACATCAATAATATATATACATACATATGTGTGTGTATGTATGTGCGTGTTTATGTGATACAGTTCTGAATAATTGCATAAGCGTCAAAGTGCTAGTCACCGTTGACTCCATGTCTGCGGTCAGCTAACTTAGAAAGAAATACTCTATTTACGATATTCAGTAGACTTTATTTATAAATATAGCACAATATCATCAATATTGATATGAATATATATGTGTATGTGTGTATTCGTGGGTGTTTATATATATGCATATATATATATATATATATATATATATTATATATATATAACAATATTCTCGGTATATCTTTCTCTCGCCTTCCCCTCTCGCTTTCTCTCTCTCTCAATCTATCTATCTATATATATATATATGTGTGTGTGTGTGTGTGTGTGTATGTTTGTGCATATATGTGTATATATATGCTTATCTGTGGTTTTGTCTTTCTATATATAGGTATATATACATATATACCTAATACATATGTATATACACGCATTATATTATATATATATATATATATATATATATATAATAAAGATAAATCTAATGAGTCAGACGAACCTACTATTAGTTTCGCTTAATGCTCTTCAGGGGCTAAGATCTGACTCTGAGTCAGATCTTAGCCTGAAGAGCATTAAGCGAAACTAATAGTAGGTTCGTCTGACTCATTAGATTTATCTTTATTATTTGCTCTACTTAAGTATTGAGCACTTTTTACTTATTAGCTATTCTTCTAGTGGTTATATGAATATATATATATCTTATATACATATGTATACATATAAATTGTTTTTTTCTTTTGGCCAAATACTGTACCAATAGATTATTTTTTGTTGGTACGACTATCTTGGTATTTTCTTTTTTTCAAATATTTTTTTCTCCCCGGTTGATGTTTGGTAGTATATTTTTACAATCAAACTATTTGCTGTTTTTTTTCTCACCGCAAGGATTTACCAACACGCTTGGTATATTATATATATATATATATATATATATATATATATATATATATATATATATATATATAAGAGCTCACTATTCGTTCCTTATCTACATCTACGTTCTGCCAATATTAATTTTACTTAATCCATAAGATTTAGATTGAGGCAAAAACGCAATCACTGATAATAGTACAGATACAATTTGTTTTAGTGATAACACCAATAGGATATGATGTTTTAAATTGGATGATTCAATGCATCAGACTGTTTTTTCTTTGTGAACAGCAATAATAATAATAATAATAATAATAATAATAATAATAATAATAATAATAATAATACTGTCCTTATTCGTATTAGTTGTAAATTTGTAATATAATTTTTATAGCTTCTTTGATTGTAGCAATAATATAAAATTTATACAGCACACAAAACATAACGAATGTCGTTAAACCTTCGATGTAAAGACGTTTTATATTGCAGAGAAGAAAAATCTGGCGCCAGTGTTAGACACATGCGCCTACTGAGAACAGGTACATGAGATAGAGAGAGCGGGATAGAGAGAGCGGGAGAGAGAGAGAGACAGACAGACATAGACAGAGAAAAGAGAGAGAGAAAGAGTGGGAGAGAGAGAGAGAGTGAAAGGAGATCTGTGATGTGGACACGCTTTGATGATGAAGATGATGATGATGATGATGTTGATGATTGCCGTAAAATGTTAAGATTAAACATTTAACAATCGTTTGCAAATGTAAATCCATATCTTTATGGTCACAGTAGATGCTGGGTTCTACCGGGGAAGCAAGGACGAGCTCATAAGCGACGTTCACCTTTGGACACACTAGTATGGGTCGTCGAGTAAAAACCTATATCGATCAGGTCTACGGGGATACTAGATGCCGTGCAAAGGACCTTTCAGGATCAATAAACAATAGGGACAGGTGACAAGAAAGTATCAAGAATATCCACCCTGTAGATTGTCAGATTTGATGTTGGCTGGTTGGCTGGTTGGCTGGTTAGATGGATTTTACCTTGTTGGGCTTGGAAGATGTTTTGTTGTATTCATTCTTGATGGGTATTCAGCATTTTAAAATTTCAATTGGACAGATGGCCTAGTGGATAAAGGAGTTACGTTAAGACAGTTCTAAGTGACAGTTATCTCTAGACTGCAGGTTCAATCCTGGTCAGAGGGAGCTGTAACATAGAATAATAACACAGCTTAACGCCTATGCCCCAGCTACGGTTAGTGGAATGAAAACAGGATACCGCCGTGGACTGAATAAAGGGTTAGTTTCAAAGTACCGTGCTGGCTCACGATTACGACAAAAAGGTTCTCGAGTCCTACAATAAATACCTAAAGAAGGCCGGAGGACACATCGGTCGAAACGTTGTAAAGATAACAATGAAGACGCAGACAATAGTCCGAATAATACAAATAATACTAATCATCAAGCCTCATCTCAAAAATTCAGAGAAACATTTTTAAAGTCGATATTTTTTAAAACTTATTTTTTAACTCATTTTTTTTCTGTTTAACCCATAGATGAGACGCTGACGAGTAATATCACTCCGGGTCAGAGTGGACCTGGGAGTAATCATGATGAAGGGGTACTCCACTTTCGCCACAGAGTTCCAGAATTGGAACTTCACCATCAGATAGAGTTAAACATGATACGCAGGATATTAAAACCCTCAGACATCGACTCCTGGCATCGAAACGCTAAAAAGGATTGGGGACTTGCCATAGCCTTGGTCCAATCCTGTAGGTGCTTGATCTTTACATGACCTGCCGATTGATCGGAGGGAGCCTCTCCAATCGTCAGTCTAGACTATGTAAGGGACAAAGTAGAGTGTTGCATCTCATGAACTGCTCAGCCACCAGGAATCTGTCCTTAAGCATCACGGGTGGTCACCCACGGCCAACAGGCGGCTCCATTTGGGAGGAAGATCTTACCCCTCTACAGAGGTGCAGTCAGAGTATTCTACAGCCACTGCCGACAGGGCTATCAGATTTGAAATTCCTGCTTAAAGTGATGGTTATCGATTGATTTTTTTTCTTAATGACATATCAATCTTTGTGGGTCATTTAATGCCAAAACCATCATTGTCGAAGAACAGTTGTGGCACATTTCTGGGGGATTGAGAGGGTTCATATCTTCCCCAAATGTATCAGTCCAAAAGTGAATGTCTTAGCAGAACTGAAGTTTCAGCTTGCTTACTCGCTATGATGTCGCAGTCCAGCACCTTAGCTACCCCTCGACGGTGACTCCCCTCTTTATCATTGGATCATGGGGAGCCAAAAAAGTTGAAAACACGAATAATGTTTAACATACGTTAATTATTAGACATTGTTTTAATTAGTAAATCTGTTGTAGAGTAGCTAAAAACACCCGTTCAGCCCCCTACCAGATGGACTGGCTCATAGCCTTAAAATAGCATACGATTAAAGTAGATAAACTAGCTGAATAATATTCACACTGGCCTTGCTGTGTTGGCTATACCGAACTGACCCTCCTCTATTTTATGTTAGTTTTGTCTTGTTAATTGTTTGTACTTATTTGTTCTGTGTTTGTATGTATCCGTTCAGCACCGGATGCTAGTGCTTAATAAATGTGTTAAGCACTCCATTCATATGTGTATCTTTCCACTTCGCGATGCAACAGTTTGCAAACGTAGTTTTATCGGGAGGAGAACATCTTTAAATCTTCTTCATTTCCTTTGAACCCCCTTAAAAAGGGAGCAATGTTGAACCTATTTGTCTGTGTGTCTTTTTTTCGACTGCACAGAAGCATGACCCAGTCTCTCTTGTTACGATAAAAGCCTTAAGCCAATTCTCATTCAATCTGTGGCTTCCCATATCAGTTTCAATTGAAATACTGAGAGGATGACCTCGAACCTACAGCCTGTCAATCACTGCCTTCACTCTCACTGAGTCGCACCACAGATGTTGAACTTATGATCATAGCCGTTGTACTTGAATCGGCTAACATTACATAACATATAATGATATATACATTCATCTGCATTTGATGAGGGGATTAATATAGAATAAGGATACAAACATGCTAATTCTCATATTCATCTCACTATGTGTGACACGAGGATATCTCTAATAAGAAGAATCGAAGGAGGATCATACGAAGAATTTTAAAAGGTAGTGACAAGCTATTTTCTTTTTAGAACCATCAGAAAAATCAAATATGTGTCTTAAAGACTATTAGCCTACATTGGAAATATACAAATATTGTTACATAATTATTAGATGCCTAATATTTATGGCAATAGTGTAGAAACATAATGGCGATTAGTGCAGCCCACGGCCTTGAAGGATGAGTGACAACGCTTGACCTCACTCTCACCTTGCCTTCCAGGGATAAATCGTGAGAACCGGAAGGCATAGAAGACCCTGTTCCGGTTTAAGGATATTAAGTAACTCAGTCAGTTAGAAGGTAGCAGCGAGCTCGAAGGGGTAAGTCGTGTTATACACGCGGTCCCTCAACTGCGCAGGTGTCTGGGTTGGGGATTTGGAAATAAAGTAACATCAACGTAAATCGTAGTCTTGTGTTTATTACCTAAAAACTAACAATGATACAGGGCTTCTGATAAAGAGAAATCCCTAACAGAAACCAGACCCGGAATCCCCATCGAAGACCAGACTTTAGAAGATATACCAAGTTAACACCAGACGCTAGACCAGACCAAGATGATAGACGATCAGAATAGCAAAGTTGGCCAGAAGAGAAGACGACTAGAAGTAAGAAGTAAGAAAAGTGTATACAACATTATATCGATTTGGTACTGTGAAAACGTCAGTACGCAACAATATCTCAGTCACGCTGTAACACACACACACACACACACATACACAAACACAAATACATACACACACACACTTACACACACACTTACACACACACACACACACACACACACACACACATATATATATATATAATATATATAGTATTAAGGTGTATATAGAAATGAGCTACTGTAGTTTCACCATAAAGGATCTTCAAGGTTAATTGCAATGAATTAATCAAGATATTGATTAACTACTGGTAATTGCGGAAGTGAATAATACAACCTGATGTCCCCAAAAAGTAATATATATATATATATATATATATATATATATATATATATATATATATATAAGATTTTTGGATGTTTGTTTTTTAGAAGCATTGTTGGATAAAGTATATATTATCATTATTTATATTTTTGCTCGAAGGCAATTACAATGCATGTATCGCATAAAATTCGATACTTATAGAAAATAATCTTGACAAGTGAATCCCAGCAAAGGATTGCTCGGTGTGTAGAACATATTGCCTCAGCCACGGTACCGTGGCCGAGGCAATGTGGTCTCTGACTATGCCTGCTGAGGTCCCGGTTTCGATTTCTGTCGGAGGGAAATCGTTAGTATACATCGCTGATGAGACTTAATAAAGTCGAAACCGTCGGTACGATGTTCTACACACCGAGCAATCCTTTGCCGGGATTCACTTGTCAAGATTATTTTCTATAAGTATCGAATTTTATGCGATACATGCATTGTAATTGCCTTCGAGCAAAAATATAAATAATGATTAATAATAATGATAATAATAATAATAATAAATATAATAATATATATATATATATATATATATATATATATATAGTGTTGTTATAGGCCCAACGGGTGAAAATAGGGTTAATTAACGCCTGAAGTAGATATCAGAATATCTGTAACACGTGTCGCAAATGTAAGATAATGTTAAAAAGTTTTTAAAAAACAATTCATTTTGCAGACCTTTTTTATAATATATATTTATATGTATATATAGCGATCCGCAGACACTGTGTTTCGACGTTTACGTCTTATCAGTGTGGCTAGACTTAACAGTTACTTCTAGCCGGGAGCGAAACCTGACTGACTTTTCATCAGTCCGACTCCTTTCACTCGGTCATCCGTAGGTGTCAGTAGGAGGCGAACATTTAACTAAATACATACATCGGAAGATGTATGTTACAATCAACAGACGAGTAATGCCTTACGCTAAAGCGGTAAAAGTTCGATAATTATATATATGTGTGTGTGTGTATTTATGTGTGTGTATATTCTTACGCACATATATATTTTTTACTCACATATATATGTGTTTTTACTCACACATACATATATCGATATTGATATTATAGTCTGCTAATGGAGGCGCGTTGGCTGGTGGTTAGAGTCGTGGAAAATAGACTCGTCGATTCGAGTTCAATTCCTAGACGAAGATGTTGGCATTTCAGATAGCGCTAATACCCTTGGGAAAGGTATGAATTCATATATTCTCCCTCCAGCTATGGGTTAAATAGTAGGGCAGACTGGACCCTTCAGCCTTGGGTAGGTAACCAGTCTAGGAGAGGGATAACTCTGAATTCAAAATTCCTGAGGTCAGTCGTTGATTGGGTTCGTGGCAACCCTTGATGCACCAATTCTTTCCTATCGACTGTGCCAAAAAGTGTGGATGGTCCAACACAAGCCTTCACCACTATAAACAAATCACTGTGTTGGGTGTTCATTGTGTGTGTGAACCCTCATACGTCGAAAATCGACGGGAGAGTCCATAATTATAGTCTGCTATATTCATAGTCTGCTATATTCATAGGTGTATAGTGCTCACTATCATTTATAGGCATTTTGATAACTGACAGTTTACCGCCTATTCAATGTTCAAATCCTAACTTTTAACTACATCAGACGCTTGATACAATGAATGCTGATAATCTCTCGCAGTCATTCCAGGTGAAATCTGACAAATATTTAACGAAAGCCCCCCCCCCCAGCAATGTATTTTTTGTTTTCACATTCCCATATTCAACCGGAATGAAACAGTAAATCTGTTATGTGAATTATTCGCTTAAATCGAAGGAGAGTATTTATCTCTCACTCCTTGATAACTGGATTCCAAAACCATGCCGCTAATTCAGGCCCTTTGCCAAGTTGGGTACCTCTCATATTTTGGTCACCTGACAAATGCACTAATACCCATTAATCATGATTGACACTGTGTATAGACGAGAGACGCCAGAGTTTTCTTAGTAAATTATCATGGAGTAAATACATCGTCTGCTCAAGTTTCTGTGTACGTCTTCCATTTTGAAACCGTTTTGTTTATAGGATGACTTTAGAAAAATCAAACTCAACAGAAATTATATCCAAAATTGTTCCCCGTCGGTTTAGCTAGCTAGAAGTAGAGCATTGTTAGTAAATTCGATTCTCACAAGGTGCCCTATACTTGTAGCCTTCTGCCAAACTTGGCTCAACTTAGTAAATAATAATAATAATAATAATACACACACACACACACACACACCACACACACACACACACACATATATATATATATATATATATATATATATGATGGCAGCAAATGCGGGTCAAGTATTGCCATTGTTTGCTATATAAAAAAAAAATAAAAGTTCAACAGTTCAAAGAATATACGGTGAGCTTTAAAAAGTTCAACAATGAGCTGCACGAAAGTGGCTCTTTAGTCCTGCCAAAGTTTTGCACATTTTCCCACATTTACAGGTAATTCCAGGGAGCACAGAGTATTTTATTAGTCCATCCCACCGATGCACAGATTGGTGATTGATCAGGCCAGCCTTGCTCATACATAGCCTTCCACACTGGTCACAGAGTAGACCGATTTGAAGCCCTTGGTTGTCTACTTTTTTATTTTTGCGAATATCTCGTTGCTCATGCTGTATACGGTTGGTCTCAAACTTTTGTGTCCTCCTGTAAAGCTCTTCTCCACTGCCCACGGTCCAAAGCCTTACTCTCCCCGGTCTTGGTATATATATATATATATATATATATAATATATATATATATATATATATATATATATATACCAACCCCTTTGCACGGATAGGACGCAAGGTCAGTGTGTTGCTGAGAAACGAGTAGTTAAGTCTGCAGATCATTTGATTCGTATTCTTTATAAGTTAGGTTGCCAAAATTAACTTGCAAAAATAACTTAACTCATCGAGCCTGCTATTTGCATGGATTCCCATGACATTTTCTTGCTAATCGTCCCTATTAATCATCGCTCCCTGCAGGTCTTCTCTGCAGCATTGAGAATTTAAATAGACCTGAATGATTTAGGTCTTTTTGTAAAGATAATAAAAGTCAGGAGATCAGTTTATGACGTCAGCGGTAGTTGAGGTATGATGGTTCTGTGGAAATTGAAAAGTGTAATAATAAAAGCGTTCAAAAAACAGAATTAGTTAGACGTGGAAGTATGACGTGGATGTCGCGGACCTTGGCTTCTGATTGATCGAGCCAAAGCTAACAGTGCAAATAGAGAAAGAGGGTGAAAAAGTTTAGAGTCTGGTCTGAATGTTTGAAACGGACAGACGCAATATGGCGATCTGTCTTCTGATGGTATTTAACTTGGGACTAAGACATAAAGACCTCTAGAAAAACAAAATCAAGTCTTATGTTCGTTATGCAAAGAAGAAAAGACACGTGATGAAAATCCCAAGTGATTCCATACAAAAAGAAAAAGGTTTTATTTTATTGATTGTTGTTGGGTATTCAATTTTTTTCAAACTCAATTATTTTAGATACATTTTTGTAAACTCATTTTTTATCTATTTAACCCTTGATGGACCGTTAACAGCTTCAGGGTCAGGGTGGACCTGGAAGCAATGGCAATGAAGGGTACCACATTCCCCAAAACTCCAGAATTGGAGCTTGACTACTAGATGAGTTTAACGTTATACCAAGGACACTAAAAACCCTCAGCTACCGCCTTCTAGTACATCTATGATAAAAAAGGGTTGGGACTTGCCATAAGAGTAATAATGTGTTAAGGGCAAGAATTTCTTAAACTATACATAATATAATACATAATAATTAAACAATAAAATATAATTTTCTCTAACCATTTATCAATTTAAATATGAAGAAATAACTAATACTGTCGAAATTGTTATTTAATGAAGGGTAGATTACAGGGCGTGAGAGTGGTTAAATAAGTGAAAAAGATTAAAATATTTATTGGTTGGTTTTGGTTTGGTTAGAGAGTATGCGAAAAGAACCGAACGTAGGCGTTATAATAATAGAGGTTTTAATTGGTTTAATACGGTTAATTATATAAGAATAAAAATAAAGGGATAAAAAGTAAAAATAAAACTAATAATAAAAATAAAATAATAATAATAAAAATTTTAAAATTTTAAAATTAAATAGATATGGTATTAGTATGAAATGTGAGTTTATTTATATTACTTACTAGATAGGCTGCGAACTTTTCAGTTGAACTACATTTCGTATCTAAATAGAGACGTTCACATTCGTGCCGACGTACACGCGTGTTTATTCTGTACTATAGAGAGAAATCGACGGTTCAGGCAATTATGGATTGTCAAAAGAATCTTTGAATTTTTTTTTTTTTTGAGTGTGTTGGCAATCTTCCATGCGTTTCTCTCTTGATTATTGTCAAGTTTTATTGATCGTTATCATTCCAGTGAGATATCTCCAAGTTTCACACGTTTTTCTCATTCACAATAGATTCTCCATAAAATGCACAACTATCTTTGCGTTAAAGTTACATTTATAGATTTCTCAAAATAAAAAACCACTACACACAGAAAATGTTTATTTCCTCACGTTTTCAATGTTAGTATCGATTAGCATTTTAACGGAATGTCAATCGGTCTTGGGTTAGTTTACGCCTAACGGTTAGATTATTGTGTTGTATACCCTTCTTTATTTCTATTCTTCTATTCTTCTTCTGACGTCTTTTCTATCTTACGTCTTCTTCTAACATCTGGACTTCGTCTTGGTCGGTCGGTCGCACTTAACTCATTTCTTCTTCCAGATCAATCCTGTTACCAAGACATTCACCAACCACAAAACCGGGTTATTTTTCTTAAGCTTTTATTTCCTTAACTATACATTTCATGTAACTAAACATCTGACTAACATACCGCGCGTATGCAGTGTGAGCTCCAGTTAAGGCAGGACATCTTCACTGCCTGACGTCCAAACTGAAAACTGAGGACCCAACCAGGTCCCACGTGACTTCACGTATTTCGCGGGTTTTCTGTACTATTCCATGGAAAGTCCCGCCCGTGATATAAAAAGGGCCATCCCTTTAGAAATACAGGAGATTGACAATATGCAACCGCATAGATTATGTAAAAATTGTAGCCATTGTACATATACGCACTATTTTCACCAAAACGCAGAGAAATACAAAGATTCAGCCGATAAAACATCCACATATATAAATGAATTGACTTTTCCTGCATTTCATAATCGGCGCATTGTCTTGAAGAAAAGTGGCTAACATGCTGCTTGGAAACCAATGGTAACAATTACACCTTAAATGTATTGTACACTATAATAAATAAATAAATAAATAAAACTCTTCCACCCGTAATCGAGCAATTTATTTTCAATTTTCATTTTTTGTTGTCCCATCGTGTTGTAAAGGCTAGCAAGTTATTTTTTCAGATCCATTACCACTGAATAACGAGTTCGATCCTCGTTGTAATGCCTAACACATGTGTCACATCCTACTCGTGGCAACGGGTTGGGTCAATACTTACCGGATGTATAGTTTAAGAAAGCTTTGCCCTAACCATATTATTACCCTTATAGCAAGCCCCAACCTTTTTTTTTTTATCAAACATGTACTAGAAGGCGGTGGCTGAGGGCCTTTAGTGTCCTTGGTATGACGTTAAACTGCATCTAGTAGTGAAATTCCAATTCTGGACTTCTGGGGAATGTGGAGTACCCTTCATTGCCATTGCTCCCCGGTTCCTCCTGAGTGTTAGTATCTTTTAACGTTCCATCAAGTGTTAAATAAATACAAGAAATGAGTTTACAAAAATGTATTAAAATTATTGAGTTTAAAAAAAAATTGAACACCCAACAAGAATCAATAAAACAAAACGTCTTTGTCATAAAATAACCCAAGAGGAGTTGACATGCCGTAAAATCCAAACAAGAAATCAACCAACCAACCAACCAACCAACCAACCAACCAACCTTTATGGCCATTACGTACAGGTCCACTCTGACCCGGGTGGTAGTACTGGTTAGCGTCCCATGTATAGGTTAAATAGATTAAAAAATGATTTGTTTGTTTTTGTTTTATGGCATATCAACCTCAATGGGTTATTTAATGCCGACTACGTTTTTGAAATGAATTGGTGATAATGTTTAATTTTCTAAAGGTTTTTTTTTTACATATTTTCTTTTGTGAATGAAACTTTTAGATGTTTCTGTTAACATAAATTTTTGTGTTTTCATTTTTTTTGGAAGATTTTTAGATTTTGTTGTAGATGTGTGCTTCTTTTATGTATCCAAGTAGTTTTTCAGGGTTTATTTGGTAGAATATCTGTTTTAGATTTGTTGTTTGGTAGTATTTTTTTCGCATTTGTTTTAGGTTGCTACATTCTGTTAGTATGTGTTTGATTGTGTAGGGTTTTTGGCATGGTATGCAATATGGGGCTGCTTCTTTTTTGAGGAGGTATGAATGGGTAATGTATGAGTGTCCTATTCTTAGTCTGGATAATATTACTTCTTCTTTTCTGGGAGTTTACAAAAATGTGTTTGAAAAAATTGAGTTTGAAAAAAATTGTTAAGTAACTAACAAGAATTAATAAAACATCTTCGGCCTGAAATAACCCAACAAGTGTTGGCGAACCGTAAAATCCAACCAACCAACCAACCAACCGAAACTGTTCGTTTTCTCATGTTTTCAACGTTAGTATTGATTGATTTTAACGGGATGCCAATCCGTCTGGGGTTAGTTTATGCCTTGCGGTTATGTAATTGTGTACATTGTACATTTATCTGTAGATTATTTATTGTACCATCGTGATGTAAAGGTTAGCAAGCTAATCTTGCAGATCTTTTACTAGTAAATAATGATTTGGATGCTTTCAATCGTGTGTCACATCCTGTCCGTGGCGAAAAAGTTGGTTAAATACTTACATCTTTTTGTATTTTAAAAGTTTTGAACACGGTTAGATGAATCAAATCTCCTGTCTGTCTGTCTTCTCTCATTGTATTTTAAGAGATTTTTGCACACGGTTAGATATCAAGTTCTGTCCTATCTGTCTGTCTCTGTCTCTGTCTGTCTCTCTCTCTCTCATCTCTCTATCTGTCTATCTGTCTCTCTCTCTTCTATATATATATATATCTATATCTGTCTATCTCTCTCTCTCTCTCTCTCTCTCTCTCTCTCTCTCTATATATATATATATATATATATATATATATATATATATATATATGTGTGTGTGTGTGTGTGTGTGTGTGTGTGTTTGTGTATACAAATTACATTACTGGTAATATCCTGGTTGGTAGCTTGGCTGGTTGGATTTTACGGCATGTCAACCCTTGCATTAATTTATGCCGGAGATGGTTTTTATGGATTCTTGTTGGTTATTCTAATTTTGAATCACATTTTTAAACTCATTTCCTGGCCTATTTAAGAGAGTGAACCCTAAGAGGTACTATCACTCCGCGACTGAATAGACCTGGGAGTAATGGCAATGAAGAAGTACTCCACCCCCACCCCCAGAGATCCAGAGGGGAAGCTTGCAGTTTAAACATCATACACAGGATAATACGACCCTCAGCTACTGCCTTCTAGCAGATTATGATAAAAAGGCTTGTGGGTTTGCTATAAGAACAATACGGTTGGTAAATTCATATAGTTTCTAAAGCTTGATGCGACCGGCATTGAGCGGAGGGGAACACTCTGAACGCTCTAGCCCAAGTAATGACCAAAGTTGAGTATTGCAAGTCATAGACTGCTCAGGCACCAGTATTCTGTCTAAAGCATCACGGGACGTCACCCACGGCTAACAGGTGGCTCTGTTAGGAGGGATCTAACCCCTCTGAAGAGGCGCAGCCGGTTTATACAACCGCGGTGGGGGGGGAATCCTAGGTGCCTTTTCCTCCATATTCGTTTCATAACTAAGTAAATCTATTAATAATAGAGATTCGGTATCTATTTTATGTAACCGAAACTATGTCACTGCTTACGTCACATCACCCAAATCGTCAATACATAGAATAAAGAACAATCTTGTTTGTATTATTTTGTATTTAAATGCGAGAAACTTTATTAGAAAGAAAGTATATTTATTTGACTGGAAAACTATTTTTTATGTTTATTATTTAAAAAAGTAAGATTTCAAAGATCTGTTTTAATTCCCAAGGGTATTAGCGGTATGTGAACTGTGGCTTCGTCTAGGATTTGAACTCGAGTCGACGAGTACATTTCCCACGACTCTAACCATTACACCATCTAATAAGACTAAGACTAACTTGCTAACTATTACACGACGATGCGATGTCCCAAATAACAGCTAAGTATATTTAAGTATATTTAAGTGTGTATTTAAACCCAGCGTGCATGATATGATAGCGGATAATGGGCTCAATGACTCTTGTGGCTTGCGGCCAAATTTAGGTATATTTGGCATGTTCGAACATGGCGCCTCGAGTAATAAAAAAAAAACTACAAAAGAAACTGATTGGCGAATAAAACCTCGTTGTTGAGAAAACGCTAAACAAAACAGATAAAAAGTAAATATTGTTATAACACTATTTGTTATCTCCCACTCCCACTTTTTAAATTAAAAAAACAAAAACAAAACTTAAACATCTCCCTGTCCACAATTCTAAACGGCATTCCTCTACTCTCCTCCAACCGCCCTGCAAGAAGTAAATGATAATTTCTTGTTTGTGCGTCTTTTTGATACAAATGTATTGGCCAAAAGCAATCCGATCCTTTCAGACGAGACAATGTTAATTCTGGGAGTACATAAAATATGGACA
>CM042159.1:43474496-43484496 GCA_023376005.1 Doryteuthis pealeii | reverse complement strand
ATTTTGTTGTATATTGAATACAATTGCATGTATTTAGTAAATAGATATGGTCAACAGTATTAATAATGTAAAACAGTGATGTAAATAACAAAGGGAATTGTGACTTGAGTAGTGATATAGTTTCGGTTACAGGCAGACAAACCCACAATCTCCATTATAATAAGAAGATATATATATTTATATATATCAAATTTTGTCTAAATTCTGTCAAATTTTGATGTTATAAGTAAAGATCTAATAAGTTTTAAATAAGTTTTAATAACATCATAGACCGCTGTTCAAATTGGAACCCAGCAGATTCACAAATCGTTAGCAATAATTAAAAAAAAAGAACTGGCTGCTAATATATATTTTTGAGTCTTCATTCATTCTCTTTCGTTTTGGATTATTATTTCTTTCTCTTTTTTTTTTTTTTTTTTTTTTTTTTTCACTTAAGTGACTTTAATAAAGAATCTCCTTATTTTCTGCAAGTGCAGCTGAGTGTTGAACATGTTTATCTGCAGAATTCAATTCTTCAGCAAAACACGTGTTCTCTTGATCAGATGATGAATCATTTTTTTTGTGTGTTGTGTGTGTTTTTAGAGTGCATACGTATGTGCCTGTTAGGGTTTTATCAGTTTGTTAGAAGTGCTTTAACTTTGAGAATTGTGTTAAACCTTTTCTCCTCCACCAGAAAAGAACCACTTATCAAGTAACTGCAATAATCTAACCCAGAAGCCCTTATAATTGAGACATCATAGCACCAAGTTTTATAGAGAAGAGCCATTGATAATTGCAAGAAGGGAGTTTCTTTGTTTTATTTTTTATTTTCGTTTTTTTATTGTTTTTTTAAATTTTTTTAAATATAATTCAAATATCTCGTTTCTGCAGTCATTCCCTTAAACTTGAAATTTAAAGTTAAAACAAAAACCAAAAGCTTTAGCAGCAGTTATAAACTATACACTTTTTATTAAAACTTAGCATTAGTTTTTATGGTAAATCTTTTCTGTGACCCTGTCTTTCACTTTTCTTTCAGATATGAATAACCTGACGTCATCATGACGTCATCTCTTCATGTTGCGTCATCGTTTCTTCGTTTCTGTCAACTCCTGTTTATTCTCTACGTCTTCGATATTTTCACATTTCCTTTTAACAAACGATAAGATTTCTTATTACTCAGTTACATTACCTCACACACACACACACACACACACACACACACACACACACACACACACACATATATATATATATATATGTATATATATATATATATATATATATATATATGGTGTAATGGTTAAAGTCATAGGAAATGGACTCGTCGCCCCGAGTTCAAATCCTGGACGTAGTAATTGCATTTCACTTAGCGCTAGTCCCCTTGGGAAAGGTATGAATTCTACTCTCCCTCCAGCTATGAGTAAATAGTAGTGCAGACTGGGCTCTTTAACCTTGGTTAGGCAACCGGTCTAGTAGAAGGAAAACTCTGAATTCAAACCTGTTAAACTCCGCTTGAGAAATTGACCTCACGTCACATCTACTCGTACGGAGGGGTTGGTATATATATATATATATATATATATATATATACATATATGGTGGAATCTCCTATCATGAACGGTAGATGAGTGTCAGCAGTGAGTGATTTGTTTCCTCCCATGTTGTGCATGCTATCAGGAAGACATTTTGTTTTTTTCCTCGAGTGTGATAGCAGCCCAGCCTTGCTGCGAGCTATGAGGCCACACTGCCAAATGAAATGTTCTAAGGCGTGAGTCAGATGTTTTCGTTTTAAAGTTAGGTGGGGCTGATCTCGATGTTTCAGTCTCTTTTCTTCAAAGCTCTTTAGCCTAGCGAAACATGTCTTACGCCATTCTTTCCGATTTGATGCTAGATTTTCCCAAGCACTCAGGTTAATATTGAGGCGCTTCAAATTTTCCTTCAATTTGTCTTCATAGCGTAGGAGAAGACGTCCAATTTAATGCCTAGCATTAGGTAATTGTCCGTATAAAATCTTCTTTGGAAGCCTGTTCTCATTCATTCTGACAACGTGACCTGCCCAACTAAGCTGAACCTTGGCTAGTAAGGTTTCGATGCCAGCAAGGTTACATTTTTTTAAATATTGTGCTATTTTTTTCACATGCGTTGCCTTCGTGCCATTTGCGGTATAAAATGGGATGTAGAGTAATATATATATATATATATATATATATATATATATATATATATATATATGAGAGTACGTAAATAAACAATGTGTTTATTTGATATGGCTTTTTTAGCCGACAATTTTTGGGGGATATGTGCTTAATTGAAGTCATACCTAATTTTGAAAATTAATTAGTTAATAATCAATGAATTTTAGGCGAGCATATATGTTCAAATGTAAGGCTAAACAAATCGAGAAAATGTCAATCCCTGTATGTACATTTCGACCTATTAGGTCTCATCAGCAAGGTTATAGACATGGGAGACTGCTCCGTGTGTGACTCGAAACCTCGACTGCCAAGCTGACAGGCGGAGATTCTCTATATATATTAACGGAAAAGGATTCAATACCCGACACATTAGCAGTTATAAATCTGTTTCAAACTATATGAGGGCACCTCACGTGGTGTAATGGTTAGCAAGCTAGATTTGTAGGCCATTGTTAGTGGGTTCGGTTTTCATTGGGTGCCCCATTACTCTGGCCTTGTGTCACATCTAAGCTAATCCTAGTAAATAACTAATTCAACCTATATGTATATAGACATACATATAGGATTCATCAGACCGCCTTTTAATTGAAATGGAATCAGAAATCGCCGGATTTTTATAATATTTTGTGGATTGTGAATAAACTATGGTTTCAGGTGTAATCATCTCCTCCCTGGGGACGGTTGTTTATTTTCGGAAGCTATTAGGCAGGTGTGTTGCATAGCGCCCGACTCGGGCCACAAAATCGTACATGTTATATACTGTTGCTGGGTCGTATGTGTTAGTAGCGGAGTATAAAAGATTCACACGTAGACATATGTAGTAGTAAGACTTTTAACGTTTATTTCTTTTCCCCTCGTGGTGTGTGTGGGTGACGGGCGTTGACAATGGGAACTACTACTACTACTACTACTACTACTACTACTACTACTACTGTTGGGATCTGAGGCAAAGAGGGGTGGCCGAACCTGACTGACCGCTGGCTGCGATGGTGCGTGACCGGCGCGGTCACGCACGTTCTCATCCTGTCTCTCTCCTGACAGACTGTCCCCACTGACCGTTCTGTCTTTTGTATACCTCAAACGCCTACGCGTTTTCTTTGTTCGCTACCACCAGGAAAAAGTCCTTTGTTATTTTCGTCGTCCCCCCTCTTTGTAATTCAACCGGAAATTCCTATTTCCGTTTGTACAATATCCAACAGGTGGTGAGGTGTGAGGGTGATAAACCTAATGTATTTGTTATGTTAAAGCTGTCCATCTCATTAAATTCTCATTCAAGAGTATTGGTTATACAAGGTGTGTCAAAAAAGTATCGAGATTTTTGTACTTTTTTGACACACCTTGTATTCTGAACCAAAAGAAAGTTCCATTCATTAATTCTTTTCAGAATACAAGGTGTGTCAAAAAATACCAAATTTAAAGCTGTATTTATCAAGATAGTGTGTCAAAAAGTACAAAGTCTCCCGATGCTTTTTTGACACACCTTTTTTGTGCCGTCGTCATGGCAAAAAATTGTTTCAAAAAAGCAGCAGAAGGATCCTATTTTTCGGAGAAAATGAATATCTATGAATAACAATGAATAAACATGGAAGATAAAATTTCAAATATGTTCAATTCCAATTTAACTCGAGAAAATTGAAATAAATTGAAATGATTATTTTTATCAAAATAATTTATTTCCAAACAGAGACAAAACGTAAAGTAATAACGAATATGCTCGAAAGTAATATTTGTTTTTGAAAGTATTATTTCCTTCTTTGTAAACGAAAATGTGTCTCCAGTTTCTGATAGACGACTCTGTTAATTTAAACACAGACCAAAGGCAGAACAAAATAATCTACACATATATGAAGGGCAGTTGTGTGTATATGTATGTCTGGGGGAAACTTCGAAAATAAAACAATAAACGACAAAGTAAATATGTATACACATTAAATATCACCAGGGCTTAGTTTTTGAGCAAAAATAATTGAGATTTGATGTATATTAGTGAAGATAATTAAAAAATAAAATTTAAATGATAACAGCATGGATTTTTTTTCATTTAATATTTTAGATAGTAGACATTAACATTTTTTTTCAGAGTAGCTGGATCAATGCAAGGTCTATTTTTTTTTACATAGGGATTTAAATGGGGTATCCCACGAGGATTCAACTCACGATTCAGTAAAAATGGATCTGCGGGACTAACTTAAAAAAATCCCACGAGGATTCAACTCACGATTCAGTAATAATGGATCTGCGGGACTAACTTAAAAAAATCCCCCTCTACCCAGGCAACGCCAGGTAGCCGCTGCTAGTTATAAATAAACTAAAAGTAGCAACTCAGCGTCGCCTGGGTTGGAGGGTACCCTAGTAAATCGATTTGTTTACTTTTGCAAATACTGGATCTTTTTAAGTAGAATTTCAATGCTTTTTCTACATATGCCGTAAACCCTTGAGTATAATACGCAGGAGATTTTTAGGGGGCTGTACCTCTGAAAAAAATATGCGTCTGAATAAACACTGCCGGACAGCAAATAGAAACACGGACATTGCTTAGAAAATATTTTTCATTTTTAACAACCTATCTACCCAGGCGACGCCGGATAACCGCTGCTAGTTAGATATTTGTTGTACCGGCCGTTCCTACAGTGGAGAATATACACCGGTTCTCACTATAAATAGTGAGACACCGAGTGAAAAGGTTGTACTGTTACCGTTTAGCGGCAAGCTAGCCGTTATGTACCTTATTGTAAATACACTTGTCTCATTTTACCCTACCTTGACTTGACTTCTTTTTTTACTGTTGAATTAACATCACAACAATATTAAAAGTGAAAAAGCACAGAAAATCTTTTTTTTTCTTTTCCCGGGAAGAAAAAAGTTTTAATTATTTTTCAATTCCAGATTCATGAATTCCTTTCCAATCTCACTCGAACAAAATCACTCCCTTTTCAAAATATCTTCATTGCCTCGACATTTTTCTGATCCAGGAATCTCCAAATTTTGGAAATTAAATGTCTGTATTTGAAATTCACTATTCTTTTAAAAAAAAACCTCCTTCTTCAAAATTCTTACTGTATCGGCATTCTTCCGATCAAACAGTCTCAAAAAAATTGTTCATTTCCACCTCATCTTCTGGTCTGCCTTTTTCATTCTCCTCCTCATCATCTCAATGTCTAAACATTTTCCTGATTCAACAGTCTGAAAATTATCTGTCTATATGCAATGTCTGTCTTCGTTGTCTCTTTTTCTTACTCTCTGTCGAGCTTCGTCGGCTAAGCTTAATCTCGGAAAATAGTCGTCTGTTTTTCTTCAGATTCTCCCGTCTGCTCACGCATTGGTTATCCATCTATCTAGATAAACGACACTATGAACACCGGGGTTCCATAAAAACAAGCAGCACTCAAACTCCCTTTTCTCGCACATGATATAATTCAATCACACATTCAACTTCACATATGTATCATTCATATCTATCTATCTTTGTTAGTTCAAATCTATCTATCTATCTATCTATCTATCTTAGTCAGTTCAAATCTATCCATCTATCTTTGTTAGTTCAAATCTATCTATCTATCTATCTATCTATCTTTGTTAGTTCGAATCTATCTATCTATCTTAGTCAATTTAAATCTATCTATCTATCTATCTATCTATGTTAGTCAGTTCAAATCTATCTATCTATCTATCTATCTATCTATGTTAGTCAGTTCAAATCTATCTATCTATCTATCTATCTATCTATTTGGTCAGTTCAAATCTATATATATATATATATATACGTAAAACACCACTATCGCTGATATTGAACACTCTACTAATAATACCACAGAAATCTTTGCCCACCTCTAACTCACCAATTAGCAAATGATACGAAGCTGTTGGCATTTCACATAACGCAATAACACATAACAAAATGCATTCGTTGATGCACCAATTCTTTCCTATCGACTGTGCCAAAAAGTGTGGAATGCCACGAACCCAATCAACGACTGACCTCAGGAATTTTAAATTCAGAGTTATCCCTCTGCTAGACCTAGTTACCTACCCAAGGTTAAAGAGCCCAGCCTGCCCTACTATTTAACCCATAGCTGGAGGGAGAATATATGGATTCATACCTTTCCCAAGGGTATTAGCGTTATGTGAAATGCCAACAGCTTCGTCGAGGAATTGAACTCGAATCGACGAGTCCATTTTCCAAGACGCCCACGCGCCTCCATATATATATATATATATATATATATATATATATATATATAGATAGATAGATAGATAGACGGATAGATAGAAAAATAGGTAGATAGATAGATAGATATAGATATAGATATATAACTTTATGTTTTAAAATAATAAAGATTCTGATGAGGCTTCAAAAACCAACAAAGGCGAAATATCAATTGAAGGTAATTGTCTGCGTTTTGTTATTTACTTTTGCCTTAACTTTTCCCTATACACACGCGCACACACACATGTGAGCGCATGCACGCACATACATACATACATATATATATATATATATATATATATATATATATATATATATATAATATTTATATATATATATATATAAATTCTTGCAGGAAGCAACCGTTATACAATTATATTCGTATTTTACGAATTTGAAATTTATATATATGGCGCTAATACCATTGGGAAAGGTATGCATCCAACTACTCTCCCTCAAGCTTTGAGTAAATAGTGTGACAGACTAGGTTCTTTAACCGTGGCTAGGCAAACCAGTCTAAGAGAAGGAAAACTCTGAATTCAAATCTGTTGATCTCCGATTAAGAAATTAACCTTCTGTCACATCCTGCTCGTGCAGAGGGGTTGGTAAATATATATATATATATATATATATATATATATATATATATATATATATATATATATATATATAAACGCAACGCTCTTCTCTATAAGGAATGGAGCACTCTGTGACGACCTTTACACACAAAGCGATGTGTGTATTAAAACAGTTAAAATCCTTTTCCTATTCTGTAAGTGAAGACAGCCTAATGGTTAAGGTGCAGGACTGTCACCAACCGACCGGAGTTCAATTCCGACTGTAGGTAGCTTACAAAATGTCTAACCACGCTGAAGAGACTTGATGAGTCGAAACACGTGTATATATATATATATATATTCTCACGTGCCCAGGATCATTTTGCAGGAAGCAACCATTATACAATTATATTCGTATTTTACAGATTTCTTTCATATAGAAAGAGAAAAGAAATAACTTAACTGTGTCTGTTTAGACAATCAATAACATCTGAATTGTTTGAATGATAGATTTGTGAATTCCATGTTTTAAGACTGAAACGGAAATTATCAAATTTGTTGCATTGTTTTGTATTTTTCCTTTTGCAATTACTGAAAATAATTATCTCACGTTTGCCAATAAAATGTTTCACTTGACACCTCGGGCAACAACTGACTTTCACCCACATATACACAAACACACACATACACACATATACACGCATATATATATATATATATATATATATATATATATATATATATGTGTGTGTGTATTATTTGTTAATGTATGAGTAGTAGCTTACCGGTGGGTATGAGTACGGTCGTTGGAAGCGCACAGTATCCAGGGGTTAAGACTGAGAAAAAACAAATACAAAGTGCTCAATACAATGTAGAGCAAACATTTATTTTAACAATGGAAGGAGTAACCTACTCGAGTTTCATCGATTGATTCGTCAGGGTTACATCAGTTAAATTAATCGAGTTTTCGATTAATTTCAGTTGGTATAATACATGCCCGGTATGTCTATAAAGGATAAATCCCATAAAATATAGACGGTTCGTCTATAAAGGATAAATCCCATAAAATATAAAGTCTATAAAGGATAAATCCCATACCATCGGGCATGTATTATACCAACTGAAATTAATCGAAAAGTCGATTAATTTAACTGATGTAACCCTGAAGAATCAATCGATGAAACTCGAGTAGGTTACTCCTTTCCATTGTTAAAATAAATATATATATATAGGTAGATAGATAGATAGTTAAATAGGTTATTTCCTATAAATCTAACATGATCAAAGGGGAACCACTTTGACTGATAAATTATTTATTTATTTTCCCATTAAACTAACCCTAACCCTAACCCTAACCCTAAGCCATCTTTTTTTCCTAGTAGATCAATAAATAAATAAATGATTTATCAATCAAGAGTGGATCCCCTTTGATCATATTAGACTTATAGGAAATAAACGATAAATAAATAAATAAATAAAAGTTTTAGCTCATATTTATTATCATTGGAAAAATAATTGTTTATTTATTTATTTATCTATTAACGCTCTATCACAGATATTGAGCACTCTTCTAATAACACTGTTCGTTGAATTACTACCGCTTCTTCAAGTATATTTTATTCTCATTTTAATATACTCATTATTTAGCTGAGTTGACAGCACTCCTAAAATAAGGATTCTGTGGATAAGCAACACTAGATACTCAGGATTTAGATTTTTGCATTTCATCTTGGACGATTTGGACGGTCTGATTTTTAACCAGAGGGTGTTGCAAGCTGATAACTAGAGTATTATAAAAATAAAGAAAAAGATTTGATATTCTTGATGTTGTAGCGTTGGTTTCGTATTTGCCTGGTGGGGTTGTCTGCCCGATTTAGTTTGCTGGTGCCCACTAGGGTGCTATAGTATTTAAGCGCCGGGTTCAAACCCTTTCGGCCTCTTTTTTCCTGTTTCAGCAACTACGAGCCACATGGGGTAGATTTTATCTAACCCCTCTCGTTGGGGCTCCGCCCCCTTACATTACTGTAAGTTCTTTACAGCATGGACTATCTCTAGTCTCATGTCTGTACTTTTATATGTTATCTTGTACCATTCATGAATGTGTCTTCATCTTTATTTGTGTACTCCTTGTGTATGTACCCTTTTACTATGTACGTTGTATCTTCATATCCATGTGCTGTATTATATTAAATGTTTTGTCTGTTAACCTTCGTCGGAGTTTTGTATATCAAAGTATGCATAACTTTGAACTACGTTACAATGTTACTGAGTTATTTTGGCCAGCACACTCTTCCAATCTGATAATCCTCATAGGGTCTTTAAGATAAGATGATAGATTTAGTTTCTTTACAAAATGCTTAGTGCTACTGTATGACTGCACCACTTGGACTTTAACACACTCTTTCAATCTGTCTGAAGTTCATTATATAGTTGTAATTATTATGATCACCTTGGTAATTTTCAATATTGGAACTATCATAGTAATTATGAGGATGACTACCACCAAAACCACCACCACACCATAATCACTATTAGAAAAAATTAATTATTTACACCAATGAATATATGGGAATTAACTGTGAAGCTGATAGTTTAATGTTTTTTTCAAAAATACTAATTATTTTTCTTGAACCAATTAAGAATTCTGCTTAAAACACATCACTAAAATATTCTTGAAATGTTCTGTCATACTAGCTTAAAATGTTACATAATTTATAAGCAGCTTATAAATGATGAACGTACTTGTAGTTAGAATATTTTGAATTAGGTTCCGTTTGATTTAGAATGATGGGGTCCATGGAAAGTTACCTGACAGTTGTTGATGGGTAATAAGCTATACCTCCTTGAAGGTGCGTGATTTGGCGCCGTGAGAATAAGTTTTAGTTGGTCGGATTCAGAAAATATTTCAGAGCAGGAGGACTTTAACAGATTGAAAGGAAATATTCTGTATATATTTCTGATTGTATGTATGTTTGTTTGTTCATCGACCAATTGCACATCTCTTTATGAAAAAAAAAAAAATTGGTGGAAACCAGCAAAGAGCAAGTTCAATAAAATCCACA
>CM042159.1:43439496-43469496 GCA_023376005.1 Doryteuthis pealeii | reverse complement strand
GATTTAATAGAAATAAATACATTTATCCATTTTAATGGGTGAAAAATATTCGTTTCGTTTTTCCTTCACTCTATATCGACCAAATCCCTCCTGTACAAGACGGATGTGACACAAGGTCAATTTATTAAGCGGAATGTAACGGTTTGAATTCAGAGTTTTCCTTCTCCTAGATAGATTACCTAGCCAATGTTAAAGAACCCAGTCTAGCCCAATATTTACGCATTGCTGAAAGGATAATATTTGGATTCTTACCGTTCCCAAGGGTATTAACGCTATGTGAAATGCAAACGGCCTCGTCCAAGATTTGAACTCGGTCGACGAGTCCATTTCCTACGACTTAACCATTACACCGCGGGCCACATATATATTTTCATATAATTAACTGTACACAGATGTATAATAACTAAATATGTTTGGAAAACAGAAAATTTAATACAAATGAATCCTATTTATCCATTTTAATTATTAAAAAAATACTTTTGTTTTCCCTCCACTCTATATTTACCAAATCCCTCCTGTACGAGCCGGATGTGGCACAAGGTCAATTTCTTAAGCAGGCATTTCTTTTCCTAGACTGGTTGCTTAACCAAGGTTAAAGAGTCCAGTCCGCCTTACTATTTACCCATAGCTAGAAGGGAGAATAGTTGGGTTCATACCTTTCCCAAGTGTATTAGTGCTATGCAAAATACAAACAGGTTCGTCAAGGATTTGAACTCGTCTCGACGTGTCTATTTCCTATAACGGTTACCATTACATTACCACGCGTCCCCATGAAGAAGCAGTATATAAGGTACGAGGATGAGTAAAAAAAGTAATGCCATTTTGTTTAGGACAGGTATAATTACCAACCGAGGAACATGTATCATACATCAAAATGAGGCTGGTTCTTCTGTGGATCACATCCTGACTCCTCCACATAGTCACCGTTTCTCTCAATAGCAATGTTCCACCTACGAATGAGGGCATGTATCCCTGCATCGTAAAATTCTGCTGACTGTTCTTTGAGCCACCTCTTCATTTCAGATTGCACTTCCTCGTCTCTGGAATCATGTTTGCCTCTCAAGCCCTCTTTCATAGGGCCAAAGAGATGATAGTCTGAAGGCACTAAACTCGGAGACTATGGAGGAAGCGGCAAAGCTGTCCATCCGAATGAGACGATTTTCCCCTTGTTCTGATGCTTGTGTGTGGTCTAGCATTGTCATGCAGAAGGAGGACATTGTTGATTGGCAAGTTGGGTTTTACTCGTCGGATTCTTTTCTGAACCTCGTTAGGGTCTCAATTTAGGTCTTAGTTTTCTAAAAGATAACTTCACATGAAATAATGGCATTACTTTTTGACACACTCTCGTATTTTTATTTAAAAAATTCTTCACACACAAAGATGAACTTCTTGCCATTTAAAAACTGCTACATAACCACAATAAATGTTTATCACATTTCGTGTAGCACGTATATTTTAAACTCTTATTGATATTTTTTCACACAAGGATTTATATATGAATAAGTTAAACGATATTAAAAATAGTCCTTATGAAGTCATAGCGTTCAATATGCAGGTGTTTAAGAACATGGAAAATAACGCGAGTGGAATGAACGTGTTGTTTCTTTGCACCAAGAGAACAATGGCTACAAAATAAGAACAAAGCTCAAGTTTAACAAAGAAAAAAAGCACACCTCTTGCCAGAAGTGTCAAACTCAAAAGTGAAAATATCGAACATGAACGGAATCAACTATGACGAAAGTTGACAGAGAGATAAAGAGACGAAGAGACGCCATAAAGAGATAACGACGACGTGAGGTTGTTCTTATCAGGAAGAAAAAAAAAGGAAAAGTTCAGACAGGTGGTCACAGAAAAAACTCTACTCACTATATTGATCATGCTTCGACTTTCTTCTGGAAGGTTAATAGAAATTTAAAAAACTCAACTGTAAATCCTTGTCTCCAATTTTTGATGAAATATAGCACAAGAAAATTTGCTATCTAAACACCCACCACACACAGACACACAGACACACGCACGCACGCACACACACACACACACACACAGACACACGCACGCACGCACGCACACACACACACACACACACATATATATATATATATATTTATCGCCGGACGAAGAAGATAGGATATTCGAAGTTTCGCTTATTAATACATTGTTGGAGATGCTTCGATTCTATCAAACCTGTTAAACTAGGCTTTAAAAAATTTACCCTGTGTCACAGGTCGCTCACGTGAAGCAGTTGGTATATATATATATATATATATATATATATATATATATATATATATATATATATATTTACCGACCCCTCTGCACGAGCAGGATGTGACACAAGGTCAATTTCTTAAGCGGAGTTTAACAGGTTTGAATCAGAGTTTTCCTTCTCCTAGACCGATTGCCTAACCAAGGTTAAAGAGCCCAGTCTGCCCTACTATTTACCCATAGCTGGAGGGAGAGTAGAATTCATACATTTCCCAAGGATATTAGCGCTAAGTGAAATGCAATTGCCACGTCCAGGATTTGAACTCGGGGCGACGAGTCCATTTCCTATGACTTTAACCATTACACCACGCGCTTTCTACATATATATATGGTAGATAATATTGGCGCTATATTCCTAGGTAAATGGTAATCAATATAATCGATAAATGTTTGTATGGGGGTAAACTTCGTGCTACCCATATCAACCAACGAATCAAAATCCATTCCCCTCCTTACCTCATTAAATGACCAAACCACAACGTATATAAGAAAAACGTTTAAACCAATTTCCCAATTTGGTGTAAAGATTGAATAGGCAAGAAACTGTGAGTAACTAGATTTGACTCCAATTCCACGCTACCTTTATGTGTGTAACTTTCAAAGAAAGAAAAACTTAACTAACCTTCATTCCGTTATCTATCAATAATAGAGATTCGCTTTCGGTTTTTGTCTGTAACAAAAATTACGTCACTGCTTACGTCACATGACAAAATCGTCATAACATAGAATAAATACACTCAAAATTTGAACATGCAACATTAGACAGTCGACATTGTTTTTTTTAAAACAAGTTTTAATAAATATATGACTGGTATTATATATCTATATATAGTTTGTTTTAGTTTAATACATATTTAAAGTTTACATTTCAAAATGTTTTATTTTTTGATCCTTTAATGAATTTGATGATTTTACTTACTTAGGGTACAAACTCGCTGACATTGAATTTTTTACTCCCACCCCTCAGTCAATAGGTTTCAAAAATCTACTTTTACATCGCCCAGAGGGTGTTTTTTTTATTTTGTACTAGTATTATATAATGGGATGGTGCTTTGTTAAGCTTTTCTTTCTTTGAATATTAAATATGACTGTATATAATTCTATTTATTGATTATTATACATTGAGCTCTTTTTATGGATTTATATAAATTCCTTATATGAATGTATATGTTTGCACCTACAAGAGCATACAGTATGGATGTACAGGAGATTTCGATAATCCCAGATAAAATCATCCCTTAGCAGTCATGTGTATTACCTTACATATATATAATAGTCATCGTTCGTTGGGTCGACCTAAAGTCGGTATCAGTCAGTCAGCGAGGGAGTCTATCCCCTTTTCAATAACGCTAGACCAAGGAGATTGTTTTTTAGCATTTGAGGTGGAGCGCCACATCTACCATCAGCTCCTTACTTTACCGCACAGATCCCTGTGCTACTCATAACGCTGAGTTGGCGAGGACCGGTATCGAACTAGGAACCTTGTGGTTTCTAGCCGAACGCTCTACCGACTATAAATAAATATATATATATATATATATATACATATATATATACATACATATATATATATGTGTGTGTGTGTGTGGGGGGGTAATTATCTGTTTCACATGCAACAATTCATTATGACTTTTAGTTTTTGACAGAAGTCTGAGCAGACGGACAACCTACAAGCACACACAGGAATGATATTATAATTTTTCTCTTCTTTATTTCTCTATGAATCATCTTTTCCCTCTGGTCAATACGTCTTTGCTTCTTTAATTCGTTTTATTTTTGCTTTCATTTTCGTATTTTACTCTTCTTTGAGTTTGTTTTTTTGTTGGTCTTCTTTATTCTTCGTTCATATCTGATTCGGAATTCTGTGAGGTTATTCTTTCATTTTTCCTTTATCAAACGGAATAGCCCGCGCACAGGCCGTGGGCCAGTGTCGTGTTTGCCGTATTCCTTATTTATGTGAAGTTATTTAAAACAGCATGAAACAATAACACAGATGCAAATGCGTGACTTGATTATTGTATAGAAGAAAGTGAATATGTGTGTGTGTGTGTGTGGAGAGAGAGAGAGTGAGTGAGTGAGAGAGAGAGAGAGAGAGAGAGAGAGAGAGAGAGAGAGAGAGAGAGAGAGAGAGAGAGAGAGAAGGGGTAGCGGTTGGGGCAGGGGATTTAGGGAAACTGGTGAAGATCTTGACATTTGAAGATAAAATGGGTCTTCTAATAGAAATTGGCTTTCAATCTCGGGTTTAGATTTATAAATCATTGAACAAATTTATTATGAAAAGTATTATGTCACTAAAAACATTTATAGTGAGAGTCAACTATATATATATATATATATATATATATATATATATATATATATATATATTGTGGTCTGAAGAAGCTCGTGAGCAGACTCGCGAGTGGAAATGGTCCATAACCACGATACCCATGGTATTTAAGGCCTTTTATTCCCAAATAACTTTGCTCTGTTTACAATAATTAAACATTGAGCTCTCATACGGAACCTGAAACTCTACAACAAACTACTGGTAGAGAATTAGGACCCACCTAGAATCAACTTGTACCAAGAAACTTGGTAGCGCACCAAAGTATATATATATATATATATATATATATATATATAGAGAGAGAGAGAGAGAGATAGGCAACTAAATATATATATAAGAGAGAGATCAACTAAATACATATATATATAGAGAGAGGGGCAACTATATATATATAAAGTGTGTGTGTGTTGTGTGTGTGTGTGTGTGAGAGAGAGAGAGAGAGAGAGACAGAGAGAGAGAGAGAGAGAGAGAGAGAGAGAGAGAGAAGAGACGAAACTATATATATATATATAAAGAGAGAGGCAACGCTCTACTATAAAACGGATGAAGTTCTCTATGCCGGCCTTTACATACATACATATGTATGTATTTATCAGTTAAAATCCTCGTCCCAGTCTTTAGGTGCTGATGACTGAATGTTTAACAAGCCTGACTGATGATAAATCGATCGGTATTTCATCCCGGCTAGATATAGCCTGCAAATGTCAAGCCTAACTGAAGAGACGTAATACGTCGAAATACGGTATCTACGCATGACAATATATATATATGTGTGTGTTTCCTATTAATACACTTGGGAAAGGTATGAATCCACTCATCCCATAGAGATTGGTTAAATAGGACCACAAAAGTTGATATAACATTAAACAAAGAAACCAAAGCAAACTAAACCAAACCAATCTACTCTCTCTCTCTCTCACTCTCACTCTCTTGCTCTCTCTCTCCCTCTCTTTCTTTCTCTCTCTCTCTCCATCTCTTTCTTTCTCTCTCTCTTTCCATCTCTCTCTTCACTCTCTCGCTCTCTCTCACTCACTCTCACTCTCTCTCCCTCTCTCGCTCTATCTCTCACTCACTCTCACTCTCTCACTCACTCCCTCTCCTCTTTCTCCTCTCTCGCTCCCTCTCTCGCTCTCTCTCTCTGTCTCTCTGTCTCTCTCCCTCCCTCTCTTTCTCTCACTCTCTCTCTTCCTCTCTCGCTCTCTCTCACTCTCACACTCTCCCTCTCTCTCACTCTCACTCTCTCTCCCTCTCTGTCTCTCTCTCTGTCTCTCTGTCTTTCTCACTCTCTCCCTCTCTCTCTTAATACGTTCAGTTTTTTATTAATACATTGGGAAAGGTCTGAACACACTCATCTCCTGCGCTTCTATAAGGATAGAGTTGATATCATATAACCATCAAAGGGTGATTTGCCATGAAACAAGGAAACCAATCTTCTCTCTTTATATTACGTTCACCTTCGGATTAATACACTTGGGAAAGGTATGAAAACACGCCTCCCCCAGTGATGGGTTAAATAGTATCACTACTCTTCTTCTACAAGGGAACCTTTGACATTAGACAAAGAAACCAAACCGAGCCAGAAAGCATCTGGATTAATTATCGAAAAAGGGGGCATGATATTCTACCAAGATGAAACTAAAACACTGGACCAAAGATGAGAAAAGTATTATTTTAATTTATATTCACACATCAACCCAAACTAAATCAAACCTGAATATGTTCTGACATTTTATTATCAATGTTTTTTTGATCATGTTATATGCCCCTTTTTGTAGTCATGGTTACCTACTACCTTTTTGCGTTTATCTACCTTAGAATGTGTTAGACTAAATATAATACCTTATTTATTTCTCTTTAGCTCAGTCGGTAGAGCGTTCGGCTAGAAACCACAAGGTACCTAGTTCGATACAGGTCCTCGCCAACTCAGCGTTATGAGTAGCACAGAGATCTGTGCGGTAAAGTAAGGAGCTGCTGGTAGGTGTGGCGCTCCATCTCAGACGCAAAAACAATCTCCTTGGTCTAGCACTAGTGAAAAGGGGATAGACTTCCCTCGCTGTATGGCTCATACCGACATTAGGCCGCCCCAACGACATAAATTAGTTATAGATAATACAGGGAGTTAGTATGTATATAAGTTCTTGATCGAATAAATATAATAATACGAAGTAATTAATTTTTTCCTCTTATTCGCTATTATTACATAACTCCTATTTTCTCTTTGTGTGTGAGTAATTGGTCTTCTTTACTCACGACACAAAAGTTACCTATTATCTCTCTGCATTTACCTCCTTTAGAATGTGTTATCCTAAATATAATATGTTATTTGTTCCTGTATTTCGTTTATATCAATCTCTCTGTTCTTCAGGAAATAACCCGCGGCTTTTCTGCGAGTAATAGATTTCTTGTCTTATTTGTAGAGATAGGATCTTCCACATCATTGGCAACACACGTTATTAGTTTGTAGTTGCTTAGCACTGTTGCTTTTTGGGGGGTAGCGTTAGGTCTTTCTGGATTAGGGAAATTTCCAAGTCAACCCTTTGGGTATTCTTGTCCTTCATAGGCGTTTACGTTGTTGCCAGAGCCGATCGGATGTGGATCCTTTGAACCAGAATCCACGTTAACCATTGCGGCCGGTTGCCTTCCAATTTTCCTACTTTCTTGAGAGTAACATTTATTGAATCCAGTTGTATTTCAGCCGCCGGGATTTTTCTTCAGTTCTTTGGATTTTAGTTTTCATCTCATTTAACCATTCGCCATTTTCTTGTTGCTGTTATTTTTTTTTTTGTGTGTTTGTTTGTGTATCCAGAGTTTGATCTGGAAGTGTTTTGTTTCGTTTGAATCCGGTTGCTCGATTCTCTTATGTTTTCTCCATTGACTTGATCTGTGCAATTTTTTTTCGTTATTTTGGAATATCCTGTTTTGCTTGTATTGCTGGATCCTTTTCCGGTATCTTTTCAGTCTCCCTTCCTTAGCCAATATTATTATTATTATTTATTATTATTATTATTATTATTATTATTATTATTATTACATCAGATTTCAGATGTTACAATAGCAGATACTAATATCTAGACTTGCGTCACTGCTAATGTAATGTTTATCAGTCATATTTAGAGAGTCAGGTTAGCAAAACGAGTGGAACTGAGAGTGATGTGAGGGGGTAACGTCATATCCATTATTATTATTATTATTATTATTATTATTATTATTATTATTATTTGCTCCTTTTGAGTTTTCACATCAGCATTAGCTGATGGTCTTTCAGTGGAGTCTGAGTGACAGCAAGTCTCTTCAGGTCTCCAGGACTCTTCTGAGTATTCTGGCAGATTGCAGCAGTGCAGTGTTCTGAATGGTTTCAATCCTTCCCTTTATTTCAACTTTCCAGACTTTTCCAATCCTTTTGGGACTTTTCCAAGTGCCACCAACTACAATTGGTATCACTTTCACTTTCATATTCCATAACTTTTTCAGTTTCTCTGGCAAGGTCCAGATATTTGTCCATTTTTTTTCATTTTCCTTTAACTTCACCCTGTGATCTGCTGGCACTGCAAAATCCCCAGTTGAAAAAGTTATTTTTTTTTTGTTTATCAACACTAGGTCTGGTCTTATTATTATTATTATTATTATTATTATTATTATTATTATTATTATTATTATTATTATTATTACGAGGTTGAATCAAAAAGTAATGCCATTTTGTTCAGGACATGATTCATACATCAAAATAAAACTGGTCCTCTGTGGATCACATCCCTACTACCGGAGTAATTGTTAGGGTCTCATCTATAGGTCAAATACATTACTATATATATATATATATATATATATATATATATATATATATATATATATACTAGTTTTATTTGACCTATAAACCTATAAATGAGACCCTAACTGTAATTACTACTCCGGTAGTAGGGATTGATCCACAGAGGGACAGTTTTATTTTGATGTATGAATCATGTTCCTGTGTTGGTGATTATACTTGTCCTAAACAAAATGGCATTACTTTTTGATTCAAACTCGCAATAATAATAATAATAATAATAATAATAATATTAGAGAGAGGCAAGAGAGTCACCAGAGTTTTATTGAGGGGTGAGAGCGCCAACAGATAGTATTAGAGAGCCGTGAGAGCTCCAACAGATAGTATTAAAGAAAGGCAAGATCGCCGCCAATTTGTATTAGAGAGGGACGAGAGCGCGAGCAGATACGATTAGCAAGGGTAGAGCGCCACCAGATAGTATTAGAGAGAGGCAAAGGCGCCACCATATTGTATTAGAGAGGGGCGAGAGCGTAGCAAGATTGTACTAGAGAGAGGCTAGCACCACCAGATAGTATTAGAGAGGGGTGAGAGCCCCACCAGATAGTATTAGAGAGGGGTGAGAGCGCAACCTGATAGTATTAGAGAGGGATGAGAACGTCACAAGATAGTATTAGAGAGAGGCAAGTGCGACCCCAGTTTGTATTAGAGAGGGGCGAGAGCGTCACCATATAGTATAGGAGAGAGTTTAGAGCGCCACTAGATAGTATTAGAGAGGTGTGGGAGACCCAACTGATAGTTTTAGAGAGAGGCAAGAGCGCCACCAGATAGTATTAGCGAGGGGTGAGAGCGTCATCAGATATTAGTAGAGAGGGACGAGAATGTCACCACATAATATTAGAGAGAGGTAAGAGCGCCACCAGATAGTATTAGAGAGGTGTAGGAGCCCTAACAGATAGTATTAGGGAGGTGTGAATGCACCAACAGATAGTATTAAGAGGGGCAAGAGTGTTACCAGATAGTATTAGAGAGCGCCGAGAGCGTGACCAGATAGTATTAGCGAGGGTCGAGAGCGTCATTAGATAGTATTAGAGAGGCACGAGAACGTCAACAGATAGTATTAGAGAAGCACGAGAGCGTAACCAGACAGTATTAGAGAGGGACGAAAGCGTCACCAGACAGTAGTAGAGAGAGGGTCAGGACCTATTCAGTCGGCCTTTGGCCCATGGTGACGTCTAACATTGGTTTCATAAGGCTAGAGGCATCCACTGCGTATATATACATGTGTCTTATATTGTCCCGATCCTACGCTAACGGTATTCCGTGGCACTGGCTTCCCAGAAGGAGAGGGTCAGGCCTTTGTCCCATGGTGACGTCTGACATTGGTTTCATAACCCTAGAGGCATCCACTGCATAGATATAGATGTGTCTCATGTTGCCCTGACCCTACGGTACCGGTATTCCGTGGCACTGGCTTCCCAGTGGGAGTGGGTAAGGACCCAGTCAGTCCGCATTTGGCCCATGGTGACGTCTGACATTGGGTTCATTACCCTAGAGGCATCCACTGCGTAGGTATAGATGTGTCTCATATTGCCCCGACCTTACGCTACCGGTAATCCGTGGCACTGGCTTCCCAGTAGGAGAGGGTCAGGACCCATTCAGTCGGCCTTTGGCCCATGGTGTCGTCTGACATTGGTTTCATAACCCTAGAGGAAACCACTGCGTAGATATAGATGTGTCTCATGTTGCTCCGACCCTACACTACCGGTATTCCGTGGCACTGGCTTCCTAGTAGGATAGGATCAGGACCTATTCAGTCGGCCTTTGGCCCATGGTGACGTCTGACATAGGTTTCATAACCCTAGAGGCATCCACTGAGTATGAATATAAATGTCTCATATTGGCCTGACCCTACACTACCGGTATTCCGTGGCACTGGCTTCGCAGTAGGAGAGGGTCAGGAAACATTCAGTCGGCCTTTGGTCCGTGGTGACGTCTTGACATTGGTTTCATAACCCTAGAGGCATCCACTCCGTAGATATAGATGTGTCACTAGATACTATTAGAGAGGGACGAGTTCGTCACCATATAGTATTTGAGCGGGGTGAGAGCGTCACCAGATAATATTAGAGAGAGGCAAGAGCGCCACTAGATAGTATTAGCGACGGTCGAGAGCACAACAAGTTAGTATTAGAGAGGACTTAGAGTGCCATCAGATAAAGTTAGAGAGGTCTGAGAGAGCCAATAGTTAGTATTAGAGAAAGGCAAGTGCGCCACCAGATAGTATTAGCAAGGGGCGAGAGCACCAGATATTATTAGAGAGGGACGAGAATGTAACCAGACAGTATTAGAGAGGGACGAGAACATCAACAGATAATATTAGAGAGAGGCGAGAGTGCCACCAGATTGTATTAGAGAGGAGTGGGAGCGCTAACAGATAGTATTAGAGACGTGCGAGAGCGCCACCAGATAGTATTAAAGAGGGGTGAGAGCGCCACCAGATAGTATTCGAAAGGGGTGGGAGCGTCACCAGATAGTATTAGAGAGTGGTGAGAGCGTCACCAGGTAGTATTAGAGAGGGGCGAGAGCATCACCAGATAGTATTAGAGAGAGACGAAAGCATCACCAGACAGTATTAGAGAGGGGTGAGAGCGTCACCAGATTGTATTAGAGAGGGGTGAGAGTGCCACCAAATAGTATTAGAAAGGTGTGAGTGCGTGACCAGATAGTATTAGCGATCTTGAGAGCGTTACCAGATAGTATTAGAGAGGGGTGAGAGCGTCACCAGATAGTATTAGAGAGGGACAAGTGCGTCAAAAGATATTAGAGAGGCAAGAGCATCAGCAGATAGTATTAGAGAGGGTTAAGAACGTCACCACATACTATTAGCGAGGGACGAGAGCGTCACATGAGTATTAGAGAGTGACTCTTGTGTTTATAAATGTCAATCTTCGTTTTTTTTCTGTTGTTTGAGTGAGAATGTGTTATTTCTGAACATAATATGCATGTTTTTCTTAGAAAGAATAAGTTCTACAATTTAAAAATCAACATTCTACCGAATGGGTTAAAACTTTGTAAAAACAAAAACAAAAACAAATAAATGAATAAAAAAATAAATAAAATAAAATGAAATAAAATAATTAGTTCCTGCTAATCAATATGTAATGTTCAAGAACCTTTTGATAAAATTCCATGTTTTGCACGTTGAAAATATGATGAAACGAAAACTTTCGACACGTTTCGGTTCTCCTTGAGAAAGTAATGCAGGAATAAACAATAGATAGATAGCAATAACCGTGAAACTTAGTCAATAGTCAGACGTGATTCTTTAGGCATTTTCAGGAAATTAATATCTATTTATAGAATTCAATCTCTCACCCCCCCCCACTTACACACACTTCCTCACTATGCCTGGATTAATGTCTATGTGGGTTACCAAAATGCAAATGAAGTCAAAATTTTAAATATAACAAAGAAATTATTTTTAATTTGTTTTTTTCAAAGAGGAGGGCTATTTTCACTAATTAACATTTTAATGACAAATACCAATATATATATATATATATATATATATATATATATATATATATATTATATATATATATATATCATCATGTCGCGCAGTTTGCACGGATATCCATGATGATCTCTCGCCAGCCTTCCCTATCATTCATTGACTCCGGCAGCTCCTCTGCGCAGCAGCCAGTATCCCTACATAGTTGGTCAATGTAGGTCCTGGCTGGGCGGCCCACATTAGCGCGCCCATGCGCTGGCTTCCACAGTAGTACGTCGCTTACGATCTCGTCCTTGTTTCTCCAGCAGTGACCTGCATGTCTAGTCCGTCTCACTCATATGGTTTGTGAGATGGGGGGCAAGTGGCCATATAGTTGCTCTTTTGTGGGGTGCTGCTTATATATATCTTGCAACTGGGTGGAGATTTATTTCGAATGAAAATTAAGCATGATTTTTTAAAAATTGTACTACTTGCAAATTTGTATCTTGAATATAAAATGTAGAAATATTATATCCTGTTTAGACATTATACAGCCAAAACGAATATTACTAGATATTATTCATTGCTTAACTCTGCTGTATTGAGACTGTGTGACCGAAAATGTAGATTATGAGGTGTGAAAACTAAGTGCACTTTTTAAACACACACACACACACACACACACACACACACATATATATATATTATATATATATATATATATATATATATATATATATATATATATATATATATATTAAATATTATATATTATATAGTGCTACATTTATAAGTAAACACTGCTTAATATCATGGATAGAGCAATTATATCTAAGTTAAGGTTGCGTGGATATAGAATCAACGGTAACTGGTTTTTGAGAGTTTCTCGTACATGCGATCGTCAGATCAATATATATATATATATATATATATATATATATATATACACAAATTGTGTCATAAAAGTATCGAGTTTGAAGCTGTATTTACCAAAACAGAAATGAAAAATGAATGGGTTAATTTTTTCAGAATACAAGGAGTGTCTAAAAGTACAAAAAATCGATACTTTTTTACACGCCTTATATATATATATATATATATATATATATATATATATATATATATATATATGGCGAGAGATCTTATAAAGTTTTCCTTCTCGTACACCGACTTCCATACCAAGGTTAAGAGGTTAAGAAATCTAGTGTGTTCTACTACTTAACCATAGTTGGAGGGAGAATCGTTGGATCCATACCTTTCCCATTGTTATTAGCGTCATATGAAATGCAAATAGCATTGTACAGGATTTGAAGTCGGATTTATGGGTCCATTTACAACGACGGTAACCATTGAGTGCTATATTTAAAAAAAACAAGATATATGCGAAGAAATGTTTAGTAGAAAGATTATTACAAACACCCAGGGACAGACTATACGGTGCACTACATAATACGAGGGTGATTCAAAAAGTAATGCCATTTTGTTTCGGACGGGTGTAATTACCAACACAGAAACATGTATTATACATCAAAATGAAGCTGGTCCTCTGTGGATCACATCCCTACCTCTCCACATAGTCTCCGCTTCACTCAATAACAGTGTTCCACCTTCGAATGAGAGCATGTATCCCTGCCCCGTAAAATTCTGCTGACTGTTCTTTGAGCCATTTCCTCACTACAGATATTACTTCCTCGTCACTTGAATAATGTTTGCCTCTCAAATCCTCTGAAGATATGATAGTTTGATTGCCTACGAAATTTTCCCCACGGCTGTAGCAAATTGTTTTGGTATTTTTTACCTCTATGTTGGAATATTTAAAGTTTACAGTCTATTCAACTCTGAACTCATTCTATTAAATAAAATCCAATTATTAATATAATCGCAGTCCTTCTGCTCACTGATAATGAACTAATCACCAACGAGTTACGGTAGGATCATAGTAGTTAGAGATCCGCTGTACGCGGTTTAAAGTATGCAAAGATTTAATCTAGTGTGTTTAAAGAATATTTTATGAAACCAGAAAATTTTTCTCTCAATAAAAAAATATTTAATGTCTTAGTTGTTATTAGTTTCTTTACTGCTAAATAAAAACACAAGCACCGAAGTAAACAACCTTTAATATTGCAAATTTCACAATTTCTGCAAGGGGGGAGGGAATCCAATTTTCTAAAATTATAATGCGCATCCATCCGGGCATTTAAATTAATTTCAATCAGTTATGATGTGTTAAACTTTTAAAACTTTAATCTTTATTTTTTTAGATGAGGCTTAATAAGTAGTATTATTTGGATTATTCGGACTATTCTCCTCATCTTTACTGTTATCTACACTATTTCTCTGAATTTTTGAGATGGGGATAATTAGTATTATTTGGATTATTCGGACTATTGTCCTAATCTTTATTGTTATCTACACTATTTCTCTGAATTTTTGAGATGGGGCTTGATAATTAGTATTATTTGGATTATTCGGACTATTGTCCTCATATTTATTGTTATCTGTACAACGTTTCTTGTCGAACTCTGGAACCTCTTCGAACTCTGGAACCAAGACAGTTCAAAGCGACAGTTATCTCAGGCTGCAAGTTCAATCCTGGTCACGGGCAACAGTAACATAGCATAATAATTAAAACAGCTTAACACCTGTACCCTGGTATGGTTAGCGGAATGAGAACAGGATACCCCCGTGTATTGAATAAAGGGTTGGGTTCAAAGTTCCGTGACAAGAAGGTTCCTGAGTTCGAAAATAAAGTTCCTGAGTTCGAAAAGGCACCCGAGTCCGATAAGAAATACCTGAAAAAGGCCGGAGGAGACATCAGCCGAAATCTCTCTCTCTCTCTCTCTCCCCCTCTCTCTCTTTAATTATCACCCTCTCTCTTTCTGTCCCTCTTTCTTTCTCACCCTCTCTCTCTCATACATAAAGCAACTGATATTAATGATATATTAAACACATAGCTAAGGGTTTGGTTTATTAAGGGTTTGGATAAATACATTTATATTATTACAGTTTCTAATAGATTTTTGTGATGGGAATCGAGAAATACCATAAAAGTGTAAGTATAACATCAGATTTGAATCCCTCTTTTATTTGAATGGGATTGTCTATATGAAAGAGAAAGAATTCTATCAGAAATGTATTTCAATCATCAATAGCTCTTGGCTAGACAATCTTTCTTATTCTTTGGTTTCGTGCTCAGATAAAAAAGAAAGAAATCTTCTTGATCAATTTACAGGGATCAAACATTTAAGTTGAATATAAAATAAACAACAGAGAAATCAAAAAAGTAAATAAGGATTCTGATCTAGCGGTTGATTTTGGTGGTGTATTTAAAGCTGACAATCATTTTATTTTTTGCAATTGAATCGAAGGTAAATGGAATGATTGGATGGTTAGGAATCTTATTTCAACGGAGGCAAATGTTGTTTGAAAAATATATAAAGCTTTAATAATTAGTTATAACACGTAAGGATTGAAATAATAATATGAGTTTCAAAAATCAATGGTGTATCAACAAAACTCAGAGGCAATGTTGATATATTGTAAATCCTACTTCGACATTAATACTGATTATTAATCTTTTTTATCAATGCAGTCGTACAGAAACCGAATATCATCCTGCAATACATTAATCCATGTCACCTTTTATCTATTGACAGTATTCAGTAAATATTATTGTTGGTTGGTTGGTTGGTTGGTATTTGCATAAACCAGAATCTGTTCTTGAGAATGAAACACATAAAATTATCTAGGACTTTGAGATAAAGACCGATCACCTTATCCCAGCCAGGAGACCAGACCTAGTATTGATTAACAACAAAAAGAGAACTTGTGAACTGGTTGATTTTGCAGTCCCAGCGCATCACGGAGGGAAGATGAAAGAAAAACCCGAAAAGATAGACAAATACTTGGACCTTGCAAGAGAATTAAAAAAAAAGAACTGTGGAATATGAGGGTGAAAGCGATACCAATTGTAGTTGATGCATTTGAGACGGTCCCCAAAAGATTAGAAAAGAGACTAGAGGAACTGGAAATCAGAGAAAGAATCAAGCATTGTTAAGATCGGCTAGAATACTCAGAGTCCAAGAAACTAGTGGAGACTTGATAGTCACTCAGACTCTAGTGAAAGACCACCAGCTAAGGCTGGTGTGGAAAACTTGCAAGGAGTGAAATAATAATAATAATAATAATAATAATAATAATAATAATATGAGCACAGTTTTAAAAATCAGTTGTTCATCGATAATATCTAGATGTCATCAGTGGTGCATCAACAATACTCAGACCATTCTAGTTTAGGCCTTAACTGTGTCTAGTCACTATTACTGGCCAGGAAGATATTCCTTTGCTACAGGCGGCTATGACTGGTTAATAAAGTCTAAGTCCTAAAACAACCTTCTGTCTTTGCCTCTTTCTTTTCATTCCTTTCATTTCTTCCTTTTTAGCGCGACCACCAAATGAGATGATGTTAAATGAAAAACCTTAAGAACACGCAACAAGAATATCCCGCCCACCACCTAAACCATAAACCACTTGCCATCCCATAAATGAAACATTTTCTACAAAAGAGACCCCTTGGTATTCTTCTACTTAATCCAGTGAGTTTCCTATTGGTCAAAGCACCTATGAAAATCCTCTTTTGATATCGTGTATAAATTTGATATCCTCTGATCAACCAAATCTTCACAAACTTTTCTCTTGAAATTCATCACCAAACTCACTTTCTCTTCTATAAATACAAATGACGTACCATATTTTGAATAAACAGACTGATGAAGTTCCTCGCTTAAAGCAAAACGAAATATTTCTCTCCTACTTCTACTTGTTTGAGTCATTATTTTTTGTCCACTTTTCCTTTTACCATACCTCATTTATATATATATATATATATATATATATATATATATATTGAGCACTTTATCATGGTAAAACTTGTATCAACTAAACATTGAGACAAATTTTACTGGTAAGTCATCTCTTTTTCATGAAAGTATTTCCAGCCCACCTTTAAACCTTAAATCACTTGCCACCCCATAAATGAAACATTTTCTTCAAAATAGACTCCTTGGTATTCTTCTACTTATTCCAGTGAGTTTCCTATTGGTCAAAGCACCTCTGAAAATCCTCTTTTGATATCGTGTGAAGCGGCACCATCATTTTAATGTATTTCATGTCCTCAGATCCTCAAAAGCTTAAGCTGCTCCAATGGCTAGGGTAGTAGAATACACCAACCGCACCTCTGCAGAGGGGTAAAATACATGGGTGGCAACACATGATGCTTAAGTGGAGTGCTGCATGTGAGTGACAAAAATAATAAAAATGATTGCATTTACAGGGAGAGATTAGAGTTAGACTGTCATATCGTAGTAAGCGTGTTTGAACTCTAGAAGAAAGCTGTGTAAGACATAATAAAAAAACAAAAATACCATATACTGATTATAAAACAGTTGTAAAAAATTATCATAAAAAAATGGCAAGATCATTGGAATGCGCTCATTAATAAAAAAAAATGTCAAAAAATTAAACCTACCATTAGAGAATGGAAGTTTAAATACAACAAAAACAGAAAAGAACAAGTTGTGCTAACCCACCTTCTCATAAGCCACATATACATCACCCATCATCATTTACTAGAGGACACAAAATATTAAATAGAGATTTACTGAGAAACTTATAATTTTAGAGTGTATAGATTTTGATCTAGTGTGAACAAAATACCCAAACTCGAAAAAAAAAAAAATTCACGAAAGTAAGACCATTCAGGATTTTACATTTCCTAAAAGAAGTGGGATTGTTCTGAAAAATAATTGAGTAATTGAACAATAGGGGCCGGGTTAGCTCAGTCGGTAGAGCGTTCGGCTAGAAACCACAAGGTTCCTAGTTCGATACCGGTCCCCGCCAACTCAGCGTATGAGTAGCACAGGGATCTGTGCGGTAAAGTAAGTTGCTGATGGTAGGTGTGGCGCTCCACCTCAGATGCTAAAAAACAATCTCCTTGGTCTAGCGGTATTGAAAAGGGGATAGACTCCCTCGCTGACTGGCTGATACCGACTTTAGGCCGCCCCGTCGACTTTACTTTACTTACTTATATATATATATATATATACTTTTGTTTTCTACCAAACTACCGCTAGGAATCCAAAATGTAGTTGACAATAAATGACCCACCGAGGTTGATGTGCCGTAAAACAAAATAAATCAAATCGAACTCCAGTTGTGCTATTAAGATCACAATTGGAGTAACACCCATTGGAAATGTATGAACCTCTTTATCCATCCAGCCATTGTTAAATAATACCACTACTGTTCTTGTACAAAGATGATCTCGGCATTAAATAACCCACCAAGGTTGATATGCTATTAAAACTAAGAAACCAAGAATCTGTAGATTTCTTCTCAGATGATTAAGGAAATGTTTTTGATAGAACACAATCAAACATTCACATAAAACAGTTTTCCATCAAACGGTTCATGAATGTTTCATTAAGTTTCTGATGTAACGAATCCAATAAAATATTCCTATAAATGTCCCTATAAACTACCCATGACCATTTTACAAGTATTTAAATGAATCACTCATACCAAATATTCATATTTATATGTGGAACGTCCTGTGCGTCACATAAACAATTTTTACAGACTGTTGCGTATGAACGCAAAAGGCAAAAAAACACAAATATGTGTGGCAGTTAGATAGAAGAGCATCTCTCTATATAAAGCTTTTCTATATGACTATATTTTTATTGTTTTTCTTTTCCCCAAAGCAGAGTTATGCGTCAAATTGTGTTGCCAAAATACCCAGGTCTCCCACCCCCCCAATCTGAATAACCAGATATAAAAAGTAATAGTAAAGTTATCGGGGTGGTCTAATGTCGGTATCAGCCAGACAGCTAGGAAATCTATCGTCTTTTTACTAGCAGTAGACTAAGGAGATTGTTTTTGCGTCTGAGGTTGAGCGCTACGCCAACCAGCAGGTCCTGACTTTAACGCACAGATCCCAGTGCTACTCATACGCTGAGTTTGCGAGGGCCGGTATCGAACCAGAAACCTTGTGATTCCTAGGCAAGAGCTCTACCGACTGAGCTAAATCGGTCCGTAATGATTTTTCCTTTTGCGATTTGGCAAATTATATTCTCCTCCTCCTCCTCTTCTTCCTCCTCCTCTTCATCTTCATCAGGTTGCGCTGACAGCACGGATTCCCATGGCTCTTTGTCCCGCCACTGGTGTCTATCGGTCACTTGTCTCTATCAGTTATCACACATGGCAGGACTTATACTAAGTTAAAAAGTTAAAATATTTCTTAGAAATGAATTACACAGGATAGGTTACAAGGTAGGAGTTAGAGAGCTTTAGTTGGGACCCATAAATTCTCCAGGGGATTCATTCAAAACAATATGTGCGTCCCAGGATGCTCTAAATTAAAAAGCCATCAGCATTACTGTATCTATTTTATTATTATAGATAATCTCTCATAAAAAGTATTGAAATAATAGAAATCCATTGAGAAAATTGCTGAAGATGTATTTAGTAGCATTCCCCGTTGTTTTTTTTTAGGTTTTTGTTATTTAATCACATTAGTTATATAGAGCTTTGTAAATGGAGTTTAGAACTGTTTGAATTCAAAAGTTTATGTGAATTTAAAAGCCCAAAATTGGGGGTACAAAAGTAGGCATGATTTTGTTTAAAAAATGTCAAATCACAGACTAATTCAATCATTTCTTCACCATTCCTTTATTTTTGGAGCAATTTTGATAAAACTTGGCATTCTTATGTAGAATTGTATATTCTTTCTGATTCTACACTCAAATTGTATGTATCTTTTGCTATAACCCATTATTTATAGAATAAGAGGTACAGATATCAACATTTTTAAAAAAAAGTTTACAACAAGATTATTCAACATTTTCATTTTAATACTGCATGTATATAGTATTAATTTAATAAATAACATCACTTTGAACTTAAAAATACAGTAATTTCTTCATCATTTCTTTATTTTTGGAGCAATTTTTTGCGTAATTTTCATTCCAAGAAGGAAAACGCACATCATGAAAACTCTATCTATGTAGCATTCGTGTAAAGTTATGGCACCAAAACTGACGTGTGTAACGTTACGGCTCTCATTTCGGATGATGCGTCATATAAAAAACGGCAAACCATTCAAATAAAACGAACAAGACACACTGGACACTAGTGTAGGCCGACTAGTAAAACATACATTGGGCAGCTCTGTGTATACCGTGTGGAGGACTTGCTAGGAGCGATGACTGATGACAAGTGGATATATATATATATATATATATATATAATATATATATAGATATATAGAGAGAGAGAGAGAGAGAGAGAGAGAGAGATTTGATGCACGAAGAAATTGAGATACGAGCGGAACGAATTATAATCGTAAATCAAGGTACCACTGCATATATTATTTAATATTAATAATATAGTTTGCTATATTTATGAGCAAAGGGGGCTCAATATCACACACGTACACACACACACACACACACACACACGTACACACATACACACACACACGCACACACACTCACACACACACACACATATATATATATATATATATATATATATATATATAAAATCCAAAAGTCCAGAGAATAAATTTTCCTTACGACATAGGAGTTTTTTTTAAACAACGTGTCGCAGTTTGAGACGTCAATGTGTGCTCTTATTGTTAGAGTCACAGAGCAAATTTATAAGTAAAGAAATAACAAAAGACTTTTTGCTTTATAGCCTATTTGGGGAGCTTAGACAAAGTGTCTAATTCTCTCAGCTCATCATCATATATATATAAGGTAAGGTAGCGGGAACATGGAATAAACAGTGTCTTGTTACAGTAAGTTTCTCACCTATACGATCTTCAGACCAATCTACCTTAACTTAGAAATAATTGCTCTAGCAATGATATTGAGCACTGTTTACTTATAAAGATAGCAGCCATATCATCTATATAATATACATATGAATAAATATATACTCACACACGCACACACACACATATATATACATATATATATATATATATATATATATATATATATAATATATATATATATATATATATATATATAGAGAGAGAGAGAGAGAGAGAGAGAGAAAGGTGGGTGAAATGTATTATGATAGATAGTTAAATCCATGCAAATGGCTTATCCCCGTTGACTGATGGGAGGTTGATGTAAATAAAACTTTGGGGCTGTTAAACGAACATATTTGGTGCAGTGTTCATAAAATGCGCATAGGCATGAAGACAATTAATGGCCTGGCCACACATTAGCCCAATGGGAGACACTTCAGATTTTATCTCTTCGTTTTCAGTACTTACTTCTTAGAGGTGATGTCTAAATGCACTCCTTGTCACAACAAAGGAAATTCATGTGGCAATACATTATATATATAATATATATATATATATATATATATATATATATATATATATATATATATAGCTTGCAAAGAAAGAAAAAACTAAACAAACCGTCAATTGACAATGATAAATTTATTTCAACCATAGACTAAATATGAGTCCGGTCTCATCAGATAGAAATTACAAAATACCGAAAGAAAATATATATATATATATATATATATATATATATATATTATATATATATATATATATAACCCGAATTCTCTCTTCACATACGCCCACATAAAAACAGAATTATGGGGAACATATTTATATTAAAGAGAATTCTGGGTAATATATTTATATTAAAACGAATTAATAATAATAATAATAATAATAATAATAATAATAATAATATAATAATATCCCAGCAAGAAGACCAGACCAGTGTTGATAAACAAAAAGAAAGAACTTGTCAACTGGTGGATTTTGCAGTGCCAGCAGATCACAGGGTGAAGCTAAAGGAAAATGAAAAAATGACAAATATCTGGACCTTGCGAGAGACTGAAAAAGTTATGGAATATGAAAGTGAAAGTGATACCAATTGTGGTTGTGCACTTGGAACAGTCCCAAAAGGATTAGAAAAGGGTTTGGAAAGTTTGGAAATCAGAGGAAGGATTGAAATCATTCCGAACACTGCACTGCTGCAATCTGCCAGAATACTCAGAAGAGTCCTGGAGACCTGAGGAGACTTGCTGTCACTCAGACTCCAGTGAAAGTCCATTAGCTAATGCTGATGTGAAAACTCAAAAGTTTGTTACATAATTTATGTGGTAGCATAAATTGTTGACAATGTTTTTACTCACTCTATATATATATATATATATATATATATATATATATATACATACATGAAGGAAAAACTTTAAACTTGTTTCATTACAATAATTTATTTCAACCGTATTACTACGGCATCTTCAGGTAATCACAAGAACATGACATTTTGTTTAGGATAAGTATAATTACCATCACAGGAACATGTATCATACATCAAAATGAAGCTGGCTCTCTGGGGATCACATCCCTACTTTTTCACATATTCACCGTTTCTCCCAATATCAAGAGTTATGTTCTTGGATTACCTGAAGATGCCGTAGTAATACGGTTGAAATAAATTATTGCAATGAAACAAGTATAACATTTTTTTCTTTCATTTATTGAATATCTTGCTCTGTCCTTCCATTCACTGGCACTAGGCACATCGAGCTCTCCCCACGGTCTACCCGCATCAGCTTGGTTAAACCTCACAGGGAAATATCCTAACTACCGGAAATATATATATATATATATATATATATATATATATATATATACATATATATATATATATAGTTAATATGAAACTGTTTTAACTTTCTACCTACACAATTTACCCCAGGATTATACCAAATCTTCTATGTGTTGTTTACTTGTATGATGGGATATTTCACAATCTATTCACCTCAAAACTCCTTCTATACAGATAATGTGCAATTATTATTATTGTATACATCACTATCATTCTATTCAAATAATGTGCTATAATTATTATTGTAATTGACACTGTAAATAAGGGATACGTACGAGAGTAATTGTCAGCGTGTAAGGTAAGATTGCAGTGATGTGAGCGCCGCTGTGTGCGACGTTAAGTAGAAAAAGAGTCAATTTACCCTATTTTTTGTTAAGTTCTTTTTAAAGGAGAAAAATAGCACTGTATTATATAAAAAATCTATAAAAATCGAAGGTAATGAATTACGTATACTAATATGTTTTAATTTATTTTTATTTTTTATGAATAATATTTTTCTTTGGCATAATAAATTTGGAAAGTTGTTTTATGGAACTTATTAATTAATATATGCGTATCTGAAGCTCGTGCGTACCTCAAATTTTGGTTTTCAGCACTAAACAAGAGTTGGAGGCCGTGGCGTAATGGTTAGTCGTAGGAAATGGACTCGTCGACCCGAGTTCAAATCCTGGACGAAGCTACAGTTCACATAGCTAATACCCTTGGCAAAGGTATGAATCTAATTACTCTCCTTCCAGCTATGGGTAAATAGTAGTGTAGACTGGGTGCTAACCTTGGCTAAGCAACCAGTCCAGGAGAAGGAAAACTCTGAATTCAAACCTGTTAAATCCGCTTGGGGCGGTCACTACTAGAAATAGGCTCAGTCCTAATCAGTGACCGCCCGTGTCAGCTGGGGCGTTAGAATGCACCGACTGCACATCTGCAAAGGGTAAGACTCCCCCAATGGGGCCACCTGTTGGCCATGGGTGGCGAACCGTGATGCGAACCGGATGGATAGAACCCAGGTGGATGAGCAGTTCATGACTTGCAATACTCTACTTTGGCCCTATCTTGGGCTAGACGGGCGGTCGGAGAGGCCCCTCCGATCAATCGGCTGGTCACGTCAAGCCCTAGCACCTATATGATTTTCCCAACCCTATTGCCATTATGGCAAGCCCCAACCCCTTTTTATCATATGGGTGCTAGAAGGCGGTGGCTGCGGGTCTACATGTCCTGGGAATGATGTTAAACTCTATCTGATGGTGAGGTTCCAGTTTTGGAGGTTTGGGGAATGTGGAGCACCCCTTCATCACCATTGCTCCCTGGCCCACTCTGACCCGGAGTGGTAGTACCTGTTAGGGTCCCATCTATGTGTTAAATAGAAAAATGTATTTATAAAAAATTGTATTATCCATTAAGAATTGATTTATTTAAAAACTTTATCGGCATTAAATGACCCACCGAGGTTGATATGCCGTAAAACAAAACAAACCAAGACCTAATCAGTGATCTAATTTAACAAAAGATCAAACAAGTGACAGCTCGTAACTCGGAAAACTTGTATGTTGGGCTACTCGTAAGTCAAGGTAGTAACTGTATATAAAAAAAAGTTTTTTTATAAATTTGTATTTGCGATATAAAACTTAAATACCATTTAAGTTGTTTCTTCTCTCTGATATAAAGACTCTAAAAAACTCAAATACAGACGGGTGATTACAATGGCTTTCTAAAACGTTTGAAATAAAATTTAAAAATAAACTTTTAAAAACGTTTAAAACTCAAACGACCGTCTGAAGCCCCCTAGCATAACTGTCAGTTTTTTTCGATTTGAAAATCGATCGTCAGATGTTTTTGATTGATGGTGATTGTTTTTCGGTAATTTGTAAGCAGCGACTGTGACCAACAAACCCTTGCCCTTCAACGATAAGGAGGATGAGGTAATAGCCACGCTCGGCTCTTACAAAAATGTAAATATTCATTTCTATGGTTAATTTAACCCCACTTTCTTTTTTTGTTTACCCACGACGACTTATTTTTTTGAAATTTTATTCTATATTTTTATTTGCCTCAGTCGGGTGTTAATTGGTTTATAATGTCCGTCCAATTTTAAATGTTTTTGAAAGTTTATTTCAGAAGTTTATTCTAAAAGTTTGGGATTTGGTTTTATTTGGTTTTCTTTATTTTTTAACGACAAAACAACTGTTTATTTGTCATTTAATTCTAAAAAAAATAAATCACTTTTTCAAAATTGCTTCCCTTATTTATTGAATGAGTTCTCGTATATATATATATATATATATATATATATATATATATATATATATATATATATATATATATATATATATATATAAATTTTGGGATGAAACAAAGAAATCACAGTGCTCAACCACAAATTTGTAGGAGCTTTATTTATTTATTTGTTGAATTCTTTAAATATAATTGTTTTCCATAAGCAACTACCCACGTTTCAGGTTATTTCACCATCATCAGGTTGCTAATAATTCTTCTGGTGTTTATGCGAAGACTTTCTTGCTGTTATGTTTTTGGACCGCAAATTACGTCGGTTGATTATTGTGGACGCTCTTTATGCTTTCGATTTTATTTTTGAATTTTTGAATTTCTGCATTTTTTCAAAAATGCTCATAAAGTTATCTCCCTTTAATCCTTTGAAAATTTCTTCTTATTTGGAATTATTGTAATCAACTTTATATTTATCAAGACCTACGTATTTTAATTTTCTGATGGTAAAGTCCTGTAAATTTCGCAATTTTAAATTTTTCATATTTATTTTAATTCATTTTATATATATATATATATATATATATATATATATATATATATATATATATATATATATATATATTGTAAGGGTTTTGCGTATGCTTCACATATAAGATGCGAAGGTTACAAAAAATAGATTCAGTTGTTGTTCGCAGCCTTCCGTTCACGAGAGACAAAGGAGTAATGTCCAATTTTTTGGTTGAACTACGTTGCCTGGGCAAGTTGATATAGAGGATGGGCTGTTACCGAAGCATCAAATCCCCCCTCTCCACACTGCCGTTGTGATCAAAAGGAAAGGTAAGTAGCCCATGCAGTTTGACAGCGGTAGTGTCGTAGGTGTCGCTGTGTAATACTGAAGTTCAGCATTACACCACCTTAGGGACTCCGGCTCCGAATTTGTTTTCTGGGTTTACTCTCCTAGCCTTCCTTGGGATGAGGTTTTATATCGGACTTTTCCTTGTCCTAGACGAGTAAAGATAGATGTACTGCATTTTTTAAGCATGAAAGTGTAATGACATTAAGAATTCAAGAAATACAGCTGACTTAAACTTTGGATTAATTGTGTAAATAATACTTGTCTATGGAGATTTATATTGTAACTGTTAATCGTTAGTTTCCAGTTTAGAAAGTGTGGTAGTTGATTTTGACTTGAAGTAAAAAAATATTTTTCGACTTCGCTTAAGAAATTGATCTTGTGTCACATCCAGGTCGTGTCGAGTCGTTTAGCTGAATATACATTATATTGAAAGAAATGTAAAACTGAGTTTTTTTTTTATTTAAGTCTATATTTATTTACCAACCTTTATACACGAGTAGAATGCGACACAAAGTCAATTTCTTCAGCGGAGTTTAACAGGTTTTTATCCAGAGTTTTCCTTCTCCTAGACTGGCTACCAAGCCAAGGCTAAAGAGTCCAGTCAGCCCTACTATTTTCGCCATAGCGAAAGTGAGAGTTTGGATGCACTATGATATAAGCTATGTGAAATGCAAACTGCCTCGTCCAAGATTTGAACTCGAGTCGGCGAGTCCATTTCCCTCAAAACGTACCATTACACCACTAGTTTAAGTCTACGAGGTGTGTTTGAAAAGTAATGAGACTATTATCACAAACAATTCATTTAAAATACAAACAAAAAACTAAATATTTTCTCCTCCAAAGTAGTATCCTCTTGAATCTAATACACTTTCCCATCCTTCTCTGTCTCGATTCTCTCCCCTGCTGGAAGGATTCTTCTCGTATGTCTCTCAGATTCGTCGTTACGTACCTCTTGATGGCCTCAACGCATTCAAAATGGGTCCCCTTGAAATGGGTCCCTTAAGCTTAAAAGAAAAAACGTCACGATTTGTCCTGCCACAACAATCACCCCTTCCCGCGCACTTCCCAAGTGTTCTTTGTGACAACAGTCTCATTACTTTTCAGACACACCTCCTATATGCAATAGTATGTCAACTTATCCTCCGGTGAGAGCAAAAAGGATGTCGAACTTCTCTCAGCTTAAAACATTCAGTCATCTCTAATGAGTTCTGTCAATAATTCAAGATGTTATTCGTTGATTACTTAAGGTTTTAACGTCTAAGCACTCGAACTGATCGAACAAACACACGACATAAATCCCTAATAACTTAGCGGTGTTTTCGAAATGTGATCTGCCAATTCGTCCGCTGGAGAAAAAGCGCTCTCATCAGGCTAAGATCTGATTAATATTACACTACACAAGCAAAAAGACATCGAGTGTGAATGTTATTCGCTAAAGTGCTTAATGGCCTGTGAACAAATTGCTAAACCCTGATGTAAATAATTACCTAACCCATCCGAGCTGGATAAAAAGTGGGGGTCATAGAGGTGTAATGGCTAACGTGCTGCACTGTTAGATTGTAGAAAACAAGTTCAGTCGTACTATAATATTTGTTTTAATTAATATAATTGTACGAATATTATATTATGATATTATATTGTATATATTATCATTTTTATAATTATATTATATATATTATATTTTTTATAAAGTTATATTATATGTTATAATATTATATTATGTTGTGTGTTGGCATCTTTCCGTCTTCTAAAGCCGATGGCGTAGTGTCCATTTAAAAAAAAATCTGCAACTGCGGAATGGTGGAACAGATCAATTTTTGAATGACAATATCTAGTGCAGTGATTGCAAACAAACAGTGATGCTTGCTGGAGTTGCTGTTGTCTCTCCTTTCTTTTGGCTCTCTTTTCCGTGGCGGCTTCTTTTTCACTCGTCTCGCTCCTTGTTTGACAAGGAGTCGTCAGGTCGCACGGTCTTCTGCACAAGTCTCCCGTGTGTTAGTGTTAATGTGGCATGTCTTCATATTTCTCTTGCAGACATATTTAAAGCGCAAGCGCGGTCTCCCTACTGGTAAGGTGCCCTCTGCCAATTCGCCATACAGTAAGTTTTTGGGGATGCGGCCTTTGTCCATTCTCCTGACGTGACCAAGCCAACGTAGGTATCTCTCGCAGATGATATAAAAATGAATTGATATAATTAATATAATTGCCTAACCCCTCCAAGCTGGATGGAAAGTGGGGGTCATAGGGGTGTAATGGCTAACGTGCTGAACTGGGAAATTGGAGAAAACAATTTTCCAATCGTACTGTTACATTCACTTTCGGCCTGATACATTATGCCGTGGCTGGTTGGTTGGTTTTACGGCATGTCAATTTATGCCGAAAACGTGTTGTTTTATTCATTCTTGATGGTTAGTCAATTTTTTTAAACTCATGTTTTTCTATTTAACCCATAGATTGGATCCTAACAGTTACTACCACTCAGTGGACCTGGGAGTAATGGTGACGAAGAAGTGCTCCACATTCCCTAAACCTCCAGAACTAAACCTCACCATTAGAGAGAGAGTAAAATGTCCAGCCAAGATATTAAGACTTTCAGCGACCGCCTTCTAGCACCCATATGATAAAAAAGGGTTGGGGCTTGCCATAAGCGCAATAGGATCGGGGCAATCATATAGATGCTATGGCCTGACGTGACCAGCCAATTAGTCGGGGGGGGGGGTCTCCAACCGCCGGCCTAGCCTGAATAAGGGTCTAAGGGAAGTGTTGTATGTCATAGACTGCTCATCCACCAGGATTCCGACCTTAAGCGTCACGGATCGCAACATACGGCCATCAGGTGGCACCATTTGGGAGGGGACGATCTTACTCCTCTGCAGAGGGGTAGTCGGTGTATTCTAAAGCCTCAGCCGACAGAGCTGGAAACTGGAAAGATGATTCTTAAAAAAAACATACATACGAGGGTGAGTCAAAAAGTAATGCCTTTTTCTTTATTTCACGTGAAGTTCTTTTAATATAAAACTACGGCCTACATTGAGACCCTAACGAAGTTCAGAAAAACGTTGACAAAAAAGGTTGGGACTTTCGAAATGAAGATATTCTAAGAAAAAACTCTATATGAAAGGGTTACAAGAACGGTAAAAAGTCTTACTTGATTTCTTTAGCGGCAAAGCCATGTGGATTTATGTTTCAATTCCGAGGCGAAACGAAAGTCTATTCCATGAACTCACATGAAAGTCACGCCTTAATAGTTCAAAGACCAGAGACTAAAAGACCAAGGGTTTACCATTCAAAGAACCGGATCAAAAAGAGGCGAATTTGAATTATGGGATTGACAGGTGACCATGGGGTGTCCAATGACTAACCCCCAAATCAAAGGGATGACAATTATTTATTGTCTCTCTACACCACAGTCTACCACAATTATGCGATCTCAATGGCCAGGAAGAAAAGCTAAATAAAAAGCTAAATAAAAAGCTAAAGACAAATCCGTGCTTTTTATTTTCATTAAAATAGGCCTATGAAAGAATCTGCGGCAAAAATACACATTATATTTATATATATATATACATATACAGAGAGAGAGAGAGAGAGAGAGAGAGAGAGAGAGAGAGAGAGAGAGAGAGAGAGAGAGAGAGAGAGAGAGAGAGAGAATACCAAAACAGACGTACCATATGAAAATAATCAACGAATAACACAATGAATGGCCAAAAGAAAAACACGGAAAGAATGTTTAGCAGATATTTTCTGACTCTTTTACGATTAAAAGACGGGTATATATATATATATATATATATATATATATATTATATATATATAGAGAGAGAGAGAGAGAGAGATAGAGACAGAGACAGAGACAGAGAGATAGATAAATAGATATAGATAAATAGATATAAGATATAGATATATGTAATTGTGTGGGTATATAATATATAATATATATATATATATATATATATATATATAGTTGTAGAAAAGTTTTTCTCTCTACCACGGTTTCGGTGTTCAAGGCACATCTTCCTCAGGAGAACTAAAAAATTATAGGTATCTAATATTATATATACTTTTCTGGTTTAGAATTATTTTTGTCTCTCTCTCTCTGTCTTCTGAAATAAACCTTTAGTCATTAAATCTAATGATTATTTTTCTTTAATGATTAGTTTTCCATATGCCCATCCGGCTAATTTAATTTGTAATTCTATCGATCAGCTGTTTTTATTCTTATCCTCTTTTTTTATTATTCATCTGGTTTATATCTTACTTATGTATACTTCTGAAATTCAAGTCTACAGATAAATCTATTTATGAGAGTGTTTTTAAAAATAATTACTGCATGTATATTAATCTTAATACACTAAT
>CM042159.1:43431996-43434496 GCA_023376005.1 Doryteuthis pealeii | reverse complement strand
TACATATATAATGGGCAGTTCAAATCCTGGACGTTGCATTTCACTTAACGCTAATACCCTTGGGAAAGGTATGAATCCTACTCTCCCTCAAGCTGTGGGTAAATAGTAGGGCAGACTGGGCTCTTTAACCTTGGTTAGGCAACCGGTCTAGGAGAAGGAAAACTCTGAATTCAAACCTGCTGAACTCCGCTAAAGAAATTGACCTTGTGTCATATCCAGCTCGTGCGGAGGGGTGTTAAATATATATATATAATGGGCAGTTTGTGTGTATGTATATCTGGTGTAAACATTGAAAATAAAACAATTAATGACAAATTAGATAGATATATATACACATTCACTATCACTAGATCTTACTTTTTGAGCAAAAATAATGATTTGATTTATATTTATGAAGATATTTAAAAGATAAAATTTAAATGATAACAGGATGGAATTTTTTTTACATTTAGTATTTTAAACAGGAAACATAAAATTTTCTTTTCAGAATGTCTGGATCAACATAAGGTGTTCTTTACGTAGAAATTTTAATGGGACATCCTGCGATGGTCCAACTTGAGATTCAATCATAATGGATCTGCAAGACTAACTTTTTGTCACCTCCCTTCTACCCAGGCGGAGCTGGGTAGCTGCTTCTAGTGAACAGTAAATAAAATATTAATTTTCTTCATAACAGATCCCTTGGTTAAGACTAAAGGAGTATTTACCAAGACAGAAATGAATAATAAATGAAATTTTAATTTTTTAATAGTTCGCTTAATAATCAACATATTTGTTTCTGTATCAACACCCCAGCTATGAGTAAATAGTAGGTCAGATAGTAATTCCTAAGCCTTTAGATTATGTAAATTGATTTATCTCTTATATATTTATTTTCTGCAATAAAATATCAAGTGTGCTAATTTAATAATTTGTCCAGGTTTTAGAATCGATAAAGACTTAATTCTTTCTTTGTATTAAACAGATATGGATGGTCAAATATGGGAGAGATCCGATAGAATGTGGAAAAAAGAATTTGTTGTGGAGTAGCCTAACTTACCTTTCGTAGAGAGTAAATGAACTGGTCCAATACTGTTTGCTCACTGCTGTTTTAGAACATCGGGGCGATTGACTGAAGCCTGCTTCAGAGTGTTTCGGCCTCTGGAGTGGCTTGGTAATCAAATTAACAGCGTCGATCCCAGGGGGCTATCCCCCAAGCAATACCTGCCCCCTGGATTTAAAGCGGCAGGGCTGGGTTTATTGCCCAGCGCCTGAGGCGCCCCCTTGAGGTGGAATGCCGAAGGGATCAACGCAATTTTTGTTCTTTCCCACCTATGAGCTTCGGCTTGTGGGTGGGCCCACGTTAAAACGAGGCCTTGTACCCAGCCCATACAAGTGAGGTATGAGGCAAATACATCCCCTCAGGCAATTCCTGCCCCCTTGATTTAAATGGGCAGGGCTGGGTTTAATGCCCAGCGCCTGAGGGAATGCCGACGGGATCGACGCATTTTTTGTGTGTACCACCCATGAGCTTCGGCTTGTGGATGGTCCCACATTAATAGGGCCTTGTGCCTAACCCATACAAGTTGGGTACGTGGTAAATATCCTGAAACTGCGAAGATTACGGAACCATTATGCTAACCGTCTATCTCGATATTTAGCACTCTGTTGCGAGTTACTCTATGTGTGGCGCAAACTGTATTTGGATGTACTAGTATACTGAATATTATAGGATCCAGTATACATTAAGCTGCCGAAATATGATTCAAAAAGCATACGTGGAGGATTTTTTCTCCATTTTGAGTTGTTAATTCTGCAAATTAACGACTGTGGTTTTAGGAAACTCAAGCGAAAAAAAATGTAGTTACTACAATTGACAAAAGGTGTTAAAATTACGCTTATCTTGGCTATAATTTTTTTCGACCAAAATTTTGGAAAGGAAAAAATATGGAGGAGTTGCAATCTACTATTAAAATCCCAAGTGGAGCAAAAGAAAAAAATATTTCCAGTAGAAAATAAAACTCAAGGGGGTGGGGGTGTTGTGGACTAGCCTAGCTTACTTTTCGTAGAGAGTAAATGAGCTGGTCCAAGATTATTTGTACACTGCTGTTTTAGAACATCAGTGTGGAGACTGCGAAGATTACGGAACATGAACCGTCTACCTCGATGTTTTAGCACGGTTGCGTGCTACTCTATGTCTGGCGCAAACTGTATTTGTATGTACTAGTATACTGAATATTGTAGGATCTGGTATATAACAATATTCCAAACAGATAAAACTACCTTATACGGTTAAGACGACGTTAAAAAGATCCTTTTTAAACAATCATCAAGAAGGTTGGTTGGTTGAATTTTACGGCATGTCAACCCTTGTTGGGAAATATTATGCCCAATACGTTTTGCTTTATCAATCCTTGATGGCATTCAATTTTAATTTCAATCACACATTTTTTAAACTCATTTTTTTCTATTCAACCCTTAGATAGAACACTAACAGGTTACCACTGGGGTGAGAGTGAAC
>CM042159.1:43421996-43426996 GCA_023376005.1 Doryteuthis pealeii | reverse complement strand
AATAATAATAATATATAATCTTCTCACTTTCGTCTCTCTTCTCTCTCTCACACACTCTAATCTTTCTCTCTCTCTCTCTCCACTCTAAAATCATACTCTTTTGATCTCTCGGTTATTTTCAGCTCCTACTGTTTTTTTAAATTATTTCCTTCTCTTTTTGTATCTCCCTCTCTATCCCTATAAAAGTTACTACTCTGGTGGATACTAATCAGCGTACAGTGTCTTGAATACCAAGGGGACTATTATAGAAAAAATGCACATTTCATTCATTACTAATGTTTCTTTGATCAATACAGTTTCAGTATCGATACTCTTTGAATACACCTCATATATATTTCATGTCAGTAGACAAATAACTTATTTTTCAAACACTTAATCTACAGCAAAACGGTTCTTTCTTAAAATCTTAATAGTTGGACACAAGGCCATTAAGTAAGGGTATTTGCCTGCTCATCCCACTTATGAGGGCTGGACACAAGGTCTCGTTTTTACGTGGGCACATAAAAATTGCGTCGATCCAGGGGGATGGTCCCCCTGGAACGATGCCATTAATTGTACTTACCGGTCCAGAGGCCGAAGCACACTGGACCCCCAGCCGAGGCCGGTATAGAAGGTAAGGATATTTGCCTGCTCATCCCACTTATGAGGGCTGGACCCAATGTCTCGTTTTTACGTGGGCACATAAAAATCTGCAACGATCCAGGGGGATGGTCCCCAGGATCGATGCTATTAATGTACTTTACCGGTCCAGAGGCCGAAGCACACTGGACCCCAGCCGAGGCCGGGTATAGAAGGTAAGGGTATTTGCCTGCTCATCCCACTTATGAGGGCTGGACACAAGGTCTCGTTTTTACGTGGGCACATAAAATTGCGTCGATCAAGGGGATGGTCCCCCTGGAACGATGCCATTAATTGTACTTTACCGCGTCCAGAGGCCAAAGCACACTGGACCCCCAGCCGAGGCCGGGTATACAAGGTAAGTGTCAAAGCATAGAATCTGGAACAGATACTACACTTTTATCCTCCCTTCAATCCACCACGTCTTAAGCTCTGATTTTAAGATGCTGGTGTTATATGTTACCTAATCTATGTGGTTGCATAAGATTATTGTCAATCCCCTGTATTTCTAAAAGGATGGCCCTTTTCAGATCACGGGCGGGACTCTCCATGGGAGTAGTACAGAAAGCCCGCGAAATATGTGAAGTCACGTAGGACCTGGTTGGGTCCTTAGTTTCAGTTGGACGTCAGGCAGATAGGGTCTTTCTGTCTTAGCTGAAGCTCACTGCATACGCGCGCTATGTTAGTCAGATGTTAGTTACATGAAATGTTTAGTTAAGGAAATAAAAGCTTAAGCAAATAACACGGTTTTGTAGTTGGTGAATGTCTTGGTAACAAGACTGATCTAGAAGAAGAAATGAGTTAAGTGCGACCGACCACCAAGAGAAGTCCAGACGTTAAAAGAGACGCTAGGAAGAAACTAAGATAGAAAAGATGAACCACAGAAGAATAGAAGTAAGTAAAGAAGTAACGAAGGGTATACAACATTATATACCCCTTCGGGAATAAGTTTTAGTTTAGTTTGTCAGATGCGAACCGGCACTCTATGAGAGAGGATGCCTATGAGGGTTCCCACTTCACCCGCGGCATTATCATGGGCTAGGGGGAAATAAAGTTTTAATATTAAGAAACAGCCAAGTTTTGTTTTGTTAATTGAATATTAAAAGCAATGTCCAGCCCAGAACAAAGAATAATGAACCCGCCAGCAGCAGAAGCCCTGAAGAGAATTATGATCGACAAGTAGAAGCAGAGTAATCACGTAAGGCAATCAACTATTATTATCTATCATCTATCTTTCTGTCTCTCTATCTACTGATTGTATTAGGTTGTTACAAAAATAATGGCCGATTGAAGTGCTCGGTTTTGAAATTTTAACATAGAATTTGATGTTTATTTCAGGTGAATTTTTGCATATATAATAATTAATGTGTGCTCAAAAATAAAATATAATTTATTTTCAGATAGAAAGTATTTTTGAAAAATAGGGGCCTTCAAAGATGAATATGCCGATCCACTTTTCGTCACAAGTGACTATTCGGTCAAGAAAGTGGTCATTGGTGTTACGCAAACACATCGAGCATACTTCAAACCGCCTAAGTTTTTGGTGCTCATTGAGCTCATGAGGAAACCATTCATCGAGCTTTATTCACCTTTCCAATACTCTGTAAATGGCGGGGATGCTGACACCAAGTGTCTGAGACATTCTCTGCCACTTTGTCGTGGATTTTTGCTCAACAACTGCTGCAATTGTTCATTTCAAGGACTGCATGTTCCATCCTTACCTTTCTTCATTTCAAGACTCTCATCTCCACTTGCAGAATTTCTGGGACCACTTTCGTACTGTCGATCACTTGTGGATTCATCTCCCATACTTTGTTGATATTGGCAGCAGTTTCGGAGGCATTGTGCCAAAGCTTGAACTCATGCAATATAAGAAAGCGAAGGTCATGTTTAGGCATGTTTATCTTTGAAGGCCCCTATTTTTCAAAAATACTTTCTATCTGAAAATAAATTAAATTTTATTTTTGAGCACACATTAGTTATTATATATGCAAAAAGTCACCTGAAATCAACAACAAATTCTATGTTAAAATGACATTTCAACTTTAATCGGCCATTATTTTTGTAACAACTTAATATATGATTATATAACAAATCCTCTTATCAGTGGTGGAGGTTGACGGTTGTCCTGTTCCCACTTTTAAACTTCTCTTTCCACTTATGCACAATTCTATGCGATGCACTATCCTATCTAATCTAACTATATGTCTCCCTCTCCCCGTTTATATACCCGATCTCGAACCAGTATATAACAGTAAGAGTACCATGTTTTTAGCGAAATGGGGTATATCTGTGTGTTTCTCTTTGGCCAGGAGTTCATTCCGTGGGCGGTAAAAGTCGGCTAACGCATTCGGCTGGTTTAAAACCAATCGGCCAGATGAGGTTACATCTTCTTGAATATGTGCTGGCGAGAAGGACGCAAGGTCAACTCCTCATCTAAGGTCAACTTTTGGAATCGGACGTCCGAGGAGGGGTAATTCTGGTTGAGAAATTCTGAATGACAGTCGATGGATCCGTTTAGAAAAGCGGTATTCATTCATTTGATCTCAGTAACTTTGCTTTTCTCGGACTGCTTTGCCTGTTCATACATACACACAAACATACTCACGCCCGCACACTTACACCACACACACACACACACCCACACTCACACACGAACACATTTACACATTGGAGTGTAATGGATAGATTCGTAGGAAATGGACTCGCCGATCCTAGTTCAAATCCTAGACGAGGATGTCTACATTTTACATAGCACTAATACCCCTGGGAAAGGTATGAATGCAGGTGGCTCTCCCTCCAGCTATGGGTAAATAGCAGGGGGGACTGGGCTCTTTAAACTAAGTAAGTTAACCAGTCTAGAAGAAGGAAAACTTTGAACTCAAAACTGTTAAACTCCGTCTAAAAAATTGACCTTGTGTCACATCTTGCTCATGCGGAGGGGTTGGTAAATATGTACACACACACACACACACACACACACACAACACACACGAAAATTTGGAATAATACTAAGGTATTATTAAACAAATATAACCACACAAACATTCACACACATACACGAAACATTCGGAAGAATAAACACTTTATTAAGCAAACATAAAAACACACAATTACAAACAAGGACAAAATACAACAGAATGGATTGACAATAGGCAACATTCTCTCCTATAAGGCTTCGAACTTTACGAAGTCTTCTGACAGAGGGGTTTTGTCCTGAAATATTAAGAAAATAAATCACTGCTAGATAAATAACATCCTAGTTACCTCATTTTTCTTTACATTTACATTGTGTTAGCCTTCAAAACCAACCACCAAACCAATATATATATATATATATATAATAATAAATAAGTAATCCATATACACGCGTTTCGAGGTATCACCTCTCATCAGTGCGGTTATACCTTAACAGCTACCCCTGGTCGGGTTTGAGACTCGAATGAACTTTCGTTCACCAAGCCCCTTACCCGTGCGGCCAGAGGCAGCTGTCAAATACAGGAGAATATTTAATTGCTACATTTCTAAGCGGAAATGAATTCCCTAGAGTCCTCAAACTTTTTTGTAAACAAAGCGAGGGTTAGCTACACGCCAGAACGGTGAACTTTTCAATTAAATCCCTATTTAGAGAACTCTACCAAAGTGGGAGTATATATATAATAAATAAGTAATCCACAGACACTTGTTTCGGATATGTGTGTGTGTGTGTGTGTGTGTGTGTGCAGGTCAGCCAATTAAAAAAACATGAATTCTGAATTCTACCTAAAAAAATGTCAATATTATATGAAATTATTACAAAACACTCAAAAATTCAGGATTGCATTTAAAAAAATATTTTCAATGTTAAAAAAAAAATCCCTAAAATAAACAATTTTATAAAGATGTTTTTTAATTTCATTTTTATGAACACCCCCTGGTGTTCCTAAAAATGTTTTCGTCCGGTCATGGACCGGGTACTTTTGCTAGTATATATATATGTATATATAGGGCCCAGTCTGCACTACTATTTACGCCCAGTCTGACCACCAATTTACCTATAGCTGGAGGGAGAATAGTTGGATTCATACCTTTTCATACTATGTGAAATGCTACCAGCCTCATCCAGGATTTGAACTCTGGTTGCCGTGTCCATTTTTCGCAAAACAAAAATCAATTAAAAACATTCCAAAATAAACAATAATTTATTATATCACAATACATATTTACTGACATTTACTATAAGTTATATATTAATATTTTTCATTTTATATGTTTAGGCGCTTGATACATATCGATTATTGACATAGAAAATAAGACCTTGTGTTTATTAGGTTAAACCTAAAACCAATTACACATCACCCTGTCGGCTAGTGTAGAAAAATACACCGAGTGCTCCTCTACTA
>CM042159.1:43391996-43419496 GCA_023376005.1 Doryteuthis pealeii | reverse complement strand
TAGAGCAGTAATTATAACTTCATAAAATTTTGCTTAGATGGAAAATAAAAGGGTTCACCCTGGTTTCAATCGAAAAAATGATCTCCTCAGGACCCCACTCTGAACATTAAACCAAGTTCAGTGTTAATTCCTCATTTAAAATAAACATTGTTACATATAGTTGAATCGCATATTATATATATATTATATATTATTATATATTATATATTATTATAATGGGATTTGTTGTTTTTTCTGTCTGTAACCGAGAACTATATTACTATTAAGTCCACAATTTCCCGTTAGTTATTTACGTCCAACATTTACAGGATTTATTTTTATTTAAACTCAGTTATTAATTAAAATTGTGTTTACATTATTAATACTGTTACAATATCCTACATTATGAATAACATGCAATTGTATTTATTCTATATATACAACCAAAATAGCGGTGTTACATTAGTGAATGGGAAGGCTTAATTTCGCATATTGATATACAAAATCTGTTTTAATAAAATATGCTTAGTATTACTATTTCTAATAGTTTGATTTTATCTTAATGAATATTTTAGCAAAATCTCGTGGATAAATCTTAAAAAAAACCGTTAACAAGAAGACAATAACATGTATTTTTATTCTTTACTTCCTATTTTTAACTAAATAGGTAAATGTAGGATTATTTAGCAATGAAGACGGGATGGGAGAAGAGTAAGTTTTCAATATGTCTCTATTTTTTGATTATACACCCTCAGTTTCAAATCAATCCAATCTTTTTTATCTGCATTCTTATTTAGTTCTCAGGCCTATCTAAATTAATTCTAATATTTTTACATAAAAACTTAAATACTTTGCAACCCCGGGGTGCATACATTTGCTAGTATGATATAAAGGATTGGTTCACAAATAAATATTTCCCGTAACCATTTTATAATAAATGTACAATTTTTACGAGCCAAAATTACCATGCTTTATAATTCATAGTGTCAAATTATACAAAAGTTATTATTAGGTATTATTTATTGCCAAACCTTAGCTGCATTGAAATGTTATGACCTCGAATAAAGAGAAACCCTTCTGTAAACAAAAATTAAAAATTTGATCTAAAAGGAATGTATTTATTTTTGGATAACTCCATATGTCAGTGTATTTGACCCCTGACCCCCACCAGCCGAAAGTCGACTATTTATTAACAGGACATTAAAAAGATTTCCTTTCATTTCCATTTTATTAAGTGTCGAGAAATTCTTCTTCCATTTTATGATCATAACTTTTTTACTTTTCGATTTTACCACCTATCTACTTAAATTTCGATAAGCCTCCCAGCTTTTTATCTAGCTTTAGTACTATTATACCTACACATCTATGCTAATGCCACTACATATGACGCTATATGTACGCCTATACTTATAGATACTCATAAGATAAACTAGTTTCACGTGCAAATAAAAACATATCGTAAAATATGAGTGTGAAGTCAGTATTGACATCAGCCGGGTTGGTTGACATTGATGGCAAGTATAAGTAATGTTGGTTCGCGAAGAGGAAAAGATACACAGAAGAATGGTGACTTAAGACATTGATTAAGCACCAGCATCCGTGCCAGAACGGATACATACAAACACAGAACAACATAAGTACAAACAATTAACAACACAAACATTACACTAAATCAGAGGAGGGTCAAATCGACTATAGATAACGCAGCAAGTCAGTCTGAATATTATTCAGCTAGTTAATCTATTTTAATCGGTAGGGCTATTTTATGGCTATGATCCAGTCTCCATCACGTAGAGTGTTGAAGGTGGTGCTAGCTACTCTAAAACATAAAGTCGTTGGTGGCCTAAATCGATATCATCCAGACAGCGATGGGTTATCCCCTTTTCATAGGCGCTAGCCAAGAAAGATTGTTTTGGCGTCTGTGATTGAGCGCCACAACATACCATCCAGCTTCTCAACCTTTACTTGCCACTATCTATGTCTACTCATACAGCTGAGTGGCGAAGACGGTTATCGAACCCGCGAACGTTGTGAATCTAGGCGACGCCTGCCGTTCTGAACTAAGCCCAAGCCAGTAAACGCCGTCTTAAAATTGACCTTGTGCCCACATGTACTCTTTGTAGGAGGGGTTTCTAAATAATGCTATAAGTAAAGTCGTCGGGTGGCCTAGTCGCTAATCAACGAGACCGTGAAGGAGTATATCCTCTTTTCACACGCGCTGGACCAAGAGACTGTGTTTGGGTCTGAGGTGGCGCGCCACACTACCATCAGTCCTTCTTTTGCCTCATAAATCCCCTGCGATACTCATACGCTGGGTTGGCGATGGCTCGGTATCGAACTCGGAAACCTTGTGGTTCTAGTCGGAACGCTCTACTGATCAGCAACCGGCCCTATTTAGCAACTATTCCTGTAAGAGAAGTATCTAAGCGAGAACAATCACTGACTCTCTACTAAGAGAGTAATGTTCCCGTTGTGGGAGTTTGAGACACCACACAGGCGCATGGACGGTTAAAGGTCAGAGTATTACGTTAAACACAATCTGAGCTGAGAAAAGGATATCCATAGGAAAGTATATACGATTTATCGACATTGGCATATTATATATTGATAAGATAAGCGCAAGAACTTCTATTTATTTTAAGATCCAAAAGTACACAACTAGCATATACTGCACCCTTTGGCTGCAGTATTTAGGTTTAATGTAATAAATATTATGTTAAATTAGAAATGGCTAAATGAAACTAAATAAGAGATATGCACATAAAAGATTCGACAATAGAGGTGTATAGTGAAAAATAGACTACTTGAACTTACACTTGCTTCATTCTCTCTTTCATGCTAAATTTTCCTAATTTAACTTGTTCAGTTATATTATTATTAAATGGAGATTGTGTGTTTTCTGTCTGTAAACGAAACTATATTACTATCAAGTCACAATTCCCTAGTTATTTACGTCACATTCTAACAGGATTATTTATTTTTATTTAAAACTCAGTTTATTAATAAAATTGTTTACATTATTAAACTGTTGAAGATGGAGTTAGGAGAATAACGAGAGAGAGAGAGAGAGAGAGGGAGAGAGAGAGAGAGAGAGAGAGAGAGAGAGAGAGGAGAGGGGGGTTGATCGGAGAGGATGTCTTAAAACCTTAAAAGTTGCGAATGTTCGTTAATTTTGTCTGACAATTAGTAGTGTGTAGTTCACTGAATCTTGTTGCAAAGTGGCAACATTGATCGGGTCATTAGGTGTGACTTTTCGTTGTTTGGGACAAAAACATAAGCCAACTCCTCATTAGGGGTTTTTCTGATGAGTAAGTCAAATATAATAGTGGAGAGTGTTCCTCAGTTTGCAAGGAGAGCAAGTTATAAACGAGTCACAGTGTAGAATTATGAGTTGCAACTGTCTATATCACAATTGATGTTTGTGAACCGGGGGGGGGGGTTTTAAGTTTATTACTCTTTATAGCTCTATAAATATGTGGTTGATTTCCATTTTTTCACAGAGTAAAGGCATTTCTAACGCAGCCGTTTGGCTTGTGAGACGCAGATATTCAGGTGTCAGTTTTGCATTTCGGCAGTTGCACTATGAGTCCGGTTCTCTCTATGGGTCGTAGGTGACTCGGAAGCCAGCCTCGACCAGGCAAGCCCTGACCACAACATATATATGGTCTAGGTTTAATGTAGGAATGTGTCCAGGAGTCTATGGTACGATTAAAGCCCGTTCAGGGTGGGTGCTTCGAACTCTTACTAAAACCTTGAAGTCCACATGAACAAGTCTGCTACACTCACGATTTGTAGGCTATCTTCACCATGATATTTATATGAGAGTTTTAAGGTTGTTTTTTTGGCGAAATCCATTCATAAATAAGATATTTTTTCTAAGGAATCGGCAATAGGAAGCATGTTTACATTTGGTGCCTTTGTCGTGTAGTAATAAATGAGGAGAATGGAATCGTCTATTTTTTCAAAGTGTCTTATGAATTCTCGAAAGAGAGAAACAATGAGGAATATCATCGTATTGTTAATTCAACTTGCATTGCTAATATGTATTTTGTTTTTTTGCTTATTACGTTTTTCATATTTTAATCTTGTTGTGTCTCTTCCCTATTATTTTCTGTTTATCGATATTCGAGTTAGGGGGCCAACTTTTGCCAAGAAAATCAGTATTGATGTTCTTTATATCTTATATATTTATATATATTATATATATGTATATATATTTGTGTGTCATAAAAGTATAGAGATTGATGCTGTATTTAACAGCTTTAGAATGAAATGAAATGCAAACGTTTAATTTTTTTATGAATACAGGGTGAGTCAAAAAGTAAAAAAATGTCGATCTTTTTTGAACATCTTGTATATATTTATATATATATATATATCTGTGTGTGTGTGTGTGTGTAGGTATAAGAGTATGAGCGTGATGCTGAATACTACATCCCCGTATGACAGGAGTTGAATTGTTGTGTCCTTCTATTATTTTTTGTTAACCTGGCAATTTTTTAGATAAGAAATAAATACGGAAGACAAGTTACAGACTGGACGTTATATATATTATATATATTATTTATATATTATATTTAGGTATCGATTTCCGCTTTTAGTTGCGTCGCAGGGATCATAAATAATCCAAAGTGTCAATATATACAAATATAGAGCCAGGAATATACTTAATAAATTATTGTTAGATGGAAAATATGGGTGCTCCATGGTTTAATCAAAATGATTCCTCAAGGACCCACTCTACTTACAAGTTGATGTAATTCCTCATTTTAAATATACAATATACATATGTTATCCATATATAATATATATATTATATAATATATATATACTTTGGTGCGGGTAAAGTTTTCTTTGTACAAGGTGATTCTAGGTGGGTCTAATTCCTCTACCAGTGTTGTTGTAGAGTTCAGTTCCGTGTGAGAGCTTTTTAATTATTTGTTAAACAGAGCAAGTTATTTGGGATAAAAGGCTTATACATGGGTATCGTGGTATGGACCATTTATCGCGAGTGTGCTCAGAGTCTTCCAGACACTGATATATTTTTATTTAGACAGGCACATGGAAACTCATTTTATTTCATACAATTTACTCCTATTAGGGGTGGGTCATATTGCATTATTTCTTTTAAGTGTCTTTTTTAATTGTGGAAATTCTTCTTTTTTTTCTTACTTGCTGGTTGGCTGTTTTTTTTAAGTGTCTGCTAGTTCTTTGGTAAATTCTAAGTTTATTTGATGACCAACAGGATTTTAATTTATGGTCTAGTGCCTTTGTCTAATTGGGGTCAACAGTGGGAAGCAGGGAGGTAATGTCTTTTTTCTCAGCGGGTGGGGATATCTGAGTTTACTTAATTATGGTACAGCCTTTATTTTTTGCGAGTGGAATGGTCATAACACGGATACCTGGTATTTAAAAGAGGCTTTTATTCATATATATTATATATATATATATATATATATATATATTAAAATTTTTTCTTGAAAAGGCACTTACAAAGCATGTATCTGGATAAAATTGATACTTTTTTTATGAAATGATTGAAAGTGTAATCCCAGTAAGGATGGCTGATGTGTAGAATATGTAGTGTTTGCTTTATTAAGTCTATCAGCGGTATATACTAAGATTTCTCCCGACAGAAATGAAACCGGGAATTCAGCAGATCGCAGTGAAACATAGTGAAACACTTTTTATCGCTCGGCAAGTACACAGCTGACCATCCTAGCGGAATTAAGCTTGTCAAGCCGATACTACGCGCCTCTACCATAATAGGTAAGGGGGCGCTATTGAGAGAATAAACAACAAACAGCCCGAATGCCTTCGGCGATGTGAATAAGATTTTTGCGATGTTTGTTTATTTAGAAAGTTGCTGATAAGTTATATATTAAATTTTTTACTTGGAAGGCACTTACAACGCATGTATCGCATAAAATTCGATACTTTTTCTTATAGAAATGAACTTGACAAGTGGTAATCCAGTAAAGGATGTCGATGTGTAGAATACCGTACAGACTGTTTCGACTTTATTAAGTCTCAATCAGCGGATATAACTAACGATTTTGCTCCGACAGAAATCGAAACCGGGACTTCAGCAGACGCAGTGAACACTAGTGAAACACTTTTTATAGCCTCGGCCACAGTACACAGTGACCATCTAGCGGAATTAAGCTTGCAAGCGATACTACGTGCCTCTACCATAATAGGTAAGGGGGCGCTATTGAGAGAATAATAACAAACAGCCCGAATGCCCTTCGGCGAAGTGAATATATATATATATATATATATATAATAATATATATATATATATAATATTATATTATATATTATATATGGATTGCCACAAGTAAACATTTTAATAAATGTAACAATTTTTTACAAACCACAATACATGCTTTATAATTCATAGTGTCAATTATAACAAAGTATATTATTATGTATTATTTTTGCCAAACTCTGCTGCATTGAAAATGTATGACCTCGAATAAAAGAGAAACCCTTTTGTAAACAAAATTAAAATTGATCTAAAATGAATGTATTTATTTTTGGATAACTCCATATTCAGTGTATTTGACCCCTGACCCCCACCAGCCGAAATCGACTATTTATAACAGACATTAAAAAGATTTCCTTTCATTTCCATTTTATTAATGTCGAGAAATTCTTCTTCCATTTTATGATTCATAAACTTTTTACTTTCGATTTTACCACCTATCTACTTAAATTTCGATAACCTCCCAGCTTGTTTTCTAGCTTAGTACTATTATACCTACACATCTATGCTAATGCGCATACATATGTACGCCTATATGTACGCCTATACTTATAGATACTCATAAAGATAAACTAGTTTCTACGTGCAAATAAAAACATATCGTAAAATAATGAGTGTGGAAGTCAGTATTTGACATCAGCGGTTGGTTGACATGATGCAAGTATAAGTAATTGTTGGTTCGCGAAGAGGAAAGATACACAGAAGAATGGTGCGCTTAATACATTTATTAAGCACCAGCATCCGGTGTCAAACGGATACATACAAACACAGAACAAATAAGTACAAACAATTAACAACACAAACATACACTAAATAGAGGAGGGTCAAATCGATATAGCCAACGCAGCAAAGTCAGTCTGAATATTATTCAGCTAGTTAATCTATTTTAATCGTAGGCTATTTTATGGCTATGATCCAGTCCATCTCGTAGAGTGTTGAAGGGGTGCTAGCTACTCTAAAACAGTAAGCCGTTGGGGTGGCCTAAAATCGATATCATCCAGACAGCGATGGAGTATATCCCCTTTTCACAGGCGCTAGACCAAGAAGATTGTTTTGGCGTCTGTGATTGAGCGCCACACATACAATCAGCTTCTCACCTTTACTGCACATATCTCTGTGCTACTCATATGCTGAGTTGGCGAAGACCGGTATGGAACCCGGAACGTGTGAATCATAGGCGGACGCTCTGCTGTCTGATCTAAACCAGCCAGTAAACTCCGCTTAAAATTGACCTTGTGCCACATCCTACTCGTGTGGAGGGTTTGCTAAATATGTATAAGTAAAGTCGTCGGGGTGCCCTAGTCGCTATCAACGAGACGGTGAAGGAGTATATCCTCTTTTCACTAGCGCTGGACCAAGGAGACTGTTTTGGCGTCTGAGGTGGAGCGCCACACCTACCATCAGCTCCTTCTTTTGCCTCATAAATCCCTGCGCTACTCATACGCTGGGTTGGCGATGGCCGGTATCGAACTCGGAACCTTGTGGTTCCTAGTCGGACGCTCTACTGACTCAGCTAAACCGGCCCTATTTAGCAACTATTCCTGTAAGAGAAGTTCTAAGCGAGAGACAATCATCTGACTCTCTACTAAGAGAGTATGTTCCCGTTGCTGGGAGTGAGACACAAACAGGCGAGTGGGACGGTAAAAGGTAAGATATTACGTTAAACACAATCTGAGCTGAGAAAGGGATCTCAATAAGAAAACGTATATACTGATTATCGACCATTGGCATATCTGATCTATTTGATAAGATAAGCGCAAGAACTTCCATTTATTTTAGATCCAAAATTACACAAACTAGCAAATATATGCACCCTTTGGCTTCAAGTATTTAGGTTTTAATGTAATAAAATATTATATTAAATTAGAAAGGCTAATGAAACTAAATAAGAATGCACATAAAGATTCGAAATAGAGGGGGTATAATCGAAAAATAGAACTACTGAAACTTACACTTCCTTCACTCTCGTCTTTCATTGCTAAATTTTCCTAATTTAACTGTTCAGTTAAAATAGGAAGTAAAGAATAGATTTACTGTTATTTCTCCTTGTTAAATGATTTCCTTTAAGATGTATCCCCGAAATTTTTGTTCATATTCATTAAGATAAAACCAAACAATTAGAAATCAATAATACTAAGCATATAACATGTTCTTTATTAAAATCAAGTTTTTAATATCAATATGCAAATTAGCCTTCCCGTTCACACTGTAAACTGCTATTTTGTTGTATATATAAATACAATTGCATGTTATTAGGATGTAGATATGGTCATGAGTATTAATAATGTAAAACAGATTTATTAATAATTGAGGTTTAAATAAAAATAATAATTAAATCATGGAGAATGTGACGTAAATAATTAAGCAAATTGTAACTTGTCAAAGACTAGATGACATTGTCGAAAGGAAATCTATACATATACAATTAGTGTATATGCGCCAGAAACGGATGGATCACATATGTATTTTCCCATTGAGGTCGGATGTGGGGTTTATTGCCATCAACTCGGCATTTTTTGTCTAAACTTGGACTTTCTCTACCAGACAAAAGGAAATACTTAAATAAGATCCAAGAGAAATCTCTAACCGCATCAGCCGTGGATTATGGCAGTCCTATTTTGTGACATCAACCGACAAAGTCTGGTGGGTATCGTGAGATACTGCTGGGCGCTCTGGGTTAGTGGTAATGATGCTTCGGCCCGAAACCATGCCTGAACCAGAGTCATCATCTGATGAAGGCTTTTTGGTTGCAATGCTACTGTGTAAATAGCAGTCATTGTATGAAGATTATCATGTATGTATGTGTATATGTGTGTCCGGATGAAACTACGACATAGTTAATATCAATAATAAAACAATTAACGAGAAAGTAAATATATATACACATTAAATATCACCTTTGCTATCCGTGTATTAACATCGCTCTCTGTGGAGGAGATATTACCACCCAGGTACGTGAATTGTTCTACTGGCTTAAGAGGCTTGCCGTTGAGTGTGAATGTGTTTCCTTTATTTGTGAAACTCGTGAATTCTGTTTTATCGGAGTTCACATGGAGGTCCGATCTCCTTGACAGTTCTTCCAGGCTGTGGTTATGTCGGTGCTGCTATATGGCTGCACCACCTGGACCCTAACAAAGCGTCTTGAGAATAAGCTGATGGGAGCTGCGAAGAATGGTGTGCAGTCTTGAACAAGTCGTGGAAACAGCACCCCACAAGGAAACAGCTGTACGGTCATGCCCCCATCTCACAAACTATCCGAGTGAGACGGAAGGCTGCAGGGCACTGCTGAGAAGCAAGGATGATGTTCTCTGTGAAGCCAACACATGGACATGCAAGTGTGGGGCGCCCTGCAAGGACCTACATTTACCAGCTATGTGAAGATGCTGGCTGCTCTGCATAGGAGCTTCCAGGTATAATGAATGATAGGGAAGGTTGTCGAAAGATTGACATGGATACCCGTGCTGCATGCGCGACATGATGATGATGAAATATCATCAGTTCCTTTTTGGGCAAGAATTATGAAGGCTTGATTCAAATTCATTTTCAAGATATTTGAAAATTAAATTATACATATAAATAGCATTGAAGTTCTACTTAAGAAAGTCCAGCAATTTATAATCTTAAAAATATACAAATCAATACACCAGGGTTTTTTTCCCTCCCTACCCAGTTGAGGCTGGGTAGTCGTTTCTAGTATAATATATATGTTATGTCCTTATCCTACCTTGCACATAAAAAAATACAAGGACAGTAGAGGCCCCATTACGCACCCGCCACAACAAACAGAACAAAACAACCACAAAAAAAACGAAAAAACAAAACAAGTGTCTCCCATTATCTGAAAGAACACACTACACTTACAAAACTTATAAGTCTTTTGTGAATTACTCTTACAAAACAAAAGGAACGTGACCATACACCGACACAGACAGTACGCCTTAATGCAACGTTATAGTTGTTCACTTTACTCAAATGTAAACGTCGTTTTAAATGTATTTTCTGTTTACCGGTGTCTGCTTAGATTTCGAAGAATAATTGAGTTTTCCTCGGGGGTCAATCATTGGAGTTTCAGTTCAGGATTTCCAATAATAATGTCCCCTTCGATTTGAGGAGTTAAAGAGGTGTTAAACTTTCTCCGAGAAGAATACAAGTTGTGTCAAAAAGGTGTCGAGATTTTTGTACTTTTTTGACGCACCTTGTATTCTGAAAAAATTAACGTTCCATTCCGTGTTCATTTCTATCTTGGTAAATACAGCTTCAATCTCAATACTTCTATGATACACCTTGTATATATATTCAAATACTTATAAAATCAGCCACACTCCTTTATCTAGCGCACGAGCTTCTGGTTAACCTATAACTATGCTTGTATATGTTTGTATGTATGTATGTAGGTATGTATCTATATATCTTTATATCTATCTATTTCAGCATATTTATATCTCTCTTTCTATTTTTTTTGAGTTTAAAATGGTGCCGCCCTGTCGGTGGGGCGTTAGAAAGCACCAACTGTACATCTACATAGGGGTAAGACTTCCCTAATGGGGCCGCCTGTTGGTCGTGGGTGGCGACCCGTGATGCTTAAGGATAGAACCCAGGGGGATGAGCAGTCCACGACTTGCAAAACTCCACTTTGGCACTTTCTTTGGCTAGATGTGTGGTTGGAGATGCCCCCTCCGATCAATCGGCTGGTCACATCAAGCTCTAGCACCTATATTATTGCCTCAATCCTATTGTCCTCATTGCAAGCTCCAACTCTTTTAATCATATGTGTGCTAGAAAGCGGTGGCCGAGGGTCTACATGTCCTGGGAATGACGTTAAACTCTATCTGATGGTAAGGTTCCAGTTTTGGAGGTCTGGGGAATGTGAAACACTCCTTCATCACCATTGCTTCCGGGTCCACTCTGATCCGGAGTGGTAGTACATTTTAAGGTCCCATCTATGGATTAAATAGAAAAACATGAGTTTATAAACAAAATTTGATTATCCATTAAGAATGAATTTATTTGAAAACTTTGTCGGCATTAAATGACCCACCGAGGTTGATATGCCGTAAAACCAAACAAACAAACAACCAAACGAAACAAAATGGTGCAGCCGTACAGTAGTACTTATACGACTACAGCGTTTTATTTTATTAGAGAGATCAGATTCCCATGTAGTCGATAAACATTCAATAGCAGAGCTTGCTTTGTCTATGCATATGCTGATATTGCTTTAATTAGATGAGATACTGATACCTAGGTACATGAACTTGGTCTACTAATTTCATTATTTTAATTAATTTAATTTATAAATTAATTTAATAAGGAGTTGATGCCATCATGATTAAAATAAATGAACACCCTTACATCTGAATTTAGGGAGAGACCAATGCCTCTTGCTGTGTGTTCCAGGCTATGCAGCAGATATTCGGCTTGGACATGTGTATTTACTTGATCATCTTTTTCCTCTGCATCTGTAATATTATCAGCAGAATTTCGTCTACTTCTTTTTTTTTTTTTTTTTGTTTTAGTATGAAACCATTTTCTTTTGTCAGATCTATTGATAATCGTAGAATGTAATCTTTAATTCATGGTGTTGTATACTGGCATCAAATTCTATATGTTATATTGCGGCTTCTTCTTCACGTTGCTAAATCGCGTATCTGTATACGTAGCGGGTATGGTCACAGTACCCAAAGCGATGTATGTTAGTAGTCAGCTACTACGCGACTACTGGACTTCAATAACAAAAGATACGTATGTACAAAGAGAGGACCCTTCTTTATTTTCTTCGGTCTGTGGGTGGTGAAGGCACAGAGCTTACAATGAGTGCACGGGGGGTGGTTGCTGATGGGAGACGTGAAATGTCCTTTCCGCTGCCGGCTGGCGCTGACTGTCGGCTCGATCCTCTGGCTTTTTGTATTGACGACACGCCTACGCATTTTTATCTTTTGATCTGATAACTGACCTTTGTTATATATTTCTTTATCTTCACCCTGCTTCCTTGACCGGAAACCATCTCTTCCGCTTTCTCTTTCTTTTTAAATATATATTTTTATCTTTCTCTTTGTCCCTCAGCCGGAAGTTCCATCTTCCGGGCGAGGACATTGGTTTTTGTTTCTATTAAAGTCGGGGTATTTCGATGGGCTCTGCAAATAATACGTTTAGATAATTACTTCACAAAATATTAAACCCTAGCAACTATATGACTGTCTCAACCGTATTCTTCAAATTATTCTTATGGCATATACCCAACCCTTTTTATCACATTTGTGCTAGAAGGCAGTGACTGATGTTCAACCGCCAATTTATTAAAACATATGAAGTTGTTCCTTTTAATCTATTGATATAAATGAAGTTAATTAAAATTATTTCTACCAATTTGTTGATATACATGAGGCTAATGAAAAATCTGGCATAAAATAACTTCTACCAATATATTGATACACATTGAATGAAGATTATTTCTACCAGTTTATAAAACCAAACCAAACCAAACAAAAATATTGACCAACAAGTTGTTCGCTTAAAAATCATGAATGCATAAAACGTGGTTTGGCACTGGGTAACTCACAAGGTTTGATATGCCATAAAACAGATCATAATTAACCAACCAACAAAAATTATTTATACCAATTTAATAATACACATTAGTTTAATGAAAATTAATTCATTAATACAGATGAAGTTAAATAAATCATATACAGTGGTAGCCTGATTTATGAGTTTAATTCGTTCCGCTTGTAACTCAGTTTATTCTTATATCAAATAATTTACCTCATTGAAATAAACTGAAATGCCATTAATCTGTCCCTCAATTTTTTTTTTGTTAGTGTTTTTTCGTATGAGAAAAACAATAAAATAGCACTATATTGTATAACACTAAATAGCATTATATTGTTAACATAAAATGTTCTATATTGTATAACACATAAATAGCACTATATTGTATAAACACATAAAATAACATTATATTGTAATAAACACATAAAACAGCACATATTGTATAAACACATAAACAGACCATATTGTATAAGCACATAAAATAGCACTATATTGTATACAACATACAATAGCACTATATTGTATAACAATAAAATAGCATTATGTTGTATACTAAAATAGCACTATATTGTATAAAACATAAAATAGCATTATATTGTATAAAACATAAAATAGCATTATATTGTATAAACACATAAAATAGCATTATATTGTATAAACACAGAAAATAGCACTATATTGTATAAACACATAAAATAGCACTATATTGTATAAACACATAAAACAGCACTATATTGTATAAGCACATAAAATAGCATTATATTGTATAAGCACTTAAAATAGCATTATATTGTATAAACACATAAAATAGCATTATATTGTATAAAAACATAAAACAGCACTATATTGTATAAGCACTTAAAATAGAATGTAATGAATTATGTGCTGTAATATGTTTTAATTTTCAGTTCGTGTAAAAAATATTTTTATGTGGCTTAATAAATTTGGAAATTTAAATGTTTGAATATTCGTAGATGAAGCTCGGTCGTACTTCAAATCTTAGCTTGAGACAAAAAATCGACCGAGTGACAGCTCATAACTCGAAAGACTCGTCAGTTTTCGCAAAATCTCATAAAGATTCTTAAGTCAAGGCACCACTGTAAAAAAAGATGGCATTAAATAACCCATAGGCGTTTTTATGCCATTAAACACTAACCAACCAAATTAAATAATTACAGAAAAGAACATCAGAGAAAGATGACAAGTTAAAATCTCAGACTTAAAACTGATCAAACGTCGTCATTATCTTTTTTGAGTGTTTGACAAATTTCTTGAAGCTTTGAAAATTTTGAACATTTTTACAATTTGTGTCTTTTGATATTTCTTCAAAGACAATCTTTAAAATGGTTTAAAAAAACAAACAAAAAAAAAAAAACAAAAAAATGAAAATAAAAATAAAAAAATAAGTAACGGAAGGGAAAGTTGCTTTTTATTTTAAATCCAACAGTGTGACAGATTGTTTTTAGAAGAAATCTCTTCAAGATATTTAATATTAAAAAAAAAAAAACTTTTTCCCGCAAAGTTTTCACCTGTTTATTTTCTTTTATTTTCTTTCATTTCGAATTGAAATTCTGTTTTTATACATTAAAATAAAGAGAAATGTTTTTGAAGCAAATTTTTAAAGCCATCTTTCTTGCGTTAAATAAAGAAAATCAAAGTATAATAATAAAAAAATTATCATTGGGTGTAATTATTATTTTCTTCATTCTGAATATTCAAATGTTAGTTCATTGATAAATTTATGATCTAAAGAATTAGACAATAAGTTGCACAGTTTCAGGGCTTAGAGAGAATATCTTATTATAATGGAGATTGTGTGTTTCTCTGTCTGTAACTAAAACTACGTTACCACCAACGTCAAGAGACCCTTAGCTATTTATACTATATTCTGAATGGCTAATAAATAATCATTCTTTTATCTTAATTAGCATATTATTAATAACAACGTCTCTAGTTGAGATAGATTTGCCTCACAACAGCCCATATTATTATTACTGTGTTTAAAATCCTTCGATGTGGATTTTATATCATTAAGAAATATATGTTTACATAGTATATGGTGAGAATAATTTGCATACCGGTTTTAATAAAACCTTGTCTAATGAATAATAACTTGATGATATTGACTTCTAATATTATTGTTTTAATCTCAAACGTATTAAAATTAATCCTATGTATAATTCTATATTGAAATCAATTAGAATAAAGTAAAAATAAGTGTAATCTTGTTTTGTGTTCGCATTTAATTTCATTCGTCTTTCTAATTCAATATGATATTTAATTCTATTAAAACTTATCTACCTGTGCCCAGAAGGCATATTTTTTGCTTGACTTGATAAAAACAATGTCCATGATAATGTACAAAGACATATTTTTAAAAAGTGTAAAAAATTCACCACTCAGATAAGAATAAGTTACAGTCATTTCCATTATTTTTGTTTTTACTGTGCAGTTATATTAGAAAAATGCATGTCAAACTATAGAAAATTATGCCATTGGCCATATTTCTTTGTATTATCTTTCTACGATCATTAAGAAAACATCCAGCTATCACTTGTGAAGTGTAAATAACTTCGAGAAATGTCTTGGTGTTGTATACCCTTTCTTTACTTCTATCATTCTTCTGCTCATCTTTGGTATCTTACGTTCTTCTTCTCTAGCGCGTCTCTTCTAACGTTCTGTTCTTGCTGGTTGGTCGTCCTTGATTCATTTCTTATCTCGGTCAGTCTTGTTGGCAAGACATTCCAACAACACAAACATATTATTTATTTAAACTTTATTTACTTAACTAACATATTTATCTAAACTGAAACAACGCGCGTGGTGCAGTGAGCCCCCAGCTAAGGCGCCCATATCTTCTCTGTTGAGACAGGCTGGAACTGAAGACCAACCAGGTCCAGACGTGATTCACGTATTTCGCGGCTCTTCTGTAATATTCCATGGAAAGTCCCGCCGTGATATGAAGGGGATCCTTCAGAAACTACAGGGGGTTGATAATGATCATGCATAGATTATATAACATTGGAAACCATACATAAACATAGATAACAGTACTAAACAACAGAGATAGCCAACTGACATCAAGCTAGGGCAAGCGAAGGATGAACTCAACGAATTTCTAAAAACAATTAAAAAATATATAAAAGCTGACGGTCTCGATAAAATACCCGCGAAGTATGGAAAACAGGGAAATTTGATGATATAATTCTTCGTTTATGAAATACAATGTATGTAAAAATACAATAAAGAAATGTACATCGCTAAACTGTATGGTAAGCCTAAGAGGTTAGTAGAACAGTTAACATACCTATAGCAATATCTTATCTACAGAAACCGATGTAGCCATATCTCATCTACAGAAACCGATGCTTTGTCTACGCATTAGGCTACTAATTTCAGAGGCTTGCCATTTAATGAGGAGTTGGCACTATTATGATTAAAGCACATGGACACCGTTTTATGTGGGTTCACATAGATACCAATGCCTTTTGCTGGTTGCTCCAGGCTTTGCAGCAAAGATTCGGCTTGAGCAGGTGTATTTGCCAGAATTTTTCGACCATCCGTATGTTATTATCTACTTCTTGCCTTTTTTAGTGTGATACTTTATTCTTTCGTTAGATCTATTTAGGTTCGTAGTACATAGTCTTCAGGTTTTTTTCTATCAAAAACATCGTATGTCGATGTTAGAATATTATGGGCCATCCATTGGGCTTCAAGCAAGAGGAGATCCTTTGTGTTAAGCAGAGCGTAGTTTCGATCTACGGGTAAAGATTCCTTTAGTTGTTCCTTGGTGCTCCTCAGTCTGGCAAGTTCTTCGTCAATGATTGCAAATGGATGTCTCTCAGTATCAGTGCTTAAGTAGTCAACCAGCCACACATTCGGGCTGTTGATTGGCTGAGGTTTAAACCGCATGATGTCTTAAACACATCCTGGAAGCAATACACAACCAGAAAGCAGATGTACGGCCACTTGCCTCTTATCACACAAAATATCCAAGAAAGTCGAATAAGACATTTTGGACACTGTGGGAAAGATAAGGACGAACTCATAAGTGGCGTTTTCCTGTGGATATCATCACATGTATATCCTAGAGTAAACCAACTAGCAAATCGATCATATCTGTGCGGATACTGGATGCGGTGCGAAGACCTACCTGGAGTGATGACGACAGGGCCGTGTGGCGAGAGGGGAAATATAGAGATAGAGATGAGAGAGGGGAGAGGGAGTGAGATAGAGTCATTGGAATCCGTGGAGTCAACGCCTTCTCCTGATGTATGATGATGATGATGATGATGAAGAGGAGAAGAGGATGATGATAGAAGATAAAAAATATCCATGGTAATTTACAAAAAATTATCTAGAGAAAAGTAAAACACCATCCAGATAAAAATGGGTTTCAGTTATTTGTTTCATTTTTTTATACCGTGCACTTCCATTTAAAAAATACAACTTAATCTAGATAAAAATTATGGGATCGACCATGTTTCTTTATACCTTCTCTCTCCCATCATTAAGAAACTGTCCAGCTATATGCATTTACCCAATCATTGTGTAACATAAACGCCCATCGCGTTCATGATTGCTAAAATACTACATCTTTGAAGATGAAAATTTTCTTGATTACATCATTACAGGTGACGAAACATTTACTGCAAAAAGTTTTATTGAATTATTCTATATAACAATCAGTAGTTTCAATTACATGAAAATATAGTTGTTATTTTTTAGGATATACTGCACTCATTGGCGCGGATAATGTTGACACCCGCTGACAAGGGATGCTGATATCTTTTGAACTCAAAGTCGTGAAAAAGGAAATAAGACTATGAGAATCATAGGTGTTTGAGAGGTGATTTTGTGTGATATAAATTCGGAAGACGTGAAAATTCATGGGTTATAAAGAACATAAAAGAAGACACTGACAACTACAAAACATACAAAAAAAAAAAAACCCGGCAGAGTGCAAGCGACCTGTGTAGGATCACATCTCACTGTCGACTCGGTGCAAGCTACCTTCTCTATTGCACTTCTTCTAGGGGTGAGAAAAGTTAGTAATTACATGTATTCTACGTGGAGGCGCGTGCTGTAATGGTTAGAGTCGTAAGAGTAGTTTTCAAATCTTGGACAGGCTGTTTTTCTTCACATAGCGCGCTATGTATGGAAGTGAAACCTGGACCCTGTACTCCCACCAAGAGCGGCGGCTAAATAGGTTCTACGTTCGCTGCCTTAGATGTATACTGGGCATCACCTGGAGAGACAGGATCAATAACACAACAGTTCTAGAGAGTGCTCAACTCACCAGCTTGTGTTCTCTACTGAGACAGCGTAGTCTCCGATGGCTGGGTCACACCCGCCGGATGGATGATGAACGAATCCCGAAGGACAACTCTATGCTGAGCTTTCGTCTGGTAAGAGACAGATTGATCACCCCAACAACGTTTCAAGGATGTCTGCAAGAATGATCTCACGTGCATTGGCACTGCATCTTCCAGCTGAGAAAATTTGGCTCAGGACCGTCCTCGGTGGCGGCAGGCTCTCCGTAGAGGACTGTTCATGTCTGAAGTCACCCTGACGCAACACCATGAAGCCCAGTATGCCCAGCTATTTAACCATAGCTACAGGGAGAACTGGATTAATGCCTTTCACAATGGCATTAGCACTATGTGAAAATGCAAACAGCTTCGTCCAGGAACTGAACTCGGATCGCTGAGTCCATATCCTTCGACTCTAACCATTAGACCATGCGCCTCCATCAAGCTGCCTGACGATTATCCGCTTAAACAATTAAGGTTGGATTAGCATGAAACAAATGGTAGCAGACTTGTTCATTCATATATTTATATATATAATATATATATATATATATATATATAAACACTTCCAGATGAAATGAATGTACCAATTTAACTGGAGTTTATCAGGTTTTGAATTCAGAGTTTTTTTTTTCCTAGCTTGGTTGCATAACCAGGGATAGACTGCCCCTTCCCTTCACTATTTACGCATAGGAGTTGGGAGAATAGCTGGTTTCATACCTTTATCCAGGGTATGAGCTCTATATCAAATGCTAAAAATATAGTCAAAGCTGTGAACTTGTCTTTCTGCGTCTATTTCTGTATAAGTAAGTAGACAGGGCAACACGAATTCACATCCTGGACGAGGCTGGTAGTATTTCACATCGCGCTCATAACCTTGATACCACTACATACACAGTCTATGAGAAGAAAAAGTCTTAATTAAAACCTGTTAAACTCCACTTAAGAAATTGACCTTGTGTCGCATCCTGTTCGTGCGTATTGGGTTGATATATATATTATATATATATATATATATATATATTGTGTGTGTGTGTGTGTGTGTGTTGTGTGTGTGTGTGTGTGTGTGAAATATCAACCGAACTCGGGGATTCCGTCTGCTCGTAATAACATCGTTCACACTACTGCCAAGAAATTCGGCTTATTTATGACTCCACACTACTCTCACCAACACCCTCATTTCCGGTCTGTACTCTTATAAAAGCAATTTAATTTTTGGGCGCCATTTTCTTCCAAGCCCAAGGTAAGAGGAGTTTCATCTTTTTATCTTTATATCACAATATATATCTATATTCTATCTATCTATCTATATCTATATATATATATATATATATATATATAAGGGTAAATAATAGGGCAACCCTTATATCCGGCATCTCCATAGTCTGGTATTAAATAACCCGGGCAAGCCCGCATACATACAGGTAAAAAAAAATCGTCGGGACGGCCTAATGTCGGTAATAGCCATGTAGCGAGAGATTCTATCCCCTTTTGAATAGCGCTAGACCAAGGAGATTATTTTAGCGTCTGAAATGGAGCGCCACACCTACCATCAGCTCCTTACTTTACCGCACATATCCCTGTGCTACTCATACTCTGAGTTGGCGAGGGCGGGTATCGAACTAGGAACCTTGTGGTTTCTAGCCGAACACTCAAGCGACTGAATGCTACCTTGCCTTACGAGTTTAATTCGTTCCGTGACCGGCCCAGAACTAAACTTATTCGTATATAGAATTAATTTTCCCCATTGAAATAAATTGAAGTGCCATTAATCCACTCCAGCTCCACAAAATACACCCTAATTTTTGTTACATGTTTTTAGATGAGAAAAATAACAGTGTATTGTATAAAAACATGATCAAATAAGATATAATAAAATAGAATGAAAATAAATGAATTGGTTTTCCTTAATTGCTACAAGTTTTTTTCACTTCATATTTTCTTAACTTAATCCTCTTTTTTTATTCGCCACATTTTCCTCACCTTCATCTGCAGGGCGTTTCAATAAAACATATCCATTTTAAACATAAACATTAGTTTTTATGTCGAGCTGTAAAAAAAAATTATAAGCTTTAAAATATTTGTTTACTTATTGAGTAAGACATGTGTCAAAAAACAATTTTATGATATTATGTAATTCACAAAAATAAATAGATAAAATTGCAATAGATAACATTCCATATTCTTGATCTCCCAGAAAAAAACAACATTTATTCAATTTTCATAATTCGAGGTGAAGTTTAACGTAAAAAAAAAAAGTAGCAGCGAGGAAAATGTGAGCTTAAAAGACTATAGAATATCACACGTACTTTTCCCATCATATTTAAGTAAATTCATTTGGCGTAATAAACTTGGAAACTTAAATATGTTTTACTGAACGTATTAATACTATACGAGCATTTTATGTGATGGAATATACAGGGTGCACTTAAAAAATGACTTCACTTTTCATAAAGTGATTTCATTTTTTTTAGGGCACCCTGTATATTACATGATGTCAAATTTTTTCATCATTTTATGAAAAAAGAATTTTTATCATTTTATGAACGTTGTTTAATTATTTTTTTTGAATTTACAATTTTTTTTTATTCTTTTATGAAAAAAAATTTCATCATTTTATGAAATTTTTTTCATCATTTTTTAAAAATGTTATGAAATTTTTTTTATCATTTTATGAAAATATTTTTCATCATTTTATGAAATTTTTTTCATCATTTTTTAAAAAATTTTATGAATTTTTTAATCATTTTATGAAAATATTTTTCATCATTTTATGAAATTTTTTTCATCATTTTGTTTAAAAAATGTTTATGAAATTATTTCCTCATTTTATGAAAAAAATCTTATGAAAAAAATTTGACATGAATCAACCTTTTTGAGACACCCAGTATTTTAATGTTTATTATTCATAAATATATTTTTCTTTAGTGTAATAAATTGGGAAACATAAATGTTTTTGGCGACTTTATTAGCATAAGGAAATCGGAAGCTCATGTTGCAACAAAAAGCAAAATAAATTGAACGAGTGAAAGCTCGTAACTCAGAAAACTCGTAGATTAGAGCGCTTGTAAGTCAAGATACCACTGTACTCTTAAGATATTTATTTTTAATCCTCTTCACATCATTTGTTAACTCTTGTAAATCTTTCCTTTTGATCCTGTGACAGAGAACACGATTCGAGTGGCTGAAACGAGGACTCACTGTATTCTCGAAAAAAGCGGTTTAGGCTTTTTAGGCGTGTAACTCTTTGATCTAAGATCAAACCCGCATACTTCTGGATACAAAAAAAGCGATACTTGAGCGTAGTGCTGAGAAGTGAGCTGACCCAAGTTCCTGTATGTTCAAACCAAATGCCTGTTTGACAGTGACAAGAACGTGGGCCCTGGGTGTATAAATAGACCAGCAGAAACCCAAGTGGGAGGGAAGAAAACGCGCGTGTTACGAGATCAGAGAGACAGTAGCAGGGAAAGGCTTGGAAGAAGAAGAAGAAGAAGAAGAAGAAGAAGAAGAAGAAGAAGAAGAAGAAGAAGAAGAAGAAGACGTCGACTGCGACGAAACAGGAAATGGAGAAGAAAAAAGAAAAGGAAGATGCCAGTACGCGTTGGACTCGATTTTTTACCCCCCCCTCAACAAAGATTTTTAAAAAAAACTTAAATTCTATTTTTTCCTTCAACAGGTGTACCACGAAAAGGAGATCGTGAAAATATTTTATTATAATGATTTTTTTATAAATGTGTCCTCTTCTTTTGGTTCCTATTTCAGGACTCATTAAAAAGCGGAATTATTAGATGATGCTTCAGTTACAAGTCACGTTTGCCAAAATAAAATTTTAAAAATAAATGAATAAATAAGTAAAACCATACCTTTTACAGTAATACTTTCTGTATTCAAGCGAACACGAGGAAGCGATTTCAGTTGATTGGCAAGAGGAATTATGGGATTGGGAATTGCTAGATGTCGTTTATTCAAGTTAAAACCTTCTGCTAAATAATGATGGCCATATTTAGTTTCGTACTAAGGCAGTGCTTAATTTTAGTTTCGTAATAAAACGAATTGCTCTCTTTTTTTCTTTTCTTATTTAAAAAAAATCTTTTTCTTTTATTTTCTTTTGAAATGTCAGCGAAAAAAGGTAAAAATAAATTGATAAAATATTTTGATATTTCAAGCCGAAGCTTATGAAACTTAAACCAGATTTAGGCGCCATTTTGGAAGGATATATATTCCAGTCGGCATTAATGTTCGTGAAATGGGTCCGCGGGATTAAATGAGATGAAATGGTCGTTAAAGCTTAGGGTCGGCAATATTTTTGCCCGTATTTTATGGTAAACACTGGGTAGAATACAAATGCCTAATAATTTCACATCCGCGATCTGATTTTAAAAAAAAATCAAATTGTGCAGACAACTCCAAAAAAAAAAAAAAAAAAAAGAAAGAAAGAAATGGCGGACCGATTAACCGCACTAATATAATGGCGGAATTTATTCAGCATTAACCAATCTCCAACTAAAAAAAAAAAAAGAAAAAAAAAAAAAGAAAAAAAGAAGTGGCGCTCGTCCTGACGAGAAACCTGCCCAGCATTTTCGTTCCGAATGATTTGGAAGAAATTCTTATCCTAATCATACCTTTATATTAACCTTTCTATGTCTTTCTTCAAAAACTAATGTTAAATTAACAATGGAGGCGCTTATAATGTAGCGATTAGAGTCGGTGGAAGTGGATTCAACTAGGCGAGTTCAAATCCCGAACGATACTGTTTGCATTTCATATATCACTAATATCCCATTCTCCCTACAGATATGTGTAATATTTCTCTGAATTATTTTAGACGAGGCTTGATAATTTGTATTATTTGTATTATTCGGACTAATGTCCTTATCTTCATTGTTATCTGTATAACATTTCGGCCGATGTGCCCTCTGGCCTTTTTCAGGTATTTCTTGTCGGATACCCCCATGGACTGAATAAATGGTTAGGTTCAAAGTTCCATGATGGCTTCCGATTACAACAAAAGGTTCCCGATTACGACAATAAGGTTCCCGAGTCCGAGAAAGAATTACCTCAAGAAGGCACATCGGTCGAAACATTGTACAGATAACAATGAAGATGAGGAAAATAGTCCAAATTATGCAAAAAGTACTAGCCATGTGTAAATAGAGCAGGATGGATTCTTTAACGTTGTCATGGCAATCAGTCTAGTAGAAGGAACAATCTGATTTCACACCTGACATGGAGCAGGATGGGCACCACCAAGCTGCTTTTACATGAATAGTGACCCAATGACCAAGCCAGGTTATAGTATAGGTTTATATCCTCCTTCTTTTTATAAGCGCGTGGTGTAATGGTTAAAGTCATGGGAAATAGACTCGTCGCCCCGGGTTCAAATCCCGAATATGATAATTGCATTTCACTTAGCGCTAATACCTTTGGGAAAGGTATGAATCCTACTCTCCCTCCAGCTATGGATAAATAGTAGGGCAGACTGAGCTCTTTAAACGCAACCGGTCTAGGAGAATGACAACTCTGAATTCAAACCTGTTAAACCCCACTTAAGAAATTGACATATCCTGCTCGTGCGGAGGAGTTGGTGTATATAATATATATATATTATATATATATATATATATATGTGTGGGTGTGTGTGTGTGGATTGTATATATATCATATAGTCCTTATGTATATGTGTGCATATTTATATAAATACATATATGTACATATATATAGGCATATATATATATATAGATTATATGATATGTATGACTACATGATATAGCCATAAATACACATTTATATATACACATAGTTTATATATATATATATATATATATATATATATTATATATATATATATATATATATATATATGTATGTATAAAGACTTTCAAATGTGTGAAAGCAGACTGGTAAGAAATTAAAGAAAAATTATCTATGTAAACGTAATATATATATATATATATATATATATATATATATAATATATATATATAAACTTTGTGGTAAGAGTCAATAGATTCCTCCAAATATTTGCTTGACAATCATTGATACTAAACGAATGTTATTATTTTCACCTGCACTAAAAACGAAAGATGTTTATTCATAATTGCGTAAACACCTGGCGACCATATTTAAAAATTCAATCTTTTCTATATTTTCTCTCTATTAAGTTCGTGTTTTTGAAGGAAAATAATAAAACCAAAAATGAAAATGAAATGCCTCGACAGAGGCTTAGAAATTTATATTTGCGCAGAATGATAACCCGCGGGTTTTTCTTTGTTCATCGTCGATTTCAGCCGAAGAAAAAAAACATTCGTCAAGACAGAAGATTTCATCACGAGAAAATCGCCAGAATATCAAGGCTAAATAAAAGGTCGCTTATTATTCAGTTGGATTCTCATAAAATCTTCTATTATCAACATAATCACACATTAACCTTCAATGAAAACAGTTTTGGTTTGTTATTGGTCTGAATCTTTCAGATGAGGCTTGATGTGTGTATAAATTATATATATATATATATATATATATATATATATATATATATCTTATTATAATGGAGATTGTGTGTTTTTCTGTCTGTAACCGAAACTATATTACTACTCAAGTCACAATTCCCTTAATTATTTACGTCAAATTCTCAATGATTTCATTCTTTTAAACCTTCAGTTATTAATAAAAATTGTCTTACATTATTAATACTGTTGACCATATCTACGTACTAATAACATGCAATTGTATTTATATATACAACAAAATGGCGGTTTACAGTTTGAACGAGAAGGCTAATTTGCATACTTATATTTAAAATTTTATTTTAATAAATATGTGCTTGGTATTATTGATTTCTAATTGTTTGGGTTTATCTTAAGAAATATAAACAGCAATCTCGTGGATAAATCTTAAAAGAAATTTATTTACAAGAAGAAATAACTGTAATATTATCCTTTACTTCCTATTCTTACTAAATAGTTAAATTAGGAAAATTTACCAATGAAAGAGGGGAGTAATGGAAAATGATGGAAGGGTTAGTTTCAAAGTTGTTCTATTTTTCGATTATACCCCCTCTGTTGCAGATCTTTTTATCTGCATTCTTAGTCATTTTCATTAGCCTTTCTAATTTAATATGATATTTTATTATATCAAAACTTAAATACTTGCACCCGGAGGGTGCATATATTTGCTAGTTATTATAATGGAGATTGTGGGTTTGTCTGTCTGTAACCGAAACTATGTTACTATACAAGTCACAATTCCCTTAGTTATCTACATCACATTCTCCATGATTTTATTTATATTTAAACCTCAATTATTAATAAAATTGTTTTACATTATTAATACTGTTGACTATATCTACATACTAATAACATACAATTGTATTTATATATACAAAAAATAGCGGTTTGCAGTGTGAACGGGAAGGCTAATTTTCATATTGATATAAAAATGTGATTTTAATAAATATGTGCTTAGTATTATTGATTTCTAATTGTTTGGTTTTATCTTAATGAATATGAGCAAAAATCTCTCCAATAAATCTTAAAAGAAATCCAATAACAATATTAACAGTAATTCTATTCTTTACTTCCTAATTTAACTAAATAGTTAAATTATGAAAATTTAACAATGAAAGACTAGAGTGAAGAAAAAACAAGTTTTAGTTGTTTCCCCTCTGTGTCAAATCTTTTTATCTGAATCTTATTTAGTTTCATTAGCCTTTCTAAGTTAACATAACATTTTATTACAATAAAACTTAAATGCTTGCACCCGGAGGGTGCATATATTTGCTAGTATATATAAAGATAGAAAGTGGATTATCGGTGAAAATGGGCACGATCCTTGGAGGTGCAAAATTCAGGGGTTAAGTCAGCGATATAACAAATACAAAGTGCTCAATACGAAGTAGAGCAAATTTATTAAAAATGGATACAAAAGAAACCTACTCGAGTTTCACCATGAGGATCTTCCGGGTTAAATCCACTGAATTAATCGAGGTATCGATTAATTGCAGCCGATCATACATGTGTTCACTGTATAAGATGTTACGTTATTAGGGACGCTTGTTTAAACGGGACTAGACGTAACGCTCATCTGTCCCAAGATGCCAACTTCTCACACTTAAATCAAGGGGTCAGGTATTGCCTGAGGGATAGCCCCCTGGGATCAACGCTATTAGCTTATAAAGTCCAGAGCTGAAGCCACTGGACCCTCGGCTGGGCCAGGTCTATATGCCTCTTCATTGGAGGCGCATGGTCTAATGGTTAGAGTTGCTGGAAATGGACTCGCCGACCCAAATTCAGTTCCTGGACGGAGCTGTTTGCATTTCACATGGCGCTAATGGTATGAATCCAATTCTCCATTCAGCTATCGGAAAATAGCAGGGCAGACTGGGCTCTTTAATCATGGCTAGGTAACCAGTCTAGTAGAAGGAAAACTCTGAATTCAAACCTGTTAAACTCCGCTTAAGAAATTGACCTTGTGTCGCATCCTGCTCGTGCGGAGTTGTTGGTGAATATATATATATATATATATATATATATATATATATAATATATATATAATATGCCTCTTCATTATATTAGAAACTTTTGCCAACCTGAAATATAGAATAAAATCAATCTCGTTATTTTCTAGACAAATTTGTATTATAGAATTAAATATTTGAGGCTCCTTTTTTGTAATATTAGGATTTACATTTTTCATTTCATCTTGGACGATTTGGCAGTCTCATTTTTAAGCAGAGGTTGTTGCAGGATGAAAATGGCCGTACTTTTAATGAACACGAGTATTAATATAATAATAATAATAATAATAATAATAATAATAATAATAATAATAATATTGTCAACTGGTGGATTTTGCAGTGCCAGCAGATCACAGGGTGAAGCTAAAGGAAAATGAAAAAATGGACAAATATCTAGACCTTGCCAGAGAACTGAAAAAGTTATGGAATATGAAAGTGAGAGTGATACCAATTATGGTTGGTGCACTTGGAACAGTCCCAAAAGGATTAGAAAAGGGTTTGGAAAGTTTGGATATCAGAGGAAGGATTGAAACCATTCAGAACACTGCACTGCTGCAATCTGCCAGAATACTCAGAAGAGTCCTGGAAACCTGAGGAGACTTGCTGTCACTCAGATTCCAGTGAAAGACCATCAGCTAATGCTGATGTGAAAACTCAAATGGAGTAAATAATAATAATAATAATAATAATAATAATAATAATAATAATAATAATAATATATCTTATTATAATGGAGACTATGTAACTGTCTGTAACATTTTTAACTAGAGGCGATTGCAAAATAATAACGGTCATACTATTAAGGAACATGAGTATTAATATATAGATATAGATGATCTAATGTCTCTAAATTAACTTTTTAAAAAAAATTATTTTT
>CM042159.1:43369496-43384496 GCA_023376005.1 Doryteuthis pealeii | reverse complement strand
CCGAGTCCAACAAGAAATACCTGAAGAAGGCCGGAGGGTATATCGGCCGAAATGTTGTACAAATAACAATGAAGATGGGGACAATAGTCCGATAACGCTATAATACAGGTAGTTCCTGTTTTGTTATATTTTATAACAAAAAACATAATTTACTTAAATTTTGATACCTTTTAATCACACATGGATAATTCCATGTCAAATCACCAAGGACATGTCACCCGCCCTGCAATTCTTCTGAAATTTTGTCCCATCTTTGCCTCGTGAAAGAGGTTTGAGAGGCAAACATTATTCCAGTGACGAGGAAGTGAAATCTATAGTGAAGAATTGGCTCAAAGAACAGTCAACAGAATTTTACGGGTGAAGGGATACATGACCTCATTCAAAGGTGAAACATTACTATTGAGATAAACGGTAATTATGTGGAGAGGTAGGATGTGATCCACAGAGGACCAGCTTCGTTTTGATGAATATACATATTCCTGTGTTTGTAATTATACATGTCCTAAGTAAAATAGCATTACTTTTGACTCAACCTCGTATTTATAAGCTTATATATTTTAGATGTAAATATCATCGTAATTTATTTTAATTTTTAATGTAAAAACAAATAGTAAAAAAATTTTCGATTTCAATTTCAATTTGATGCATAATTTTATGAATATTATGTAAATTGTTTGTGATTTGATATATTCTAACATTCATTTATATATTATATATATATATATATATATATATATAATATATATATATTATATAGTAAAAAATAAACAGAAGATTTAGATTTTAGCTTTATAGCCTATTTCAGGAAGCCTAGAGAGCAAGCCATTCCAATAATCAGATTGGTAACTGATGATTATGCATAATGCTAAAAATCTAAATCTCTGTTATATGTTTTTACTTATATAATTGCTCTGTGATCTGCTGCTGACTCTGCAAACTACGAACTTAAAAAAAACTTCTATGTCTAAAGGAAAGTTTCTACTCCGGATTATTATATAGTATATATATATATATATATATATATAATATATATATATATATATATATATATATATATAATTTAATATACCAAGCGTGTTGGTAAATCCTTGCGGTGAGAAAAAAACCAACAAATAGTTTGATTGTAAAAATATACTACCAAACCTCAACCAGGGAGAAAAAAATTTTGAAAAAAGAGAAAAGACCAAAATAGTCGTACCAACAAAAAATAATCTATTGTACAGTATTTGGCCAAAAGAAAAAACATTTATATGTATGTTATATATGTATATAAGATAATATATATATTCATATAACCGCTAGGAGAAAACTAATAAGAAAAGTGCTCGATACCTAAGTAGAGTCAATAATAAAGATAAATCTAATGAGTCAGACGAACCTACTATTAGTGTTTCGCATAAAGCTCTTCAGGGCTAAATCTGACCTCAATTTTAGCCAGAAGAGCTTTATGCGAAACTAAAGTAGGTTCGTCTGACTCATTAGATTTATCTATATATATATATATATATATATATATATATATATAGAATATAGTGAACAAAAAGTAATAAGACAAGCAGGAATATTTCTTATATGTTATTTATTCTCAACTAGTTTCGACCTTTGGTCATCGTCAGGAGAAAATTTCTTATGTAATAATTGTTTATAGATTTTTTGAAAGGGACATTATAGAAGAACTATAAAATGAAGTGTTTGAGGGTTTGACATGCTATTAAATCCGGGTAGACGAGTGTGTCTATAGTAGCAGTCCATTTGTTCATGAAGAACCTCTATGAGGTGGGTTATTTTTTTTAATGATCTTATATATGTGAGGGAGGGTTCAGGGAGTTGTGTATAGACTATATGTGTATACATATAAATGTATGTGTGTGTTTACATATGATTGTGTTAATGTGAGTGTGTGTAGTATCTCGTATAATATATATATATATATATATATATATATATAATAAAACGTGGAATATAGGATTATCAAATGTATGTAATTTGTAAATTGGTAAATTCCGATTTTATTGCACGAAAATTATCTCCGACTTGTATAGTATATAATCTAATCTCCTGCTACGACAATGGGCGCAATTTTTAATTACTCCATTCATAAAATCCTTATTTTACGGTTTTTCTGTGAGTGACTGAGTATATGAATGAAAATAAATCCTAAATCTAATGTTTGAGATGTGTGCTAATTTGTATGAATTCTTTTGAGCAGAGTAGATGCAAACCTTCATCAACGTGACGACATGAATAGCAACACTGAACTTTTCTAAATACCAAAAACATAATAAAATAATGAAAAAAAAAGTAGTTTTACGCTTTTTTTTTATCACAGAAATCCACATTTTCTGCTTCTTTGCAATCATTGAAAGATTGGAAAAAAAAAAGTGCAACAAAAAGTACATGTTAGAATTTCTTTTAAAATCGTCGAAGAAAGAATTGAAAAAAATACCAAAAGAGGTACAAATGTTTGAGAAAGACTCGTGTGTGTTCTATTAATAGGATTTCAATAAAAAGCATTCTCAACAAGAGACTGAAGTATGCCACGTTTCTATTGTCCATATGTTGTTTTTCTCTCCCCCCTTTCTATTTCTCTCTCTCTCTCTCTTTCTTTCTCTCTCACTCATCTCTCTCTCTCTCTCAAACTCTTTCTCTTACATCTCTGTCTGTCTGTCTGTCTGTCTCTCAGAAAAAGGACTAAGTTTGTTTGGAACATGTCGTTCCTTACTTTCTGGTATGGTGAGAAATTTAATATAAATTACACACGCAATAAAACGACGGGTATAGGGCGCCGGGTTAGCTCAGTCCGTAGAGGTTCGGCTAGAAACAACAAGGTTCCTAGTTCATACTGGTCCGCGCTAACTCAGCGTATGAGTAGCACAGGGATATGTGCGGTAAAGTAAGGAGCTGATGGTAGGTGTGGCGCTCCACCTCAATGCTAAAACAATCTCCTTTGTCTAGCCTTTGAAAAGGAGATAGACTCCCTCGCTGACTGGCTGATGCCGACTTTAGGCCGCCCCGTCGACTTTACTTATATATATATACATATAAGGTGTGTCAAAAAAGTATCAAGTTCTTTGTACTTTTTGACAACATATTATATATATATATATATATATATATATATTAAGAATTTTGAAAAAACAAGTGTTCCGAAAATAGATTAATTATTTTTATCGATGTTAAACATTTCGCTTCTTTAAACCTTCATCAGGATGTATCTTGGGGTGAAGAAATTGATGGACGTTTTATAGATGACAGGAGATGAAACTCTTTATAAAATTTTTTTGTTGTGTTACTGTATTTGTTCAGCGTATATTTTTGAAAGAAAGTCGCGATCCACGATATATATAATATTGTGCAATATACTTAAGGAGCAATTGTTACTATTGGTTTCCAAGCAACATGTTAGCTACTTTTCTACAAGACAACGCACCTGTTAAGAAATGCATGAATGATAAATGTTTATTTTGTGAGCTGAATTTCTTATTTCTCCGCGTTATTGTGAAAATTAGTGTGTATACGTTCAGATACGCCTACAGCTCATGTTCCACACATCCTACGCGCATTGTTCCAAACCCTCTTCGTCGTCTCGTTTATTCCCCTAATTATATATATATATATATATAATATAAATATATATATATATATATATATATATATATATATATACTATATAAGTTTGTTATAAACTGTACAGACAATTCCTGTCGGACAAGTTTTTCATTGATCCGGTCCAATTTTCGGGGCATCTTTCTGGTGTCGGGTGTAACTGGTATAACACTCCCCAAAGGTTCAAAACGAGTAGTAGCAAGGAATTAGAAGTGGAGCGTAATAACTATTGGTAGTTAGGAGTTATTACCTCCCACTTCTAATTCCTTGCTACTACTCGTCTCGTTCTCGTTAAAAACGAGACACGAAATCATACCATCGTTTCCGTCTGAGGATGGCAAATTGTATTGCCGAAAGCGGTCGTTTGGAAACTTTGGGGGACTTTATACCAGTTACACCCGACACCAGAAAGATGGCCGAAAATTGGAAAGGATCAATAAAAAACTTGTCCGACAGGAATTGTCTGTACAGTTTAACAAAACTTGTATAAAAGAAAAATGTGCCAAAATATACTTATTTATATATATTATATATATATATAATATATATATATATATATATATATATATATACACTAGTAGAAATACAAGGTCCTTGATCAGAATAAGAGGATTTTACGAAAACCAAGGAGAGCCAGAACATGAAAAGAGGAGAGAGAAATCAATTTTAACAATAAAAGAAGCTAAGAATTTGTATTATAATATTTGTTTATGTTATGAATGATTTTTGTTTACATTTAAAATTCATCTTAAAAATGTAATCCTAAAATCGTGAGTAGTTTAAAACATAATCTTAATTTCTAAAAGCTGAGTTTACTAAATATATTAGTAATAGCATATATATATATATATATATATTATATAATACTATTATATATTATATATATATATATTTTATTAAGGTTTATTTATTTGGATGTCTGTTTATTTATAGAATCATTGCTGAATAAAATATGTATATTAAATATTTTATTTTTGCTTGAGGCAATTACAATGCGAATATTGCATAAATTCGATGCTGAAGTCCCGGTTTCGATTTCTGTCTGATGGAAATCGTTAGTATATATCGCTGATGAGACTTAATAAAGTTGAAACAGTCTGTACGATATTCTACACACCGAGTGATTCTTTGCGAAATTCACTTATCATTGTTATCTTCTATAATTATCGAATTAATGCGATATTCGCATTGTAATTGCCGTCAAGGAAAAATATAAAATATTTAATATACATAGATCCCAAGTGCATATTAAACTTTTTGAAAAGAACTGGCCTCCTATCAAGGATGTAAGTTCATAGACCTACAAAAATCACCCACACATTCTCTTGATGTTCAAATCCTCAACAGAAAACTTGATTTCAAAAATAAGTAAACCCCTATCACTATACCTAATTACCAATAGAAGCAAGATCTGTAATGATATGCAGGTGGCTGCACACATGGCAGCTGTAAAGAAAGAAAATAAAAAAACATGTATTCAGCATAGAATAATCTAATGGGTTGACATGGCGTAAAAATCCAACCAACCAACCAACCAACCAACCAAGTATTAGATATATTAGTATTAGAAAAGACAATACATATTTGTATTAGATAAGTATATATATATTATTATATATATAATTACTATTACATAAGCACACACACACACGTACACACACAAACATAAGTGTTGAAATGATAATAAAAAATAAAGGAAAGAAAATGGTGAATGGATAAAATGGTTTAATGAAATGCCAACACGTGCTTCAACCGAGAGGTTGTCCTTGTACATATTGTATTCTATTTCCATTTTATTTTATATATATATTATAATATATATATATAATATATTTTGTAAATGTATAAGGAGTAACTTACCGGTGGGTATGAGTACGATCGTTGGAAGCGCACAGTATCCAGTGGTTAAGATTGAGAAAAAACCAATACAAAGTGCTCAATACAATGTAGAGCAAAAATTCATTTTTTAATAAAAAATTTATTTTAAAAACAATTTATTTTATTAAAATATATATATATATATTATATATATTATATATATATATATATATATATATATATATATATATATATACGGGCATATCTGAAAATTTTCTGATATGCACCGCTGATGATGAAGTTTATACCTCCGAAATCGATAAGACAAAAATAACATCTTTTTGTTTTTATTTTTATACGCATTGTAATTGCCTTCAAATTATTAATATATCATATAATACTTAACAATGCTTCAAGTAAATTACCAATGACTTATATATATATTATATATATATATATATATATATATATATATATATATATAATACATCATATATAAACATCAACCAAACCAACAACCAACCAACCAAACAGTTAATAGATATAACCACTCGTCTTCTTCACACGTAATGGGTAAGGTAAAATGTTTAATAAGTAAAAATAAACGGCAATTCTTTATTTTCTAAATTAACATTTATTGAACAACACAATGTTTCGTTGTATCCTCGCTGTGTCGAGCCTTGTCGTCTTAGAGATGGCTATTAAAGTGGGGCTATGATTAAAACGCAACCATACTTAAATAAGCTGAAGGAAAATTCTAGTAAGAAAATAAATGATGTGTAGTCTCCATGCAATAAATAGAATAAGCTACATTTTCTGTTTTATTCAGCTATCTTTCCCTTTTCAAGCAATTTTATTATTTCCCTCCACTGAAAACATTTTCTCGTTCTCAACGGCTAAAAAAAGAAATTAAATAAATAAAAAAGAAAGATACACACAAAGGAAATGAACGTTTTATAGCTTTCCTAGGAAATGAAGTATTTTTCATTAGGTAATTCTGTAAAAGACAGAAGTAAAGGAAATAAAGAAAGTTAAAAGTGCAATATCAGCTGATTAATCCGAATAGGAAGGAAACTTCCCAGCAAAACTGATCAGAAAAGGAAGCGTGTAATCTTCTGTTATCCTGATCAAGTTTTACACCTTCTCTATTAACTAATTTCATCCAAATCTGTTTTTGCCGATTGCTACGTTCAGTTGGGCAAATTGGGACTTTACCGCCTTTGAAACAATCATTACGTTCTTTGAAAGGAGCTAATAGTGAAGGACTCTATTCTCATCTTATGGGTCCGGGTTAGCTCAGTCGGTAGAGCGTTCGGCTAGAAACCACAAGGTTCCTAGTTCGATACCGGTCCCCGCCAACTCAGCGTTATGAGTAGCACAGGTATCTGTGCGGTAAAGTAAGGAGCTGATGGTAGGTGTGGCGCTCCACCTCAGATGCTAAAAAAACAATCTCCTTGGTCTAGCGCTATTGAAAAGGGGATAGACTCCCTCGCTGACTGGCTGATACTGACTTTAGGCCGCCCCGTCGACTTTACTTTACTTTACTATTCTCATCTACAGATTGCGCGTTTTTGTAATGGTTGCCGAAATGGACACGGCAAGACGACTTCAAATCATGATCGGGGCTGTTCGCATTTCACATAGCGCTAATACCATTGGGAAAGGTATGAAATCAACTATTCTCCATCCGGCTATGGTTAAATTGTAGGGAAGACTGGTCTCTTTTACCTTGGTGAGTGCTGTAACCTAACAAAGGTTACTAAATGAGAAAAAAGAAAACGGAGGTTCGATATGAAATGGAATCTTTATAACATTAACAAAATACAATACTCGCCAGCGACGTGAAGAAGGTAAACTAATGCTGGTGGTATAATACTACTCAGTCAGCATAATAATCCCGTATTTATGAGGAAGGGGAGATACCCATTAATGTTCATAGGCTGGGTATATATATATATACAGTTAGTCTCAATCCAGCTATTGATAAATAGTAAGCCAGACAGGGCTCTTTCATCTTGGCATCGCAAGCGGTCTATAATAAGGAAAACTCTGAATTCAAAACAAAGGGGCTCTCTTCTCGTAAATCAAAAATTAATTTGAGAGCTCCTTCTTTCCCTCCTCCTCAGCTCTACCGCCTCCTTTCCCTCCTCCTCCAAAGGATCCGCATTTTCCCGATAAAATTCGACTTTTAAAGTAATCAAATGACCGGTTTAACTTTGTCGGTAGTGTATTTGCTAAGTATTCGTAAGGGATTGAACTCATAATCTCTACGATATGAGACCATCTTGATTAAAAGTCATGAACTCTATTTTTATCTAAGTTTAGAGACTCCAATATCTCTTGTTCCCTGATTCTGGTTATACTGTAGAGATTTGGAAACCTCCTTAAACGCAAAAAATATCCTAATCTTAAATAAAAAGGACTCCACGCCCTTTATTTTCGGTAATGACTATCTTACAATATAAGTAATATGGTTAGGTATGTTAGTTTTATATATATATATATATATATAATATTATATATATATATTATATATATATATTATATATCATTAAATATATTTAAAATTCCATCCAGCTATGGGTTAAATAGTAGGGCAGACTGGGCCCTTCAGCCTTGGGTAGGTAACCAGTCTAGGAGAGGGATAACTCTGAATTCAAAATTCCTGAGGTCGGTCGTTGATTGGATTTGTGGCAACCAGTTCTTTCCTATCGACTGTGCCAAAAAGTGTGGATGGTCCAACACAAGCCTTAACCACTAGAAACAAATCACTGTGTGGGTGTTCATTGTGTGTGTGAACCCTCATGCGTCGAAAATCGACGTAAGAGTCCATAATATATATATATATATATTATATATATATATATATATATATATATATGTGTGTGTGTGTGTGTGTGTGTGTATGGGAGGCTTGTACAGAAGACCGTGCGACCTGGTGCCTCCTCGTCAAACAAGGAACGAGAAGGAGTGAAAAAAAGAGGAAAGTAGCCACCACAGAAAAGAGAGCGAAAAGGAAGGAGAGACAACAGCATCTCCAGCAAGCATCATTGTTTGTTTGCAGTCACTGCACCAGAGATTGCAATACAATAATTGGTCTGTTCAGCCACTCACGCAGTTGTAGATAAAAAAATAAATAAGTGGGCGCTACGCCATCGTCTTTAGTAGACAGGAGGATGCCAACAAAAAAATATATATATGTATATATATATATATATATATATATATATGTGTGTGTGTGTGTGTGTGTATATATATATATATATATATATGTATATAGTTATACACAGATACCGTGTTCCGGCGTTTACATCTCCTCAGTGTGGCTAGACTTAACAGCTACCTCTAGGCGAGAGAAAAACCCGACTGACTTTTCATCAGTCCGACTCCTTTCCCCTAGGCCGTCAGTAGCTGCCAGTAATAGGCAAACATTTTACAGATAAATACATACATCGGTAGATATATGTTACGATCTCCAGAGAACTCAAATCCGTAAACAACAGACGAGTATTGCTTTACGCTAACCGGTATATATATATAATATATATATATTATATATATATTATATATGTACATTTCGACTTATTAGGTCTCATCAGCAAGGTTATAGACATGGGAGACTGCTCCGTGTGTGACTCGAAACCTCGACTGCCAAGCTTACAGGCGGGGATTCTAACCACTACACCAGCTGGCCAGCCCAAATTTTTCGTTCGTTTTGAACTTATTTATATACCACTTTTTGGGGACTTATCGCACGACAGTATGAAAGTAAGTATGTTTATTTTTTGATATGGCCTTTTTAGCCGACAATTTTTGGAGGATATGTGCTTAATTGAATTCATACCTAATTACTTAATTAATGAATTTATGCAGGCATATATGTTCAAATGTAAGGCTAAACAAATCGAGAAAATGTCAATCCCTGTATGTACATTTCGACCTATTAGGTCTCATCAACAAGATTATAGACATGGGAGGCTGCTCCGTGTGTGACTCGAACCTCGACTGCCAAGCTGACAGGCGAGGATTCTAACGACTACACTAGCTGGCCTATCCAGATTTTTCGTTCGTTATATATATTATATATATATAATATATTATATATGAAGATTTTTTTTGTCATTATTTTCATAGTGAGTTCGAAGCATTAATTAAAATGTAATAATAAATTTTTTGAAGGCGTAATATGCACATTTATGTTTAAAAACATATTTATTTCTTTTTTTTCTTTTTTTTTTATATTAAGGGTCCAAATATTTTTCAAGCAAAGCTCATCGTCAGGGAATGAATTATTTTCTCATAATTTTCATCTGTATTTGGTAAATTCAATCGTGTTGTTGTTCATTGAATGTTTGGTGGTAACTGTGAAAATTTTTTTTTTTTTTTTTTTTTCCGGCGAAGATATAGTTACGCTCGGTAAATTCCGTAATAATCGGTGCGGTGATCGTGTTCCGCGGGATTTTTTGAAAATTATTTCATATATAAATTCTTTTTTCTTTTTTTTTATATACTATAAAATAATGAAGTCCTGCTCAGGGACACTGAAATGAAGATTTTTTTGTCACTATGAAAATAATTTTTTTTGTCACTATGAAAATAATGACAAAAAATTTTTTTGTCACTATGAAAATATGACAAAAAATTCATTTCAGTGTCCCTGAGCAGGACTTCATTATTTTATAGTATTATAAAAAAAAGAAAAAAGAATTTATATATGAAATATTTTCAAAAAATCCGCGGAACACGATCACGCACCGATTTATTACGGAATTTACCGAGCGTAACTATATCTTCGCCGGAAAAAAAAAAAAAAAAAAAATTTTTCACAGTTACCACCAAACATTCAATGAACAACAACAGATTGAATTTACCAAATACAGATGAAAATTATGAGAAAATAATTCATTCCCTGATGATGAGCTTTGCTTGAAAATATTTGGACCCTTAATATAAAAAAAAAAAGAAAAAAAGAAATAAATATGTTTTTTAAACATAAATGTGCATTATTACGCCTTCAAAAAATTTATTATTACATTTTAATTAATGCTTCGAACTCAGTATGAAAATAATGACAAAAAAAATTGTTATATAATCGCTGCCCCTTCAGCACCTATATTTGTGGCCTTGTGCCAGACTTGGAATAGAACCCTTAGAAAAATGTACTACCGATTATCTTAGATTGCTGGGTGGTCTTTTTTAGAATCACCGAAAAAGTAGTTAGGATAGATAACATCTTTTAATGAGGGAAAGCAGACGATAAGTCTAGGATTAAGGAAAAACCAGTCCTCTGGGCACCAATAAGCCTTTGATCTTAGCTTCATGAACTCTGTGTGACCAGAGAGATTGGAACAAATAGAAAGAATCGAAATGTCTCGAACGTTCTAGGGTGGAACCTTCTGGAGGATTGTTTAGAAATACTATTTAAGACCCGCGAACAGGATCACAAGGGTCAGTTGCAGTTGGATTTGGAGTGAGTTGGGTTGGAGTCTGCGAGCAGAGCAGTTGGTTTGCGTCCGCGTTCGGAGGAGGAGAGTCAGGCAGAAATCGGGGCCAGTGATCGTATGGAACTGTAGTCGCTAAGGACGATAAGGAGAGGCTGAGAAAAGCTTGTTCACCGAGAAGTTTACTAAGGACTAAAAACTCGCAGTTGAATCCAGTTAAAATACACCTCTTGCTAAGACAGATTATTCGGGGCTCTCTCTCTCTCAAAAGTTAGAAGAAGTTTGAAACATAATAAAACTTTGAGAAGTAAAAACCTGGTGTTGTTGTCTGCTCTATTTACAACGAAAGAAATATCTTTATGAATGGACTCACGATGCAAACAAGATAGTAAGGTCACTATCGCAAAGAAATCGTACTCATGAATGAAAGTCATTAAAGTGTAAACTTGTCAACACGTCAATTGGCCGTAACGAGGAGCACGCGGCGTGCGTAAACGTGATACCTTTCCCTTGACCAAAAGAAGTGGGAGAAGGATTTTGGGGCTAGCTAAGACTGACTGCTAGACCTAGATCGGTGTATGTAAACAAACGAAACTCCGTACGTACGAATGTACGAGTAGTAGTGCCGAAGAAGGAAAGGCACTAAGGTTAAATACGAACTGATCCCACTACGATACGTATAGCTAATAGAAAGCGAATACGTTACAAAATCTTCATTTCAGTGTCCCTGAGCAGGACTTCATTATTTTATAGTATTATAAAAAAAAGAAAAAAGATTTATATATGAAATAATTTTCAAAAAAAATCCCGCGGAACACGATCACCGCACCGATTTATTACGGAATTTACCGAGCGTAACTATATCTTCGCCGGAAAAAAAAAAAAAAAAAAAAAAAATTTTCACAGTTACCACCAAACATTCAATGAACAACAACACGATTGAATTTACCAAATACAGATGAAATTATGAGAAAATAATTCATTCCCTGATGATGAGCTTTGCTTGAAATATTTGGACCCTTAATATGAAAAAAAAAAAAGAAAAAAAAGAAATATGTTTTTTAAACATAAATGTGCATTATTACGCCTTCAAAAAAATTTATTATTACATTTTAATTAATGCTTCGAACTCACTATGAAAATATGACAAAAAAAATCTTCATTTCAGTGTCCCTGAGCAGGACTTCATTATTTTATAGTATTTATAAAAAAAAGAAAAAAGAATTTATATATGAAATAATTTTCAAAAAATCCGCGGAACACGATCACCGCACCGATTTATTACGGAATTTACCGAGCGTAACTATATCTTCGCCCGGAAAAAAAAAAAAAAAAAAAAAATTTTTCACAGTTCCACCAAACATTCAATGAAAACAACACGATTGAATTTACCAAATACAGATGAAAATTATGAGAAAATAATTCATTCCCTGATGATGAGCTTTGCTTGAAAATATTTGGACCCTTAATATGAAAAAAAAAGAAAAAAAGATAATATGTTTTTTAAACATAAATGTGCATTATTACGCCTTCAAAAAATTTATTAATATATATATATATATATATATATATATATATATATATTATATATATATGTTTTCCTGTTCACACTCTTCTGCCTTGGATCTCTTCCACTTTGCTTTCCATCTTCCATCATGAAAATACGACAGATCTGAGTTTTAGAAAGATTTTAATGGTATCATGAAGTTCCTGCTTCTTTTATTCTTTGTCTTTTAATATATGTAAGTACTGCTAGTTTTCCTCTAAATAAGATTAAATAGCAAAACTTAAATAAATGCAACTACTCCATTCATTTTTGATAATGACTATCTCACGATCCATGGATAATATGGGCAAGTAATACTAGCTTTATTAATGTATATATTTTTGTCCTACCCTTCTCCCTTGCGTCATTCTCACCCTGCTCTCCATCGGATGAATTCTTCCATTATGAATGTATGACAGAGCTCGGTTGCAGAAAGCTTTTAATGATATCATAAAGTTCCCGACTTCTTTATTTTTTGGCTTTTGATATGGGTAAATATGCTAGTTTTAGTAATATATACACATTGTTCTTTTTTTTTTCCATTGTTTTCTCCCTTTCCGCTTGATCTTTCACCTTGCTCTCCTTTGCATTCGCCTTACTCTCTATCAAATAATCTCTTCCGAAATGGACATCTGACAGATCTGGGTTGTAGTAAGCTTTTAATGGTACCATAAACTCTCCGGCTTCTTTATTATTTGTCTTTTAATATGACCTCTTTTATCAGGAACGTACGACAGAGCTTAGTGTGACAGAGCTTGGATGTAGAAAGCTTAATAGTATTATAACGTTCCTGGCATTTGTTTATTCTTTGTCATATAATATCAGTAAGTACTGCTAGTCCTTCTCTAAAGAAGTGGCTAAACCTAAATATGTTACATAATATATGCGGTTGCATAAGATTATTGTCAATCCCCTGTATTTCTAAAGGGATGGCCCTGTTCATATCACAGGCGGGACTTTCCATGGAATATTACAGAAAGCCTGCGAAATACGTGGTCACGTGGGACCTGGTTGGGTCTTCAGTTTCAGTTTGGACGTCGGGCTGAGAAGATCTACTGCCTTAACTGGAACTCACTGCATACGCGCGCTATGTTAGTCAGATGAAAAATGTTTAGTTAAGAAATAAAAGCTTACGAAAATAATATGGTTTTGTGGTTAATGAATGTCTTGGTAACAAGACTGACCTAGAAGACCAAGACGAAGTCCAGACGCTAGAAGAATAGAAGTAAGAAAGTAAAGAAAAGGGTATGCAACAAATAAAAGTCACTCTATACCCTTCATTTTTTTGATAATGATTATCTTACGATCCAGATGTAATATGGAAAAGTATCCCAGTTTACGTAATCTGTAAATATTGATTTCCCTTTTACTTATTTTCTCCCTTGCACCTCTTTCACCTTGTTCGCTATCATATGAACTCTTCCAAAATGAACATACGACAGACCTGAGTTGTAGAAAGCTTTTAATGGTATCATAACGTTCCTGTTTCGTCTTCTCCTCCGTCTTGTAATATGTGTTCGTAAGGCTAGTCTTCTTCTTAAGAAGAATGTTTGGTGTGGCTGGTTTTGTTTTACGGCATATCAACTTCTGTGGGTCATTTAAAGCCGACAATATTTTGAAATAAATTAATTCTTAATAGATACTCAAATTTTTATAAACATTTTTTCTATTTAACTAATAGATGGGACCCTAACAGGTACTACCACTCCGGATTAGAGTGAAACAGGGAGCAATGGTGATAAAGGGGTGCTCCTCATTCCCCAGACCTCCAGAACAGGAACCTCACTATCAGATAGAGTTTACCGTCATTCCCAGTACCTGATGACCATCAGCCACCGCCTTCTAGCACATATATAATAAAAAAGGGTTGGGTCTTGCCAAAAGGGCAAATAGGGTAGGAGCAATGATATAGGTGCTAGGGCTGACGTGACCAGCGGATTGAGCAGAGGGGGCTTCTCTCCCCGACCGTCTAGCCCAAGTAAGAGCCCAAATGGAGTGTTGCGTGTCATGGACTGTTCAGTCACCTGGGTTCCATCCTTAAGCAACACGAGTCGCAACCCACGGCCAACAGGTGTGGAGAGGTGCAGTCGGTGTATTCTAAAGCCTCAGCTGAGTGGGCTGAGATGAGAATAAGTATCCTAAACATAAATTGAATACTTATTGATAAACTTACACAATGCCTGGGGATATTGTGATTTACGCAGTGATGTAGTTTCAGTTACAGACAGACAGACAGACATCGTATCTCCATTATAATAAGATGTTAGATGATCATTTGCATCTGGCTATAGAAAAGCCACTATGTAGAATAGAAAAAAAAACAAAGTATTCCAAAAAAGATTAATTTATTCTTGATGGTGAAGTCGATGTTTAAACGTTTCGGTTTATATTAAACCTTCATCAGGACAATAATTAGAATGGAAAAATTGTTGTCAAAACAGTGATAAATTTACTCCTTTGATTTTTGATAATAACTATTTCACGATTCGTGGGTAATATGGGTAAGTATGCTAATATTATTAAAATGGAGATTGTTGGTTAGTCTGTCTGTAACCGAAACTATATTACTATACAAGTCACAATTCCTTT
>CM042159.1:43359496-43364496 GCA_023376005.1 Doryteuthis pealeii | reverse complement strand
CGGCTGGTCACGTCAAGCCTTACCCCTATGTAATTGTCCCGACCCTATTGCTCTTATGGATGGCAGTGGCTGGGGGTCTTCATATCCTGGTAATAACGTTAAACCATCTGATGGTGAAATTCCAGTTCTGGAGGTCTGGGGAATGTGGAGTACCCCTTCATTGCCCGATGGTTCACTCAGGTTCGGAATAGTAGTACATGTTAGGGTCCCATCTATGGGTTAAATGGAAAAATATGCTTATTAAAAAAATGAACGTGCATTAAGAATGAATTTATTTCAAAACTTTGTCGGCATTAAATAACCCATTGTGGTTGATATGCCGAAAAAAAAGAAACTTTCTCTTTCTTTTTTTCTTGTAAGTGGTTTATTCTTTCTTCCTTCTTTTTCTTTCTTTTTCTTGCTAAATTTAGCTGCTAGATATTTTAAAAGATCAGTGCGTATTATATACGATAATTTCAAAAGAATTTCATGGTCCAAATTTAGAGTTGCGTCTTATACATGATTGTATGTTATAAACAAATAATTACGGCAGTTGAAATAATATTTGAGAAAAGATAAAGAACGAAGAATTTTTACACAATTTAGAAATGTATATTGGCTATTGTTTGACTGAGTCCTTAAAAAATAAAAAAATAAAGAAGTACATCTTCTGTGTGAGAAAGATTACTTATCATTCATCAGCCTTAAAAATGCGTCTGAATATTGTAGACATTTTTCTAATTGATTCGAGACCAGGTTTTTAAAAGATATACGTACGTATACATCCACCCATCCATATATATATATATATATATATATATATATATATATATATATATATATATTATGTGTGTGTGTGTGTGTGTGTGTGTGTGTGTGTTAGTATATATATATATATATATATATATATATATATATATATATATATATAATGAGCAAGTCGTACTGTTAAAAATAAAATGGAGAATATTAAAAATACTCTCGGATATAACAGAAGAAAAAAAATCGAAAAAAAAAAAAATCTTTAAGTTATTTAAAAATTAGAAGTAAAATTATTCCTCATTTAAAATTCTACTCAAGTTAAACAGAAATAAAGTAAAATTATCACGTCGCTTTTAGATTTAAAGTGAAAATATCATTTTTGTTTTTGTTAAGAAATATAGTCCGGCATTCATTTTACTTTTTTGAATACGAAAGTACGAACAGTGTATTTGTAAATATTTACTGACTTCCAACCATGTCAGTCGAACCCAAGGAGTGTAGTATCGTATGCAAATAAGGTATTACTATAAAAGCAGTCTGCCTTGTTAGAAAGGCAGACGGTTACTACATTTGCCTAATACAACGTATGTTCCCGAGATTATTCACATTATAGCAATATGGCGTCGCCAATAGCATCCTTAAGTTTCTTAGAGGACACAAATTTCGTCGTAATTTGAATTAGATGTTTCCCAACATTAGTTAGGGTGAAGAAGTTAAAAGACCAGAAAGCATCAGGGGGAAGAACGAAATTACGGATTTATTTTTGGCTTCCGTGGGATGTGATGCCGTACAAATATTATCAAAAAGAAGATTTTTTGCTGGGATGGGGGGTGGGAGTGTAAAGAGTTTGTAATTCGTTATTACTTTGTAGTGAAATCTGTCTTTCGCGGAAAATGTTTCTAACTCATAACTACAGTGCAGTAAAATGTTGTGTTTTGCTCGACTGTTGTGTGAGCCAACGTTTTTTAAATTTTTTTTTATTTTCTAAGTTTCGGTTCCCGAGGTTGCTCGGTTGCAGTACCGCGCCAGTGGTGTTTGTTACAATCTGCTGTTACCTTTCTGTAATCGATCAACCGGGGGTAAAGCCAATTAACAGTTATTGCGAGAATTCTCTTTTCCCTAATGGTATACCCTAAAGTACTGGAAAATTTAACGTATGAAGAAATCTTAAATATTATAAAAATGAACATATGTCCGAAGAAGAAACTTGTTATTGTGGAAAGTACCAAGTATCTGGAAACCAATAAGAACCCAAATGAAACGGTGAGGCAATTTTGCATCAGTTAAAAGAAACAACGAGATATCGTGAGATTGAAAAACGGGATTCAAAAGACATGGCTATAGAAGATGAACTGATTCTTCTAAGATTAATTGAAGGCATGGATAAAGTTGCACGTCATGGGCCTTTCAACCATGGATGTAAATACCTTGGTACCCCCTCACTATAATCTGATTGGACAGTGTCATGTATAAATAGTCGACACAGTGTTGGTCCTATACCTAATGCCCCCAACCCGCCCAGGCGGGGGTCCAGTGCGGTTCGGCCACTGGACCGGTGAGATGGTAAATTATTAGCGTCGATCCCAGAGGGCCATCCCTCCAGGCAATACCTGCCCCCTTGACTTAAAGGGGCAGGGCTGGGTTTATTGCCCAGCGCCTGAGGCGCCCCCTTGAAGGGGAATGCCGACGGGATCGACGCAATTTTTCTACCCACCACCCATGATTCTCGGCTTGTGGGTGGTCCCCCATAAATAGGGCCTTCGTGCCTGACTCGGTACGCGTGGGGTACTGGGAAAATAAACCTAATGCTTACAAGCTAAACTTACTCGCTAGACGACACCACGACTGCTCGGCAGACAGAATGCTATTCGACATACCAATTACTACTGCGATAATATACCAAATACCAACTTCAGAATATATCCCTTAACCTGGATATATCATATTCTTAAGCATCATCCGTCACCACCCATGGCCAACTGGTTTTTTGTACCCCTCTGCAGTGGCGCAAGTTGGTGTATTCTACAGGCCGTTCACATTCTATGATACATAGAGTAGAACCTTTCCCTTTTTTGTAATTTTTAAATTGACTGCCAGAAATAAACACGAATAAACAGCGAAAACAGACAACTGGCATTTATGTCAGCAGAGCGAATCTCTCACTTTAAAATGCCATTGACATTGGGAATTAACAAATTATTTCAAGAAGGACCAACGTGTAAAATGACAACAAAGAAAATAGCTCAAATCTAATAATTCCTGAACTAGTGACAATTACACACTTGCAAAACTACAGACGGTACGTCGAGTTTGGATATTTAAAAGCCGCGTAAAAGGCTCTGTTTGTAGAATTGCCTGTAGAATTGGTTATGTATTGGTTAAATAACCAGCGTCTCTTTTGTGATATAGTCCAGTGCACCGGCGTGAATGGCCAGGCCAGAGGTCTAGCGTTCAATCGTTTGACAGTGTGATGCGCACTTTCATGTTTCCTATCTTCGACTTGCTTTGCTAAGCAATAATTTCGGGTTAAGCACTTTCTTTAAGAATCAAAAGCAAGATAACTTTGATCACAGACTGACCCAGACGGGGCATTGTGGATGGCGGGAAGTGCCAGTGACGACCAAGTTTTATTAAAGGGTGGGTTATGTCAGATATAATAAGCATGCATATTGAGAATGGGGGTATAAGGTGGAGGGGGATATCATATTTTCGCCTCATTTCTTTCTTTATTTCTTTCCTTCTTTCTTTCTTTTTCTTTCTTTCTTTTTTTTTTTCGGTCAATTTGCTTCATTTTCTTTTTCGTTGTTTATTTTGTTGCATCTTTTTTTAATCACTCTTTCAATTTATATTTTCTCTTTTGCTTGTTTTTTTATATTTATTTTCTTTTTGGTTTCACCCCCCCCCTAATGGTTGATTTTTCCTATTCTGTTTATTCCTTTGATTTCTCTCTTTGATGGGATCATCTTTTCTGTTTTCCTTCCTTCATTCATTTATTCATCCAATTCACTCATTTTTTCTTTCATTCTGGATTCCTGCGTTTTTGTTGTTGTTTTTTTTTGCTAAAAAAGATTCATTATTTTTACTTCTCTTTTCTTTTGTTTCTTTCTCTCTTTCTTACGTTTTTCTTTCTTTAATTCTTTGTTTAGTTCCTTTCTTTTTTCTTTCTTTGTTCTTCTTTCTTTCTTGATTCTTTCTTCAATCTAATTCTTTCTTTCTTTCTTTAATTAATTCTTTCTTCTTTCTTTCTTTAATTTAATTCTTTCTTTCTTTCTTTAATTTAATTCTTTCTTTCTTCTTTCTTTTTCTTTCTTTCTTTCTTTCTTTCATTGATTCTTTCTTTCTTTCTTTCTTTCTTTCTTTTTTTCTTTCTTTCTTTCTTTGTTTAATTTAATTCTTTCTTCTTTGATTTAATTCTTTCTTTCTTTCTTTCCTTCTTTGATTTATTATTCTTTCTGTTCTTTCTTTCTTTGATTTAATTCTTTCTTTCTTTCTTTCCTTCTTTGATTTAATTATTTCTTCTTTGTTTAATTTGATTCTTTCTTTCTTTCTTTATTTAATTCTTTCTTTCTTCTTTCTTGATTTATTATTTCTTTCTTTGTTAATTTAATTCTTTCTTTCTTGATTTAATTATTTCTTTCTTTGTTTAATTTAATTCTTTCTTTCTTTCTTTCCTTCTTTGATTTAATTATTTCTTTCTTTCTTTTTAATTCTTTCTTTCTTCTTCCTTCTTGATTTAATTATTTCTTTTTGTTTAATTTAATTCTTTCTTTCTTTGATTTAATTCTTTCTTTCTTTCTTTCCTTCTTTAATTTAATTATTTCTTTCTTTGTTTAATTTAATTCTTTCTTTCTTTCTTTCTTCTTTGATTTAATTTATTCTTCTTTTCTTTGATTTAATTCTTTCTTTCTTTCTTCTTCTTTGATTTAATTATTTTTTCTTTCTTTTTAATTCTTTCTTTCTTTCTTTCCTTCTTTGATTTAATTATTTCTTTCTTTCTTTTTTAATTTTTCTTATTTAATTCTTTCTTTCTTTCTTAATTCTTTCTTTCTTTCTTTCCTTCTTTGATTTAATTATTCTTTCTTGTTTAATTCTTCTTTCTTTCTTTGTTTAATTTAATTCTTCTTTCTTTGATTTAATTCTTTCTTTCTTTCTTCCTTCTTTGATTTAATTATTTCTTTCTTTGTTTAATTTAATTCTTTCTTTCTTCTTTCCTTCTTTGATTTAATATTTCTTTCTTTCTTTGATTTAATTCTTTCTTT
>CM042159.1:43309496-43354496 GCA_023376005.1 Doryteuthis pealeii | reverse complement strand
CTATCTATCTATCTATCTATCTATGTATTTCTGTTCATATCTATCTATCTATCTATCTATCTATCTATGTAATTTCTGTTCATATCTATCTATCTATCTATCTATCTATGAAATTCTGTTCATATCTATCTATCTATCTATCTATCTATCTATCTATCTATGTAATTCTGTTCATATCTATCTATCTATCTATCTATCTATCTATGTAATCTTGTTCATATCTATCTATCTATGAGAGTACGCAAACAGTCTGTTTGAGATGGCGAGAAGCCGACAATTCTATCTATCTATCTATCTATCTATCTATCTATCTATCTATGTAATTCTGTTCATATCTATCTATCTATCTATCTATCTATCTATGTAATTCTGTTCATATCTATCTATCTATCTATCTATCTATGTAATTCTGTCATATCTATCTATCTATCTATCTATCTATCTATCTATCTATCTATCTATCTATTTCTATCATATCTATCTATCTATGTAATTCATATCTATCTATCTATGAGTACGCAAAAAGTCTGTTTGAGATGGCGAGAGCTGACAATTCTATCTATCTATCTATCTATCTATCTATGTAATTCTGTTCACATCTATCTATCTATCTATCTATCTATCTATCTATCTATGTTATTCTGTTCATATCAATCTATTTATCTATCTATCTATGTTGATTCTGTTCATATCTATCTATCTATCTATCTATCTATGTAATTCTGTCATATCTATCTATCTATCGATCTATTCATCTATGTAATTCTGTTCATATCTATCTATCTATCTATCTATCTATCTATCTATGTAATCCTGTTCATATCTATCTATCTATCTATCTATCTATCTATCTATGTAATTCTGTTCATATCTATCTATCTATCTATCTATCTATCTATCTATCTATGTAATTCTGTTATATCTATCTATGTATCTATGTATCTATCTATCTATCTATCTATCTATGTAATTCTGTTCATATTCTATTTACCTATCTATCTATCTATTAATTCTGTTCATCTATCTATCTATCTATCTATCTATCTATCTATGTAATTCTGTCCATATCTATCTATCTACTATCTATCTATCTATCTATCTATGTAATTCTGTTCATATCTATCTATCTATCTATCTATCAATCTATTCTGTTCATATCTATCTATCTATCTATCTATCTATCTATCTATGTAATTCAGTTCATATCTATCTATCTATCTACTATGTAATTCTGTTCATATCTATCTATCTATCTATGTAATTATGTTCATAATCTATCTATTTATCTATGTATCTATCTATTAATATATATATATATATATATATATATATATATATGTGTGTGTGTGTGTGTGTGTGTTGTGTTTTGTGTATGTGTGTGTAATTATGTTCATATCTATCTATCTATCTATCTATCTATCTATCTATCTATGTAATTCTGTTCATATCTATCTATCTATCTATCTATCTATCTATCAATCTATTTTATGATATTCATATCAAATTAGGTTCATATGTATGTATCTATCTAACTATTTACCTGCACCCGCCACACGAACACACACACACACGCACGCAACACACACACCTCCAAATATATATATATTTTATATCATTCGGTTCAATTCATATTCACACATATATATATATATATATATATATGTGGGTATATCTATATTTCAATGCGCGTTTTTACCCCTCTCATAGATCAAGGTCAGTTTAGCCCAGTCAGTAGAACATCCGCCTATGAAACGCTAGCATAATGACAAGGGAGAAAATCGTCTCATTCGGGTGGACAACCGTTTCCTCCATACTCTCTAGATTTAGCACCTTCAGACTATCATTTCTTCGGCCCCATGAAAGAGGATTTAAAAAGCAAACAGTATTCCAGTGACGATGATGTGAAACCTGTAGTGAAGAGGTGGCTCAAAAAACAGCCAAAAGAATATTATGGAGCAGGGATACATAATCTCATTCGAAGGTGGAACGTTGCTATTGAGAGAAACGGTGACTATATGGAGAAGAAAGGATGTGATCCACAGAGGACTAAACCTAATTTTGATGTATGATACATGTTCCTTTCTTTGTAATTATACCTGTCCTAAACAAAATGGAATTACTTTTTGACTCGCCTTCGTATATATATATATATATATATATATATATATATATATATATGTATACTTCGGCAGCATTTTTTCTTTTAGACAAGTTCTGTTAAATGCCACAGACAATTCAAGTCTGAGGAGTTTTTCATGGTCCTTTCAATTTTTCTTGCGATCTTTTTCGTGTTTGGTGGAGAAGTTGTAATAGTACCAAATCCTTTTTTGAGCGCTATCATCATCAGGTAAACGATAAGTTTTTCAAGTATAGAAGAACGAGTAGTAGCTTAAAAAGTGGTGTGGTAAGTACGAAACAATGGATTAATGTTTTTTTTTAGGGGTACAGAATTGTCTATATATATATATATATATAGGGTGAAATGAGTAAATTGTCTCTTTTAAAATTCTTAATTTCGGTCATGCACTTTCTTTGGTTTAGGTTTTGTCTACTGCACAGCAAACGAGTTGGTTGAGTTCTATTCGTGAGAAAGCAGCACCAGGACGCAATTCACTCCTCCAGAAATTTGGAAACGGCACGCTGTACTGTTTGCCATTAACGTTGGAAGCACCAAGACGAAGATTTCAGAAGAAATCGAAATGTATTTGGGTATTAATCTGAGGAGAGTTCAGTGGACGAAAAAAACAAAACAACAACAACAACAACAAAATCAGTTGGATGAGTCCAATCGGGAATACGAAGATACGGCAGGTGGGAAGCCTCACTCTGATCGAATGTGTTGATTAAATAAGGAGTAGATATTGCAATAAGCTTTGTGTGTATTTATTTTAAAAGTAACATAAGTATTTTTATATTCTAGGAATGGGCTTTCAAATCGGGGTATTTTTTAATATTGTTTTCAATTATTGAATATCCTATGGGAAAGGTATGAATCCTACTCTCCCTCCAGCTATGGGTAAATAGTAGGGCAGACTGGGCTCTTTAACCTTGGTTAGGCAACCGGTCTAGGAGAAGGAAAACTCTGAATTCAAAACATAATTAGGTGGTGCACTGATTGGACTGTGTTTCTTCTTTCTTTTAAATTTTTTTTATGTTGGCATCCTTCCGTATGCCAAAGACGATGCGCAGTATCCACAAGTTTCTTTTAACTGCATCTGCGATAGTGGCTGAGCAGGCTAATTTTTGAATAGCAATCTCTGGTGCACTGACAGAAAACACACAGGGATGCTTGCTGGAGTTGCTGTTGTCTCTTCTTCCTTCTGGTTCACTTTTCTGTGGCGGCTTTTTTCCTCTCGTTTTCACTACTTTTCGTCCCTTGTTTGACACGGAGGCGTCAGGCCGCTCAGTTTTCTGCACCAACCTCCCATGTGTGGGTGTTGATGTGGCATGTCTTCATATCTTTTTTACAGATGCATTGAAAACGCATACGTGGTCTCCCTACCGGTCGGGTGCCTCTACTAAATCCGCATACAGTAGGTCCTTGGGGATGCGGCCTTTGTCCATCCTCCTGGCGTGACCATGCCAGCGCAGGCTTCACTCGCAGATGAAGGCGAACATGCTGTTCATGTTTTCTCGTTCCAGCACGTCTGTGTTGAGCACTTTGTCCTGCCAGCGTATTAAAAAAAATAAAATTCTGCTTATAGCACCTGAAATTGTGTAATGGTGGTTTAATGGTTAAAGTCATGGGAATGGACTCGTCGTCCTGAGTTCAAATCCTGGACGTGGTAATTGCATTTCATTTAGCGCTAATATCCTTGGGAAATGTATGATCCTACTCTCCCTTCAGCTATGGGTAAATAGTAGGGCAGACTGGGCTCTTTAACCTTGGTTAGGCAACCGGTCTAGGAGAAGGAAAACTCTAAATTCAAACCTGCTGAACTCCGCTTAAGAAATTGACCTTGTGTCACATCTTGCTCGTGCAGGGTTGGTAAATATATATAGCACCTGAAATTATTTAATAGCCATTCAAGCAATAACTAGTTCAATTTTTCAAGAAATATAAAACAGCTAAAGTATATTATTCTGATAAAGAAATTGAAATGGAGATAGTTGAAATGATAAAGAGACTAACTTGCTAACCACGATGGGACGCTCTTACTACCTAAACCGTTCGCTATGGGTAGGATGTGACACAACGTTCCTATTTCGACATTCATTAGTAATGGATCTGCGAGACTAAATTGCTGACGATTACACCACGATGTGGCTCCCTAACTTTGCAACCCGTTCGCCATGGGTTGGATGTGACACAAGGTTACAAGTATGGGGAAAAACATCGAGGATCTAATTTGCTATTCTGTAGAACTGGATCTGTATTAAAAATAAAAACATGGCTGAACTTACTGAACTTAATTTACAATGATCCCAGCATAATCATATTATCAAAAGTACAACACGAGTTAAAAACTAACTTTTGTTGATTTTTCAGTTTTAAAATTATCGATCATTTTAAAGGCTACTGAGTCACGATGGTTAGATTTCTGGGTCACGTGATTTAATCTGGAGCCAAATTACAAAAGCAGGTGGTTAACTTCATGACGACATTTTGCCGCCAAATCCGATGTCATATGATATATCTTTTCGGATGATGAACATTTTAAGATATTAACGGATGATAACACTTGCCAGCGACAAAATTACACCCTAACGTCCTCATTAGTAAATAATTCAAGTCGTGAAAAAGTATACAAGATGCGTAAGATAATAACTTAGTAATACATGCATACATCTTTGCCTTATACTGGAATGCGATTGTATGTCACCAGAGAGGCTCATGGGTACGAGTCCTGCGTCACCGACGCATAAAAATCTAAAAGGACGCAGTAAAATCGGATCCATGCGTCCTAGTGTTTTTTCTTCTTCCCTAACCATGTCCAGCTAACCGTAAATACATTTCAATATTTTCTTTGGAACGAATTATACTGTATGAGGTACAGTGTAGGGATTAAAAGGCTTTAGTTGTTCATAGATAAAAACTCTACAATTTATTAAGAAACTTTAGTTGGAATCTACCAGGTTTCGCGAGGACTCATTCAAATCAAATACATGCGTCCCAAGACGCATAAATTAAAAAGCTATCAGCATCATTAGTCACTTATACTACTCTAGGGACCACTAGGCTCCGGGAACTATGTGAAATGCAAACAGCCTCGTCCAGGATTTGAACTTAGATCGACGAGTCTATTTGGTACGAAACTCAACATTACACAATGCGCCACCATAGTAGTATGATTATATATCATATCATCATTAATATTATTCAGCTGTTCGCTTCATTATATATCATTATCAATACTATACAACTATCAATATCATTATATATCATATCATTATCAATTCTATTCAACTATCAGTATCATTATATATAATATCATTATCAATAGTATTCAACTACTAATATCATTATATATCATATCATTATGTATACTATTCAACTATCAATATTATTATTATTATTATTATTATTATTATTATTATTATTATTATTATTATTATTATTATTATTATGTATATCATATCATTATTAATACTATTCAACTATCAATATCATTATATATCATATCATTATGTATACTATTCAACTATCAATATTATTATTATTATATATTCATATTCATTTATTAATACTATTCAATATAATATCATTATATATCATTCATTATGTCTTTACTATTCAACTATCAATATTCATATATTATATTCATCAATATCATATATATCATTATGTATACTATTCAACTATCAATATTATTATTATTATCATATATCATATCATTATTAATACTATTCAACTATCAATATCATTATATATCATATTACATTATGTATACTATAACTATCAATATTATTATTATTATATATATCATATCATATCAATACTATCAACTACAATATCATTATTTATATTCATATCTTATCAATACTATACAACTATCAATATCATTATATATAATATCATTATCAATAGTATTCAATACCAATATCATTATATATCATATCATTATGTATGCTATTCAACTATCAATATTATTATTATTCTATATATCATATCATTATCAATACTATTCAACTACCAATATAATTATTATATATCATATCATTATCAATACTATTCAACTATCAGTATCATTATATATAATATCATTATCAATAATATTCAAATACCAATATCATTATTATATATCATATTATTATCAATACTATTCAACTGTATATATCATATTATGTATACTATTCAACTATCAATATTATTATTATTATATATATCATATCATTATCAATACTATTCAACTACCAATATCATTATTATATATTTCATATCATTATCAATACTATTCAACTGTATATTTTGTTTGAGATGTTATAAGAGTGAATCAAACTATTGAATATTTCTTGAAGCGTCATTTTAAACTGTGTCTCAAATGTGACATTAGTTTCCTTCTGCTCCTTGTACATTAATGACATTTCTTTAAAACAACAAAACGACAATGAAATTCCTTGTTAAATTCCTTGGTCAATATGTAAAAATTTAACTAACGATGAGATAAAATATAGAAAAAATTCTCTTCTTTGAGAAAATGAAAAACTAGTTAAAAAATCTACCGAATACAATCGGTGAATTTCCAATAAATGTCTGTCGTAAAGAATCTTTGAAACACTGATTGTTTTCTAACAACTTGTACAAATAAATACAATCAGAGGAACATAAAATATGAAACGATTGGAGAATTGGAAGGAAAGAAAAAAGAAGAGAGAAAGGAGAAAGACAACAGAAAGAGAGGAGAGTAAGAAGAAGAAAGAAGAGATGAATTAGAAAGAGAGAGAAAAAAAGAAGAGAGAAAGATAAAGAGAAGAAGAAAAAAGAGGAAAGGAGAAGACAACAGAAAGAGAGAGAGTAAGAAGAAGAGTGAATAAAAAGAGGAGAGAAAAGAAGAGAGAGAAGATAAGAGGAAGAAGAAAGAAGAGAGAAAGGAGAAAGACAACAGAAAAAGAGGGAGTAGGAAGAAGAAAGAAGAGATGAAATTAGAAAGAGGAGAGAAAAAAGAAGAGTGAAAGATAAGAGGAGAAGAAGAAAGAAGTAGAGAAAGGAGAAAGACAACAGAAAGAGAGGAGAGTAAGAAAGAAGAGATGAATTAGAAAAGGAGAGAAAAAAAAAGAGGAGAAATAAAAGGAAGAAGAAAGAAAGAGAGAAAGGAGAAAGACAACAGAAAGAGAGGAGAGTAAAAAAGAAGAGATGAATTAAAAGAGGAGAGAAAAAGAAAGAAGAGAGAAAGATAAGAGGAAGAAGAAAGAAGAGGAGAAAGAGGAGAAAGACAACAGAAAGAGAGGAGAGTAAGAAGAAAAAGAGATGAATTAGAAAGAGGAGAGAAGAAAAAAAGAAGAGAGAAAATAAGAGAAGAAGAAAGAAAGAGAAAGGAGAAAGACAACAGAAGAGAGGAGAGTAAGAAGAAGAAAGAAGAGATGAATTAGAAAGAGAGAGAAAAAGAAAGAAGAGAGAAAGATAAGAGGAAGAAGAAAGAAGAGAGAAAGGAGAAAGACAACGAAAGAGGAGAGTAAGAAGAAGAAAGAAGAGATGAATTAGAAAGAGGAGAGAAAAAAAGAAGAGAGAAAGATAAAAAGGAAGAAGAAAGAAGAGAGAAAGGAGAAAGACAACAGAAAGAGAGGAGAGTAAGAAAGAAGAGATGAATTAAAAAGAGGAGAGAAAAGAAAGAAGAGAGAAAGATAAGAGGAAGAAGAAAGAAGAGAGAAAGGAGAAGACAACAGAAAAGAGGAGAGTAGGAAGAAGAAAGAAGAGATGAATTAGAAGAGGAGAGAAAAAAGAGAGTGAAAGATAAGAGGAAGAAGAAAGAAGAGAAAAAGGAGAAAGACAACAGAAGAGAGGAGAGTAAGAAAGAAGAGATGATTAGAAAGAGGAGAGAAAAAAGAAGAGAGAAAGATAAAAGGAAGAAGAAAGAAGAAGAAAGGAGAAAGACAACAGAAAGAGAGGAGAGTAAGAAAGAAGAGATGAATTAAAAAGAGGAGAGAAAAGAAAGAAGAGAGAAAGATAAGAGGAAGAAGAAAGAAGAGAGAAAGGAGAAAGACAACAGAAGAGAGGAGAGTAAGAAGAAGAAGAGATGAATTAGAAAGAGGAGAGAAAAAAAAAGAAGAGAGAAAGATAAGAGAAGAAGAAAGAAGAGAGAAAGGAGAAAGACAACAGAAAGAGAGGAGAGTAGAAGAAAGAAGAAGAGAGAATTAGAAAGAGGAGAGAAAAAAAAGAAGAGAGAAAGATAAAGGAAGAAGAAAGAAGAGAGAAAGGAGAAAGACAACAGAAAGAGAGGAGAGTAAGAAGAAGAAAGAAGAGATGAATTAGAAAGAGGAGAGAAAAAAAGAAAGAGAGAAAGATAAAAGGAAAAGAAAGAAGAGAGAAAGGAGAAAGACAACAGAAAGAGAGGAGGAGTAAAGAAGAAGAAAGAAGAGATTAATTAGAAAGAGGAGAGAAAAGAAAGAGAGAGAGAAGTAAAGGAAGAAGAAGAGGAGAGAAAGGAGAAAGACAACAGAAAGAGAGGAGAGTAAGAAGAAGAAAGAATAGATTAATTAGAAAGAGGAGAGAAAAGAAAAAAGAGAGAAAGATAAAAGGAAGAAGAAAGAAGAGAGAAAGGAGAAAGACAACAGAAAGAGAGGAGAGTAAGAAGAAGAAAGAGATTAATTAGAAAGAGGGAGAGAAGAAAAAAAGAGAGGAAAGATAAAGGAAGAAGAAAGAAGAGAGAAAGGAGAAAGACAACAGAAAGAGAGGAGGTAAGAAGAAGAAAGAAGAGATGAATTAGAAAGAGGAGAGAAGAAAAAAAAGAGAGAGAAAGATAAAAGGAAGAAGAAAGAAGAGAGAAAGAGAAAGACAGAAAGAAGAGAAGAGTAAGAAGAAGAAAGAAGAGATGAATTAGAAAGAGGAGAGAAGAAAAAAAGAAGAGAGAAAGATAAAAGGAAGAAGAAAGAAGAGAGAAAGGAGAAAGAAACAGAAAGAGAGAAGAGTAAGAGAAGAAAGAAGCGATGAATTAGAAAGAGGAGAGAAAAAAAAAGAAGAGAGAAAGATGAAAGGAAGAAGAAAAAAGAGAGAAAGAGAAAGACAACAGAAAGAGAGAGAGTAAGAAGAAGAAGAAGAGATGAATTAGAAAGAGGAGAGAAAAAAAAGAAGAGAGAAAGATAAAAGGAAGAAAAGAGAAGAGAGAAAGGAGAAAGACAACAGAAAGAGAGGAGAGTAAGAAGAAGAAAGAAGAGATGAATTAGAAAGAGGAGAGAAAAAAAGAAGAGAGAAAGATAAGAGGAAGAAGAAAGAAGAGAGAAAGGAGAAAGACAACAGAAGAGAGGAGAGTAAGAAGAGAAAGAAGAGATGAATTAGAAAGAGGAGAGAAAGAAAGAAGAGAGAAAGATAAAAGGAAGAAGAAAGAAGAGAGAAAGGAGAAAGACAACAGAAAAGAGGAGAGTAGGAAGAAGAAGAAGAGATGAATTAGAAAGAGGAGAGAAAAAGAAGAGTGAAAGATAAGAGGAAGAAGAAAGAGGAGAGAAAGGAGAAAGACAACAGAAAGAGAGGAGAGTAAGAAAGAAGAGATGAATTAGAAAGAGGAGAGAAAAAAGAAGAGAGAAAGATAAAAGGAAGAAGAAAGAAGAGAGAAAGGAGAAAGACAACAGAAAGAGAGGAGAGTAAGAAAGAAGAGATGAATTAAAAAGAGGAGAGAAAAAAGAAGAGAGAAAGATAAGAGGAAAGAAGAAGAGAGAGAAAGGAGAAAGACAACAGAAAAGAGAGAGAAGAAGAAAGAAGAGATGAATTAGAAAGAGGAGAGAAAAAAGAAGAGAGAAAGATAAAGGAAGAAGAAAGAAGAGAGAAAGAGAAAGACAACAGAAGAGAGGAGAGTAAGAAGAAGAAGAAGAGATGAATTAGAAAGAGGAGAGAAAGAAAGAAGAGAGGAAGATAAGAGGAGAAGAAAGAAGAGAGAAAGGAGAAAGACAACAGAAAGAGAGGAGAGTAAGAAGAGAAAGAGAGATGAATTAGAAAGAGGAGAGAAAAAAGAGAGAGAAGATAAGAGGAAGAAGAAAGAAGAGAGAAAGAGAAAGACAACAGAAGAGAGGAGAGTAAGAAGAGAAAAGAAGAGAGAATTAGAAAGAGGAGAGAAAAGAAAGAAGAGAGAAGATAAAAAGAAGAAGAAAGAAGAGAGAAAGAGAAAGAAAGAAAGAGAGAGAGTAAGAAGAGAAAGAAGAGATGAATTAGAAAGGGAGAGAAAGAAAGAAGAGAAAATAAAATGAAAAAGATTGGACAATTGAAAGAAAGAAAAGAGAAAGGAGGGAGATGAGGAAAGAAGAGAAATGAGAAAGCGGAGAGAAAAAGGGAGAGACAAAGAAGAAACAGGAAAGAGAGAAGAAAAGAGATAAATCAGAAAGAGTAGAGAAAAGAAAAGGAGAGAAAAGATGAAGATGAGAGAAAGAAGAAGGAGAGGAAGGAGAAAGCGGCGCGAAAGAAGAAAGAAGAAGGTAAGGAGGAAGATGAGATAAAGAAGAAAAAAGAGAGAAAGAAGAAAGAGACGTGAAAGAATAAAGAAGCGAGACATTTGAAAGAGGAGAGAAAATAAATAAGAGAGAAGGTATAGAGAACGAAGAAGAGAAAAGAGAAAGCGGAGATAAAAAAGTGAGAAAGGATAAAACGGTGATAAAGAAGGAAAAGAAATATGAGAGAAGAAGAAAGGAGAGAGAGAGAAGAAAAAAGAGATAAAATAGTGATGAAAGAAAGAAGAAATAGGAAAGAGAGGAAAAAGAGCAGAAGAAGAAGAAGAAGAGAAGAGAAGAAGAAGAAGAAGAAGAAAGAAGAGAAGAAGAAGAAGAAGAAGAGATAAACGAGAAAGAGGAGAGAAACGAAAAAGAGAAAAAGGATGATGAGAGAAATGGGTAGGAGAGAAAGGAGAAAGTTCTAGAAAAGAAGAAAGAGGAAAGAAGAGAGAAAGGGGAGGGAGAGAAAAGAAAGAAGAGAGAAAGAAGAAAGGTGAGAGAAAGAAGAAAAAGGAGAGAGAGAAAAAGAAAGAAGATACAAAGAAGAATGATGAAAGAAAGGAAAAGGAGGAGAAACAATGAGAAAGAAGAAAGCAAAAGTAGGAGGAATAAGAAAGGGGATACACATAGGAAGGGGGGATAAAGAGAGAAGGGATAAAGAGGATATAAAGGACAAAAACATAGAAAGGAGAAAAAGGAGAGAAAGAAGAAAGAGAGAAGAAAAAGAGATATAAAGGAGAAAGAGGAGAGTAAGAAGAGAGAAAAGAGAAAAAAAGAGAGAAAGAAGAAAGAAGATAGAAAGAAAAAAGAGAGAAGAAGAAAGAAATAAAATAAAAAAGAGAAAATAAAGAAGAGAAAAGAAGAAAGAAGATAGATAAGAACACACTGGAAAGAACATTGATATTTTTGTCTCATTATTTAATTCCTAACAAATCCAGAGTTCGGGTTTCGAGTCATGCCAGCATTGAAGATGTTCGTATACATCAGTTTTGGAGTTTCCAGCAGATTTAGAAAAGTACTGGAGATTTCTTTTATTTATTTTAAACGCAACTCAACCAGTCAGGGGTTACTTTATATCTATATGTTAAGAAATCGCGTACATTTTTTTTCTTATATAAATTTTTATATGTAATTGTTGTCTTTTTAAACATCGCTGAAATGCACTAAAGAAGGTCATTAGTTATTTTACACCAGTATTCGGTACAGATTTCGGGTTTTGCAACATTATATCTGTTCCCCCGGTAGACCTGGTATATTATTAGGCCGCCTTCTTTCCAGATTCGCTCTGTGTATTTTACGAATAGATCATAAATTCTTATATATTGGCCCAGGTATACTTAACAGCCACGCAGAGACTAGCTTGATACTTATATAAACTAGTATATCGAAGGAAATGCTTAACTAAATGTTAATCTTTGAATATACGCTCATAACTACATTTTGTTAAGTTTTTTAAGGTTTGTGTGTTTCTTAATATATTTCTCGCACAATAGTAGTAGACCGAAATTGAACATAATAGTGCAACTGGGGTTCGAACTCGCTTACAATAATGTCACAGACTAGCAAGTTAGTCATGAGAGCTCCTCCCAAACCCAATGGGCCTGAGGGTGAAAACAAAAGCAAGAAAAAGCTGTCATAAAACCAGAGAGAAAAAAACTTGCTTCTTGATAAGCCCTGTGTACCCTCTGGTAAAACCGTAGAAATAAAGAATTTGAAAAGATCTCCGAATAGAATGATCACGAGAGAGCGAGAGCTGACAATTGAAAATATATATATATATATATATATATATATATATATATATATATATATATATATATATATATATATATATATATATATATATATATATATATATATAATATATATATTATATGTATATATATATGTATAAAGATATATATATGTATATATATACATATATATATATATATATATATATATATATATATAGATATATATGAGAGAGAGAGAGAGAGAGAGAGAGCAGAGCTATAGAAGGGAAAGACAGAGTTGAAATTGAAAATGCACACAATAGCTGTTATTGTTAGAGCCTTGAGAGTTATTTGGAAAGGAACAGGTGTTTTTTTCAAAAAAGAAAACATACCGGGATATTCATAAAATTGTACTAAAAAGTTGTTTCTCACATCCGGGTAGTTAATGGTCGTCCATCTTTTTAAAAGCGATGTCTTTTTATCACGTTGCCTACGTTTCTCCTCACTGAGTTTATCACATTTCCTTTATTGCATCAGTTTTGAAAGTATTGCTGGTGCACATAGTGGGCCAATAATCTACCACGCCTCTGTGGTATAATATAATACCAACTCGTGTAGGGAAATTCTAAACTGTGTTACGTGTTGGTACGCATTTGGCGCACATATTTATCTATGATTTATTTATGATGTGTATTCATTTCATACAATATGATAATAGGATTGTGTGTTAAAAAATGATTTGAAAGAGGTTATAATTTATATAAATGAATAGATAAATACATACATATTTTGTTGGGGACAAAAATGAGTAATCTAAACATCAACTTCATAAATAAGAGTAATCTCCCCTTATTTCTTTCACTTTGAGAAGGCCGTATGTTTTGGTTGGTCATTTTCATTTCACTGTAAATCTTCACTGAAAATACGAATTTGTTCGAATCAATACAACAGCATGTTTTAACACAAAAATAAATGTGTTCTTAATAACAATTAAGTTAATTTCAAATAATGCACAAGCACAATTAAGAACACCTGTTATGATATTTTCGTGTTAAAACATGCAGTTGTATTGATTCGAACAAATTCGTATTTTCAGTGTAGATTTACGGTGAAATGAAAATGGCCGACCAAAACAAATGGCTTCGTCAAAGTGAAATAAACAGGGGGGTTACTCACATTTATGTAGCTAATGTTCAGATTACCCTTGTCCCGGAAGACAGATTCTTCTCTGGTGTCAAGGCATGCCACGGCTAGAAAGAGAATAAGATTTTCACGCTCTAGCGTTTATTATATGTTTGACAACACCATCTAGTGGCAATTAACATAATTATTTGGCATTAAATGGTGTATATTAACATTTTGGCTTTTATATCTTAGACTGCTTCTGCTACTATGTATGTGTTAAAACACTACAAAGGATAATTTGCATTTACACGGTGTAAGTAAAATATCTTAATGTTTTAAAATGTCAGTCTCTTGTCTCTGTTAGTAATGATCAAATTAGTATTGTGTAAAAGCTGACATCAAAAGAACATAAGGATGTAGAACTATTACCTGAAAAAACAAACAAACAACAACCCTGCACACCTAATTCATCAATTATTGTCCCTCTTAGTGAGGAAGGTGCTGGAAAAAAAACGAGAAACATATTGTCACCGTACATATATTCTCATCTGTTTTTCTTTTCTTTCTTTTTTAAAATAAGATAAGCTTCGAAAAAATGTAAAGTAGAAAATTAGGTTTGTTAGAAATGATGCTTGTATTAAAGATGAGGAAATGTGAAACGAAAAAAAGAAAAGAAAAGGAGATTATATTGGGGAGGGAAAAAAAACAGAGTAGAAAGGGAAAGGAAAGTTGAAAAGAAAAGGAAAAAAATGACAAAAAAAAAACTTTAGTTTATAAACTAGTCTATTATCCGGTTAGCTGGTTGGTGGTTGGTTGGTGGTTGGTTGGTTGCGTATTACGAAATGTCAACCCATTGAGTTATTTCATACCAAAATCTATAGCAACCAATATCTCATAGAGACATTATTATAATGGAGATTGTGTATTTTTCTGTCTGTAACCGAAACTATATTACTACTCAAGTTAAAATTCCCTTAGTTATTTACGTCACATTCTGCATGATTTTGTGTTTATATAAACCTCAGTTATTAATAAAATTGTTTTACATTCTTAATTCTGTTGACCATATTTACATGATATTTACCATATACCCCACGTGTACGGGTTAGGCACAAGGCCCTATTAATGTGGGACCCCCATAAACTGAAACAAGAGAAAAAATGCGTTGATCCCGTCGACATTCCACCTCAAGGGGGTTGCCTCAGACACTGTCAATAAACCCGGCCCCTTTAAAACAAGGGGGTGGTTATTGCCAGGTGGGTATAGCCCCATGGGATCAACGCTGTTAATTAGATCAACGGTCGAGAGGCCAAAGCCACTGTTGACCATATCTACATACTAATAACATGCAATTGTATATATACAACAAAATAGTGGTTTACAGTGTGAACGGGAAGGCTAATTCGCACATTGATATTAAAAATTTTATTTTAATGAATATCTGCTTAGTATTATTGATTTCTAATTGTTTGGTTTTATCTTAATGAATATGAGCAAAAATCTCGGGGATACATCTTAAAAGAAATCGATTAACAAGACGAAATAACTGTAATTTTATTCTTTACTTCCTATTTTAACTAAATAGTTAAATTAGACAAATGTTGCAATGAAAGACGGGAGCGGTGTAAGAGTATGTTTCAGTTGTTCTATTTTTAGATTATAACCCCCACACTGTTTCCAATCTTTTTATCTGCATTCTTATTTAGTTTCATTAACCTTTCTAATTTAATATAATATTCTATTACATTAAAACTGAAATACTTGCACCGGGAAAGTGCATATGTTTGCTAGTCTAGCTAATTTCTTACCATTTCATTCAGATATTATAATTTTTTGGTCATCTTGGCGACACCACGCCTTAATTATGGACCTACAAGCGGGACAAGTCCTTGCCAGCTTCGCTCCACGAGGTAAGTCTCTTCTCCTGCTACAGCTACCATTGCCACTTGCCTAAATTTACTTGCACCAGGAAGGTGGTAGTTAAAAATTTGGAAGGTATTTCTGACGGACCTTGTATTAGAATCTATTGCTAAGATATAGGAATGGGATTTGGTATTGAAAAATTTGCCATGCTTATTATAACAAAAAGGGGAACGAGAAACAACGGAAGGAACCGAACTGGCCAATCAGGAAAGCAACAGAACACTTTGAATAAAAGAAAACTATAAATACGTGGTAATATCAAAAGAGGACACCATCAATCAAACCAAGATGAAAGAAATAAAGTAATACATCCGAAGAACAAGAAGATTTCTCGAATCCAAACTCTGCAGTAGAAATCTAATCAAAGGAATAAATACCTAGCCAGTCTTCTTTGTAAGATACGCTGAACACTTCTTAATCCAGAAAAGGGAAGAACTTAGACACATGCACCATAGAACACGGAAATTGATGACGATGCACAAGGTTTTGCACCCAAGGGATGAACAGGCAGATTTTATGTGTCAAGAAAAGGAGGAAAGAAGACACGTCAGCATTGAAGACTGCGTTGATGCAACAATTCAGGGAGTCGGAGAATATATGAAAAGAGAGCAAGGGAAGATTGATTACAGCAGCCTGTCAGAACGATATCAACAGAAATAATCTTCAAAATAAGCACTCACGAATTTTCCAATGTTTTTTTTTAAGGAATGGTCCCTTAAAAAAAAATGTGTTTCATCTGAATTCTAAAATAATTTTCCTTTACAATAAATTGTTTTGGGGCTTTTCAATAAATATGTCCCAATGAAAGTTCTCAATTTTTATCATTGAAAAAAAAAATTAATTCATAGTTTTAAAAAAGTTTATAGATATTTTTGAAAAAAAAAAGTAAAATATCTTTTTCGGAATTTTTTTCCTACATGTAAATTCTGATATTCTGTAGAACTGGTTTATAGCAAAACTTATTTCAATTCTATTACTAATGGTGACAAATCGAACAGAGTACTTCAGGCTTAAACATAGTTCTGTCATCAAATTTCTGGTGGCTAAGAAGTGCAAACTATGTGAAATTTACAGATAAATATCATATCTACGGAGAAGCGTGTGTTACAATTCATGAGAAGTCATAAATTGTAAACGTACCTTTAAGTACCATTAAACGTACCATTTTAGATGACCCTAACTGACCCCCGGTACAGAGACATGAGAATAGTTAGTTTAGTTATTCAGTTCAACCCAGCTTCCGAATAGCTTAGACGTGCGCCGGGATCGATCTCATCCACGCGGAATTAAATAATGGGCTAGATAAATAATACAAACTTGATCAAGCAAACACAAAGTCTTGTTATTTTATTCAATGTAAAAACAAGCAATTCCCAGCCCAGCCCACTAGAAGAATTAGCAAGAAGATTGAAAAACGAAGAAAGAAGACAACCCCTAGATGAGTCAACTAGACAGGAAAATGGCGGCCGAAGCAGTCAGCAACAATCAAGCGAAGTTAACAAGTAATAAAGTAAGATCATCCATCTCTAAAGTAAAACTTTGTCTCTCTCTCCACGAGTAAAAAGTGATATATAACACGTGCTTTAGTAAAAAATGTTTACAAATGGCCTAAACATTGGTTTGCCACTACGACTTTAAGCCCATAATACTGTAGTGGATTATCTTCCCTTTGTCTGGAAGAGTTATCTTCTCGCTGTGTTGCCGTTTGTTCCCACTAGGGGACCTCTGGTATTTAAGCGCCTTGTTTGAACTTGTCTTACTCTTTTAGCTGGATCTTCTAAACGAACTGCTATGGGCTAGAGTCTATCTACCCCCTTCTCGGTGGGGCTTTTGCCCCCCCCCTTACATTATTGTAAGTCCTTTATACAGCATGGACTATCCTTTAGTTCCATGTCTGTAATATTTATATTTTACGTACATTTGGGTATCTTGTTTATACCTAAATATTGTATATGTATTTACGTGTTCTATTTTCCTGTACTTTATGTATCTTATCGTTTCCATGTGCTGTTATATATATTAAATGTTTTGTCTCACAATTTGTCGGAATTGTATGTTCAATTAATGACTTTGAATCTTGGCCAAAAGTTACAATACCATGGAATGGAAATACACTAACACATTGGTAATGAAATACTTCACAAGCAGCCAGTAAAGAAGGCCATGCTGAGAGTCTTCTGGGACATTAAAGAACACATCACTGTTAATAAGGGGGTTTAAAGGTTAGGTTCCGCACATGTATGAGGTTCCTTAAGGAAAGATTGTGATATTGTAACAAGGCACCTGTCACTATTAATTAAGCATAACATTTATTATCTAGATGTAGATATATAAAAGTATATTTATATATCTAGATAATGAATTAAGATAATTTATAATAAATCATTTCAATTTTTTTTAAATACATGTCATCATGTCATTTTTCTATTAACTTTAAGTTTTACCTTAACTAATCAAGTCATTTTAGAATTTAATAAAGATGCAGTGCCCATTCATCTGTGGCATATTGAAATATAATAGATTGCTATGGAATTATGAAAATAATAATTAATTAGAATAATGTTGTTATTGTCTAAAAGAACTCATCATCATCATCACCATATCGCGCAATTAGCACGGATATCCATGACAATCTCCCGTCAACCCTCCCTATCCTTCATTGTCCCAGGGAGGTCCTCTGCGCAGCATCCAGCATCTTCGCATAGTTGGTCAATGTAGGTCCTTGATGGGCGGCCCACACTAGCAAGTCTGTGTGTTGGCTTCCTCAGGAGAACGTCGCTTATGAGCTCGTCCTTGCTTCTCCAGCAGTGTCCAGCATACCCTTTGCTCACTCGAATGGTTTTTGAGATGGGGGAGCAGGTCGCCATACACCTCGTGGGGTGCTGTTTCCACGATTTGTTCAAGACTGCACGCAGCTCCAATCTAGCTTATTCTCAAGGCGCCTCGTTAGGGTCCTGGTGGTGCAGCCATACAGCAGCACTAACACAACCACAGCCTGGAAGAATTGTCGCTTTAACTTGTCAATGAGATCGTATTTCCATATTACTGATAATTTGTTTGTGGCCGACCACGCTTTTCCCGTTCGTGTATTTACATCGCTAAACTTTTATCCCCCTGCAATAAACAGTGTTTCCTATTGCCAACTCGTTAGAAAAAGTCTTTCTCATTTATTGAATGACACTTGAACAACATCCCAGATTCCTTGCGCGTTTGTAATTATTTCAAGTAGATATGCAGCTTCAACGATTCGAGGAATTTGATTCATCAGATTGATGATCAAATTCTGGAAATTTAACAAATCAGATGCTCGTAGTTCAAATTCTGGACGATTCCATAGATATTTCACATAGAACTAATACGTTTAGGAAATGTATGTGTCGTACTTTGTTAAAAAATAGAGTTAAAGAATTAATAAATAATTTTATGAAATAATTAAAAATAAAATTTAAAAATAAAGACAGAGCCTTCTGTCTTAAAGAAACTAAGGACTGAGATTTTCCTTGACAAGAAGGAAAATTATATTTTCTAAGAACTAAAAAAACACTTACGAACACATGTTGTTTATTTATAGAGACGCGTGGTGTCGTAGAAAATGGTCTCATCGACCCGAGTTCAAATCCTGAACGAGTTTGTTTGCTTTTCACATAGCGCTGATACCATAAGGAAGAGTATGCATCCAACTATTCTCACTCCTGTTATGGATAAATAGTAGGGAAGACTTGGCTCTTAAACATTTGCTAGGTAACCAGACTAGGAGATGAAAATGTCTGAATTTAAATCTATTAAACCCCGCTTAAGAAATTGACATTGAGTCGCATCCTGTTTGTACAGAGTGGTTGGTAAATATATACATATATTATTTAATTAAAATAATTACTTCAACTTACTTTTTTTTCTCAAATTTCTCGAGTTAATTCTTGTTGAAATTTAACATATACCAAATATTGCAAAACATTTTACCCACCCTTCTGAGGTTGAATTGTTTTACGGTATATCAACTTTTTTCGGGTGAATTGATGTCGAATCAAGTCCTATTCATAAACCGAGGTTAATTAAAGTACCTGCTGTTGCTTAAGTGGTCACTAAATTAAGTATTAGAACAGGCATATAGTAGAATAGATTGGTTTTTCTAACTTTGGTATGGCAAACAGTCTAGGAAAACAAAAAATCTGAATTTAAACCCGTTAATTTCCGCTTAAAATTGGCCAAGACAAGACACCCCCTATTCGTTCGGAAGGGTTGGGTAAATGCATATAAGAAAAAAAAAGTAAAATTGTGACTGTGAATTGTTCTCTAGGCATATAGTAAGACAGATTTTTTTCTCTAACTTTGGCATGACAAATAGTCAAGGAAAACGGACACTCTATTTAAACCCGATAACTCCCGTTTAAAAATTGGCCTTGTGTCACATCCTACTCGTGCGGAGTGATTTGGGTAAATACATATAAAAAAAATGTTAAATTGTGACTGTGAATTGTTCTCCATCTTTTTTTTTCTTTCGAGAACATTTTTTTCTTTCTAGAACATTTTTAGTCTTTTCATTTCTGGATTTTGAACCCACGCAAGTGTCTCCAACCAGAATAATTATTATTCTGTCGTTGTTTGCTCTAACAATATTCGACATTTCTGACCGATAAAAAAAAAGAACACACGACAGAATTCTGCCAAAAATCTTGAATAAGATTGGCAAATCAAACGGTGCTAAAAACTGATCTTTTTGGCAAATAAGTGGCGAAAATCATCCAATAAAAATAACCGATTTTGACGCATAATTGTCATGATCGACACCAAAGTCAGCTGGCTTGTTGGCTGCTTTTTTGATTCGACTCGTGTATCTCGGAGTGTATGAAGGTGTTCTAGAGCCAATCGGGTATAGGAATCTTCGGAATCCTGTACCACGTGATCATCTCAATGACCCTTCGAGGTGATGTGATTTATTGCAGAGAGAGAGAGAGAGAGAGAGAGAGAGAGAGAGAGAGACAGAGAGACAGACAGACAGACAGAGTAGTGTTGGGATGAGATGAGTGTTGTTATTAGTTACTCATCTTCTATTTCTTCTAACTCGGCCGGTCGCTATGTTCTCTTGTTGCTCTGATCTAGGGGGCTTTCTGCTGGGGGTTGATTCTTCTTTTCTCGGCTGTCATTTCTTGTTTTAATCAACTTAACAAACAAGTACGTGAATACATATACCCCCCACCCTACTCCATGAATATTTCTGTAAAACTTCAAAGGCGCCCTTTTGATGCTAAATCCGCAACTCCCTACCCCCCAAGGTACGGGACTTGTCTTTCTCTCTCTCTTTTAAGCCCTTTCTCTCATTTTCTTTCAATCGCTTTTTCAAAGGATTTACAATACATTTTAACACGTAATTTTAAAAAAGAATTTTTTTACTTAAAGCTTGGCTTACCTCGGCTCAAGGACACTAATACAGAGCACCCAGGGAAGAAAAAGAATCAAATAGGCTAGTTTGCCGGTCCAAGTAAAACAGACAAACATGCTTTTCAAGCTTATTTTAAGGGTCCTTGTAAAATCGACCACATGCTATTTTGCCAGCTAATATATTTGAAATATATTTAGATATATTTCAAACTATCTAAAAGCTAAAAGATTAAAATTGTTGTCGAGCAATCCATGATTATATAAAAAGGTAATTACTTAATAAGTTTGTTGTGCAATTCTGTAATACAAACAAACTAAAAGCTAATTTCTTAAAATGGTACTTGACAAGAATTCATCTAAAGACTTGTTTCTTCTAAAGCTTTAATTAAACAACCCAGCCCATATTTCAACCGCGGAGGGAGACCGACCTTCAGAGCGAGCGAGTTCGATTCCAATCACTCTTAAATCTCTAATCCATCTGACTAACTAATCCTCACACGTCTAATCGCGCGGTTTTCTAGGGATCAAGTAAAATGTTTATTACCCGTTAATAACTGTCGGGTAACTTTTGCAGTGGACCCTGTCATTCTGAATCTAACGGACACTGATTCAAATATTTTACTACAGATACGAACATAACTCATAAACCGCTTATGAATTATGTAACAGAAACATCAAATATGTTTGGGTTATAAGACAAGAAAATATAGAATATAAAAGAAACAGAAATTACTTAGCTCAACGGTTATCGACGTTAAAAATAGAATCAGCATTTCGATATCCAATACTGGGCGAGGCTGTTTGCAGTTCACTTCTAGCTAATACATTTGGGAATTGCATAAAATGAAAGCATCTGTTTTGTCCCTATATATGTAAAAATAGTAGGGTAGACTACATTTTTTAGCCATGTTTAGTCAACCAGTCTAGGAGAACGAAAAATTTGAATTCAAACCAGCAATATTAATAAAAAAATGCTCTCATATCAACTCCTGCCCATTGAGGTGTGGTTAGTTAAATACATAGCAAGTTATATATATAATATATATATATATATATATATATATATATATACTAGAAAAACTTGACCCGTAAATAATTGTGATTATGGAAATTGATTTTGCAAAGAGAATTGAATTAAAAACAAAGGTGACCGGAGAATTTAAAAAAAAAAAACATTAAAATCAGTTTGTAAGGGAACGTTTGACCTAATTTAAGCTATGGGCTAACTGCTCATGAAACTTAACATACAAATATATTTCACACTCTCTAAATTTCTCTCTTTATCATCAGAAAAACTAAGATATATAACGACGAGGTAATCAAGATATATATAGAGAGGTGAAAGTGACAGGCAAAATGTGAAGTAAGAGACTGGTCAAATTTTAAGTTAATTTCAAATTATGACTAATTAGAACCAATTAAAATGATTTTTATCAAACATAACTCAATCCTAAAAGCAAGGTATATTTTAATATGAATATTGTTTGGTTTGGTTTGGTTTGGTTTGTTTTACGGCATATCAACCTCAGTGGGTCATTTAATGCCGATAAAGTTTTTAAATAAATCAATTCTTAATGGATAATACAATTTTTTTACAAATACATTTTTCTATTTAACCCATAGATGGGACCCTAACAGGTACTACCACTGGGTCAGAGTGGACCAGGGAGAAATAGTGATGAAGGGGTGCTCCACATTCCCCAAACCTCCAAAACTGGAACCTCACCATCAGATAGAGTTTAACGTCATTCCAGGACATGTAGACTCGCAGCCACCGCCTTCTAGCACCCATATGATAAAAAGGGGTTGAGGATTGCCATAAGGGCAATAGGGTTGGGAAAATCATATAGGTGCTAGGGCTTGACGTGACCAGCCGATTGATCGGAGGGGGCCTCTCCGACCGCCCGTCTTGCCCAAGATAGGGCCAAAGTGGAGTATTGCATGTCATGAACTGCTCATCCACCTGGGCTCTATCCTTAAGCATCACGGATCGCCACCCACGGCCAACAGGTGGCCCCATTGGGGGAGTCTTACCCCTCTGCAGAGGTGCAGTCGGTGCATTCCAACGCCCCAGCCGACAGGGCGGATGAATATTGTGTCATTAAACTAAATAGAAAAAGCCTTTGGCAAGCAAGAGGGCATTGATTTACTCACCTTTAGTATTATATATATATTATATATATATATATATATATATATATGAATATGATATATTGAAAAAACAAAGGATGTTTACAAATGCATGGGCTCATCAGGAGAGAATGTGCAAACCGTTTCGGGGCCTTCCTCTCTACGGTTTTTTCAATATATCATATTCACACTGTCGGATTAAGTTCCATTTTATTTCACTTACTTGTCTATGAATATATATATATATATATATATATATATATATATATATATATATATATATGGTGCAAGAAGAAATAAATAAATAAATAAAGAACGTAGTAAGTATAAAATAAACAAATATCGTAACCACAATACAAAACTTTCTCAAAATCGGTGATAAAACCTGCTTCTTAATAAATTTTCACAAATATTTTTGGTTGTCTTTGAAATAGTCTTGGAAGAGCAATTCTACATTCGTTTCGGAATTGAATGAATAAAAATACATTCCCATCAACTATGGAAATACTTCATTTGGTTCGCAAAGAAAAGAAATATTTTTTATTCTTATTCTCTATGAAATATTAAACCGACTATTAGTGCGTTTTCCTATTTGCAAAGTTCCATTATGACTTAGATTTTAACCTAACCAAATCCTCTGCAATTCGTGAAAGTCTTTCTTCTTTTTTTGTTGTTGTTTGATTCGGAGTATAAATTACCCATTAGTTTTTCTTTCATTACTTCTTTTTTTTTTTTTTTTTTTTTTTGCTGTCAGACATCAACATTTATTTGCCGTCTATTTGTCGGCATTTTCACTTTCTGTTGTATGTTCTGATTTGATAGTTTCGTCAATTTAAATTTGTTTTCTAGACTTTCTCATTTCTGCATTCGAAAAGACAAATTGATTTAATGACAAACAGATTGCTATATTCACATTTTCTATTTTGAATATCTTTATTATTACCGATATATTTTTATTTGCAATTGTGTCATTTCTAGAGAAAAAAAAAAACTTTTATGCGTTCATAATTATTTTCACACAAGTTTTAACTGGCGGGTTTTCACTGAAGTCTGAATGACTACAGTTTGCCAGATGAAAATATGTGTCGTCTTTTATGTGGGTCTTTGTCATCTTTTTTGTTCTTGTCGGGTCGTCAAATCCATTCATACTATATCATTATCAAGATCAACTAGAATACTTTGGAGAGTCCTGGTTTTTTTTTAAAAAGTGATTTGCCATCACTAGGTCTTCACAGAGAAAAAATCCAATTAAAACTGGTGTGAAAAACTCGCAAGTAGTAAAATAGTAATAAAATGTGCCCAACCCTCGGGATTATTGTTACGTTGGAGTCAGATAGCTATGGAGGGGGTACTGATGTAGGATTGGAATACACTGAACCATGCTCATTTCGATTTCAATAAGTCCTGTACACAGACAGGAACATGACTGAAAGAAAAAACAGATACAACACTTTAATCCTAAAAGAGTAAAAAAAGTATTGTCTATTCCACAGCACATCTCCATATCAACACACCCAGGATATGTAGACCCTCCCCAAAAAATAATTGGACACTACTCCATCATATTTTGCAGATAGAAGGATGGCAACTATAGTGGGAAACTTGGCAGGCAAAGTGCTAAGAGCTTTCATTTGTTGCAAGCGGATTTTCTCCAAATAAATTGTTTGAATTCACCATTACAAATAATTTTTTCTATTTTTCCTCCCAAAATTGTCTCTTTAAAATAACTTTGCGCAAATATTTGTCATTGATAAACGAACGTTTTCGATTCATATAGAGCTGAAACTAAAAAATGAAAATAAATAAAATATTATTTCTGTAATCGTTTTCCAAGAAAATGAGGTCACTGAGTTATTTTTAGCTAAACATAATACTGATGTAGGATTGAAATACACTGAACCATGCTTATTCGATTTCAATATGTCCTGTACAAAAAAAGGAAATAACAGATACTACACCTTAATCCTAACAGAGTAAAAAAGGTCTGGTCTATTTCACAGATAACAATACTGTTTTTGACTCAGGGATATTGGCACACTTGGTCTGCGTGCTAGCAAGAGATTTTCTGTCGAGGACTATCTCTTGGCTACTGCGCAAGTGTACTGAGATTCAACCGTACTGGTTTTATATTCAGAAGTATCCTTCCTCTAAATTGATCCCCCACCTAAGTTAGAATATGTTGATTCTTGACCTGGTATCACCAAAATTTCACTCGACTCAATACCACGTCATATCATCATAATAGATTATTTGGTTAAATCAAACTTAACGAACCTAAATTCCACCATCGAATATCACCCCGCCAAAAAAAAAGTTCCAAAAAATCAGGGAATTAACCGAATTTAATGAAATAAAAATATAAAGCACCAGTTATTTTATCAAAAACTTTTACATTTTTTCATTTCTTTAACTTTGAACCACGTATCTGCGAGAATATGTTACGCCTCAAATATACATGGTTCAAAGTTAACTGACCTGAAAAAATGTAAAAGTTTTTAAATAAAATAACTGGTGCATTATATCTTTTATTCATTAATATATAACACTGAAAATTTCCTTAAATTTGTTAATTCCCTGATTTTTGGTATTTTTTTCTTTCGGCAGAATTTAGGTACTTTAAGTTCGATTTAACCGATTATTTAGTTTTTTTTTTCTTTTTTCAAGCTGTTGCTTAATGACGCTTTATACATAATGAAGTATCAGCACTTCGAATTAGAGTGAAACTGTGAGTAATGTGAATAAACGAGTGACTACACTTGAGCTTAAAAAACTATAGCCTCACCACCAACTTCAATTTAGTTTCATATCCAGGACACCCATGAAGTCACCCCTCGTGTAATGGTTATCGTCGTAGAAAATGGACTCCGATTTCAAATCCTATACGAGGCTTTTTGCATATCACACAACATTAATACATTTGGAAAGGTATGTATCCAACTATTCTCCTTCCGTCTATGGCTAAATAGTATGGTGGACTGGGCTCTTTAACTCTGGTAGGGCAACAAGACTAGGAAAAGGAAAAACTCTGAATTGAACACGTGTCATGTGTTACAATTCGGGTTGGCATTGTAGGCGCTTAGTTTCGCCGTTGTACTGAGCCCAGTTTCACAGTGAATATTACTTGAGGCATAACACTTTACTCCTTGTCTGTTGATTCCCAGTATTTCTTGCTGTGGAAAGATGTAACAGATCTAATCCGTCTGAGAGTATGTCCTTCTGCTATCTAGTCTGGGCCGATTTATCACCTAGCTTAAATAGATGTTTTGCTATTTTCTCATGGGTAAGTCAAGTACTAGTACTTGGAATAGACTATAAGTATATATATTTACCAACCCCTCCGCACGAGCAGGATATGACACAAGGTCAATTTATTAAGCGGAGTTCGACAGGTTTGAATTCAGAGTTTTCCTTCTCCTAGACGGGTTACCTAACCATGGTTAAAGAGCCCAGTTTGCCCTAATATTTATAGCTGGAGGGAGAATAGGATTCATACGTTTCCCAAGGGTATTAGCGCTAAGTGAAATACAATTACCACATCCAGGATTTGATAGACTATAAGTATAAGTAGTGATATTTCGCACACCTACGCCACATCCTAATCGTACGAAGGAGTGGATATATATATATATATAACAGGACCTCCATGAGTCAGACACTAACTACCTAGGTTTCACCCGAATGGACCTTCAGGATAATTCTGATTACTCTTCTTATGGTCTACTTAGCGTATTGAGCACTTTTACACATATAACTTAGTAAATTCCTTCGGTGTTTTTTTTTTCTTTTGGCCACTACATTCGGTACAGATTATTATTTTTAGAAGTACGGTTGTGTTGGTCTTTTCATTTTAATTTTTTTTCCCCCAGATATCAGGTTGAATATTTTTCATTTTGAAAACTGAGTTATCTGGTTTTTTTCACACCAGCTGAGTTTATATATATATATATATATATATATATATATATATATATATAGTCATCCACAGACACGTATTTCGACTTATCAAGTCTCTTCAATGTGACTAGACATTTTGTGAGCTACCCCCTGCCGGGATAGAACTCCGATCGATTCAGCAGCAGCAGCAGCAGCAGTCGGACAGCTTAATCGCTCGGCTATCGTCACCCACAGAATGCGAAGGGGATTTAACTGTTTTAATACACACACCTGTATGTATGTAAAGGCCGCCATAGAGTGCTCCATCCGTTTTTATATGAGAGTGTTATGTTTACACTTTAGTTGGCGGTCATCATATATATATATATATATATATATATATATATATATATATATATATATATATATATATATATACATTGTTTGTTTACTTACTTTCATACTGTCGTGTGATAAGTCCCCAAAAAGTGGTATATAAAGTTCAAAACGAACGAAGAATCTGGGATAGGCCAGCTGGTGTAGTGGTTAGATCCCCGCCTGTCAGCTTGGCAGTCGAGGTGTCGAGTCACACACGGAGCAGTCTCCCATGTCTATAAACTTGCTGATGAGACCTAATAGGTCGACATGTACATACAGGGATTGACATTTTCTCGATTTGTTTCACCTAACATTTGAACATATATGCCCGCCTATATTTATTAATTATTAACTAATTAATTTTCAAAATTAGGTATGACTTCAATTAAGCACATATACTCCAATATATATATATATATATATATATATATATATATATATATATATATTCAGTCCACCTCTTTATGGGTGGGGTTTTACCCTTTTTGAGAGGTTGCATTTGGCTAATTCTTAGCCCTATCGACAGAGCTTTGTATGTACATAGGTACGTATATATATATATATATATATATATATATATATATATATATATATATGTGCGTGTTGCTAAGTATTAATATCTATACGACAACATGTATGAAGACATCACCATAAAACACAAGGTTTTGTGTATGAAATGTCAAGAAGCCCTCGTCACATCAGCGTAATACCAGCAAAATAAACAGGGAGATTGTTGTTGAGAAATTGAGCTGAAAGCATTCGGTTCTATTGATGCGTGGGAAGTACTACGCTGTCGAAGATATTGTCCAATCAAATTGGAAACTACCATCAAGAAGTGACGTCTGCACATCTCCTGCTTGAAATCTTTGGTAATTTTTGAAATGCTCCAATCTTTAGATCGAATATATTATTTCCCCAGTCGAGAGAAAAATAATCCACGTTCATCGCGGTTCAGTGGATTTCTTACGTAATATACAGCATGAAAGATGCATCGATTTCCAAAAAAATAAGGGTCAATATATATCCTTTTACATATATACATCTTTATTATAATGGAGATTGTGTGTTTTTCTGTCTGCAACCGAAACTATATTACTATTCAAGTCACAATTTCCTTCGTTATTTACATCACATTCTCCATGATTTTATTTATATTTCAACCTCAATTATTAATAAAATTGCTTCACCTTTTTATTAGTGTTGTCCATATCTACATACTAATAACATGCTATTGTATTTATATATACAAAAAATAGCGGTTTACAATGTGAATGGGAAGGCTAATTTGCATATTGATATTAAAAATGTGATTTTATTAAATATGTGCTTAGTATTATTGATTTCTAATTGTTTGGTTTTATTTTCATGAATATAAGCAAAAATCTCTCCAATAAATCTTAAATGAAATCCATTAACAAGAAAAAATAACTGTCATTTTATTCTTATTTCCTAATTTAACTAAATAGTTAAATAAGTAAAATTCAGCAATGAAAGACGGGAGTGATGGAAGAGTAAGTTTCATTTCTATTTTTCTATTATACCCCCACTCTGTTACATATCTTTTTATCTGCCTTCTTATTAGACTTTCTAATTTAATACGATATTTCATTACATTAAAACTTAAATACTTGCACCCGGAGGGTGCATATATTTGCTAGTATATATAAAGAAAATTTGAAAAAGCAAGTGTTCCGAAAATGGGATGAATTTAATAATAACCTGCCACAATTGTTGACAATATTTAAACAGGTTTATTTCAATAAATTTAAAGACGATATTAATAGTTGTTAGCTTCTACGTATAGGCTGATACCTTCAATTATAGTAATAGACGGTAAGGGTCATTTTGAGTTATTATTTGTTATTAAAGACTTCTTAATATGCGGATAACATTGGCTCCTCAGTTATTATACGAACTACAATCTTTATTATTAAGTTTATTAAAAAACACTTGTTTTTTTCAAAATTTTCTTTATGTTGTCGGATTTAATTTCCATATTTACTCCCATATATATATATATATATATATATATATATATATATATATAGGTAAGAGGATGCTTCTTTAGTAAAGAGAAAAAGAAAATAGATAAAAAAAATAGATAGATAGATAGATAGATAGATATGAAAAGACTGAGATAGAAAGATAGAAAAAGAAATTCATAGATTGATACATAGATATCAACAGACTGTGATAGATAAATATATATATTTATGCACCCACACAAACACACATGTAAAAGGATGACCCTATTGTTTCTTGTTGAATTCGGATATATATATATATATATATAATATATATATATATATATATATATATATATACTGAGCTTTCATTACTCTTTTATATATATATATATATATATTATATATATATATATATATAATATATATATATATATAGTTGTGTGTATAATAAATGGAAATGAATCCGACAGTATGATATAAAATTTATAGAAAAAACAAATGATAAATTTAGTATGCTGACAGATTCTTGTAAAAATGCGTACAAAATGAACGAGAGCGTTGTTTGTGTCTCTCGTGCCAAACGGTAAACTATTCCCTCTTTATTTCATAAATATAGATGCTCTTGAGGATGACCGCTTTATTAAAAGATTGAAACAGATATGTCAGCATACTAATATTATCATTTGTTTTTTCTATAAATTTTATATCATATATACATATACATATATATATATATATATATATATATATATATATATATGTGTGTGTGTGTGTGTGTGTGTGTGTGTGTGTGTGTGTAAAATGAAACTGGAAGTGAATCCGACGGTATGTTGAAAGAATGAATAAAAGAAAAAAGTATAGAATGGATAATATAGGATATTTTAATTAATATTACTTACGCGTGTTTCGGTCAGGAGTTTATCCATGTGTACATTATTCAAACTATTATTATTCTAAATAATCAAAAGAAATGAAATAATAATAGTAATAGAAAAAATGTAGAAATGTTCCGCACACAAAGAAAAGGATTTACTCTGATGAAGGTCGAATTTTCTTTGTATGCGGAACATTTCTGCATTTTTTCTATTATTATTATTTCATTTCTTTTGATTATTTAAGAATGATAATAGTTTGAATAATGTACACATGGATAAACTCCTGACTGAAACACGTGTAAGTAATATTGATTAAAATATCCTATATTATCCATTCTATACTTTCTTTCCTTTATTCATTCTTTCAACATATATATATATATATATATATATATATATATATATATATATATATATATATATATATAGTATTTGGTAATTTGCTTGAAGCATTGTTAAGTATGTTATTATATATTTATGATAGGAATGCAATTACAATGCGTATAAAATAAAAATAAAAAGATGGTTAGTCTTATAGATTTCAAAGCAACTTTATCATCAGAGACAATTTTCAGAATATATATATATATATATATATATATATATATATATATATATATATATTCAACCTCATTGTCCCTTAATAATTTTTATTTTTGTATGATTATCTTTTATTAATCCGCGTTAAACCTCAATTATTATAGCATAAGTGACCGTAACCACACACGCCAACAGGTTTTTTATATATACCCTCTAACCAAAGCTAAATCAATAAATAGTTTTAATCTGTTTTACTTATAAAACCACTATTACGCCTCATAACCCATACTTAATTAAACCACCATAGTAAAATAAATACCCACAAATCGATTGGCATCTTTTGTTTACATTTTAATACTCACGAAAAAACAACTTCCGGTGAAATTCAAAAAACATAAACAAGCGTTCCCTTATAACGTAATATCTTATTCAATGAACACACGAGTAATCGGCTGCAATTAATCGGTACCTCGATTAATTCAGTGGATTTAACCCTGAAGATCCTAATGGTGAAATTCGAGTAGGTTTCTATTGTATCTATTTCTTTAATAATATATATATATATATATATATATATATATATATATATATATATATATATATGAAAAAAGAAAGGTATTAGCCGAAAGTGAACAAATATACTCCAAGATTTGAACTCAACTCGCCAGATTCATTTCCTACGATGAAATCCTTTACCTCCGTAAACAAGGAATGTATTCCTTCTTTACCAAGATCTTTAAGACGAGAACAATGCTAAAATGTTAAATGGTAATTATCATTTAAATTGTGTTTTTGAATCATCGAACAAGACAAAAGGAAAAATGATGGACCGTGGAAGACATCTCGGAATGTTCCGCCGGTCAAGGTCAGACCCAGCAGTCAATGCAAATATTTAAGATCAACTAGTAATGTCATTCATTATGACAGACATCATGGTAAACGCTAAGTAGGGCGTTATCACGTGTTTGCCACTTGATTTATAGTCTTAACGATCGGGGCAAACATGGCGACCCCGTTCGGCCCCGATCAGTAACAGATAATTCTGGAACCCATCGTTATTGTGGAAGCAATGATCTACTGTCATTAAGGACGAACAGCGTGTGGTGTCCTGGCTGTAACCCTCCCTCCACTATTAACCTGTCCTCATCAAGTCATCAAATACGTATTCGTTAATTCAGAGCAACGGTAAAAAAAAAAAAAAAAAAAAACGTGAAGGTTGTATGGAAATGTTATTTAGCGTCATCTTTCCGAAAATGATTCGAAGTGCATTTATTAATGTGTTTTAATAATTCGTTATGATCTAGAGGTTTCTGAAGTCAGTTTGTGCGAATGCAAGAGAATAATTGAGAAGTTAGCTTTTCAGATTGGACTGGACCTTCCAAGGAGAATACGAATAGAAATGTGGAAACATTTGCATAAATATCAGTCTAACGAAAAGAGTTGGAAGTGCGTGGTGTAATGGTTAGAGTCGTAGGAAATAGACTCGTCGACCCGAGTTCAAATCCAGAACGGACCTACAGATTAGACAGGTAGATAGACATACATAGGTGTATATATTACGGTCACTTAGAGAGCTCATATCCGTAGATAAGAGAGAACCTTAATCACGTAAATACGATGAACGTCAGTTAAATTCTCTTCTCTAGAGAGAGAGAGAGAGAGAGAGAGAGAGAGAGAGAGAGAGAGAGAGAGAGAGAGAGAGAGAGAGAGAGAGAGAGAGAGAGAGAAAGACGAGCACATGGATATGGCATATCTGTGATGTTATCGCATATCTGCGATGTTTAGATAGCCAAATAGACAGACAGACAGACAACAGATAGATAGATAGATGGATAGATAGATAGATACAACAAGGGCATATTTGAGATGTTATCTAGATAGCCAAAATAGACAGACACACAGACAGACAATCAGATAGATAGATAGATAGATAGATAGATCAACAAGGGCATATTTGAGATGTTATCTAGATAGCCAAATAGACAGACAGACAGACAATCAGATAGATAATAGATAGATAGATAGATAAATAGATAAACAACAAGGGCATATCTGCGATGTTATCTAGATAACCAAAATAGACAGACAGATAGACAGACAATCAGATAGATAGATAGATAGATAGATAGATGTCAGTTTTTATTGAACATCTATTTCCATAATAAAAATCAGTAAATCAAACGTGCACAATATTTCACCAGGGATTCCAATTATGGAATCTTCAAAGAATTTCAAAAATAATCCGCATTTCTTTGTTGTGCAAATTTTGGATATTGCTGTTGAAACCAATAAAGAGGAATCATGTTGGCCATTCGTCGTTATTCCAGTTTTATTTAGACATGCTTTCTCGCTTGACAGATTTACAATGTCATTGCTTTTTATTTACCGGCCATCTTCGGGGAAAAAATTGATAGAATACATACAATAATAATAATAATAATAATAATAATAAAAGGAAAGCAAAGACAAATTACTTATGGCGACCAACAATAGTAGAAACGGCAGATGGACAAACAGAAGAACGACAAAGACTAGAAAACAAAAATGGGAAGAAAAACAATTATATGGACGCTTCAAACGACAAATAGATGAGGTTGCACATCAAAAGACTTGGACATGGTTAAGAAAGGGAAACCTCAAAAGAGAAACAGAATCACTTATAATTGCTGCACAAAATAATGCCATAAGGACAAACTACATCAAAGCGAAAATTGATAAGACCCAACAAAATAGTAAATGTAGACTTTGTGGTAATAGAGATGAGACTGTTAACCATATACTCTGCGAATGTAGCAAACTAGCACAACGAGAATACAAAACTAGACACGACTGGGTTGGGAAGGTGATCCACTGGGAATTATGCAAGAAATTAAATTTTGACCACACAACAAAATGGTATATGCATAAACCAGAATCTGTTCTTGAGAACGAAACGCACAAAATTCTCTGGGACTTTGAAATTAAAACGGATCACCTTATCCCAGCAAGAAGACCAGACCTAGTGTTGATAAACAAAAAAGAAAGAAATTGTCAACTGGTGGATTTTGCAGTTCCAGCAGATTACAGGGTAAAGCTAAAGGAAAATAAAAAAATGGACAAATATCTGGACCTTGCCAGAGAACTGAAAAAGTTATGGAATATGAAAGTGAAAGTGATACCAATTGTAGTTGGTGCACTTGGAACAGTCCCAAAAGGATTAGAAAAGGGTTTGGAAAGTTTGGAAATCAGAGGAAGAATTGAAACCATTCAGAACACTGCACTGCTGCAATCTGCCAGAATACTCAGAAGAGTCCTGGAGACCTGAGGAGACTTGCTGTCACTCAGACTCCAGTGAAAGACCATCAGCTAATGCTGATGTGAAAACTCAAAAGTAGTAAACAATAATAATAATAATAATAATAATATGGCAACCAATTACGGCTGATGCAATGTTTGGACAAACAGAAAAACAACGAAAACAAGAAAAGAAAGATGGAAGAAAAACAGTTATATGGACACTTCAAACGACAAATCGGAGAGGTTGCACATGAAAAGACCTGGACATGGTTAAAAAGAGGAAAGCTCAAGAGAGAAGCTGAATCGCTCATAATTGCTGCACAAAATAATGCTATAAGAACAAATTATATCAAAGCAAAAATTGCCCCACCCAGTCTCTTGTACTCTTTGTGTGCTAGTTGGCTGCATTCGCTCATTATATGATTAACCGTTTCGTCTGTCTCCACACATTCTATACTTACTATTCAGTTTCGTCTTATCTATTTTTGCCTTAATATAATTTGTTCTTATAGCATTGTCTCGAGCTGCGATTATAAGAGATTCAGTTTCACTCTTGAGGTTTCCTCTTCTTAGACATGTCCATGTCTTCTGATGTGATCTCTCTTCAGTTGTGCCACTTGAAGTACCTATATCATCATCATCATCATCATCATCATCCTTCCATGGTGGGTATGTGCGATTACGCATTCGTTTATCAGCTTCGGCTTGCGGTTTCTAATCAGACCCACCGAATACAGCAATCATTAAATGATTCAGGGATAATTTAACAGGACTATGTAGTGAAGTCGATGGAATTACCTATTGTCCATATCAGCCAGATATCGAGTGAGTTTATCCCCTTTCAGTGGCGCTTGGCAAGGGAGATTGTTTTTCTTAGCGTCTGTGGCGAACCGCCACACCTACCATCAGCTCCCCACTTTACCGCACAGAACTTTGTGCTAGTCATACGCTGAGTTAGCGCGGGCTGGTATTGAACCCGGAACCTTGTGGTTCCGAGTCGGATGCTTTACCAACTGAGCTAAACCGGCCCTTATTTAACAGGAATAAAGTAAAAGGTAAAGTCGTCGGGGCGGCCTAATGTCGGTATCAGCCAGACAGCGAACGAGTCTATCCCCTTTTCACTAGCGCTAGACCAAGGAGATTATTTTAGCATCTAAGGTGGAGCGCCACACCTATCATCAGCTTCTTATTTTACCGTACAGATCCCTGTGCTACTCATACGCTGAGTTGGCGAGGACCGGTATCGAACTAAGAACCTTGTGATTCCTAGCCGAACACTCTACCGACTGAGCTAAACCGGCCCTAATTTAACAGGAATACTTTGGCTCAAAGACCTCTGATTATATTTTCGAGCAATCTTTTAAAAAATCTATTAAAATCTATTATTAAAAAACCGTCGGATAATATAGTTACTACTGTGTTAGACAAATCTTTCATTAAAAAACAAAAAAACAAAAAAACAAAACAAAACAAAGATTAATTATTTAAATTTCCAACATTAACTTAATTTATAAACACATTCACAATCTTATGTCAATATTATAATTCTATCCTCAGAAAATGTCTTATCTTTCAAGATTTTCAATACAAGACAAAAATAAAATTGTCAATCGGCCATTTTTGCCTCCAGAAAACTTGCATTGTTTTGTTTAAGAGGATCTTTTATAAACCTGAATAAATAGTAATCCGATAATGTAATATCTGATGAAAATTACAGATAAGTGAAAACATACAGTACAAGCTGCAAAAAAAAAATCATTCAGTCTAGAGTTATAATATCTATGTAAATTTATATATCTATCTATGAAGTTAAGTAAACAAACAAATGTGTTTATTTTTTATATGGCTTTAAGCCGACAATTTTTGGAGGATATGTGCTTAATTGAAGTCATACCTAATTTTGAAAATTAATTAGTTAATAATTAATGAATTTAGCCGGGCATATATGTTCAAATGTAAGGCTAAACGAATCGAGAAAATGTCAATCCCTGAATGTACATTTCGAGGGATTGACATTTTCTCGATTCGTTTAGCCTTACATTTGAACATATATGCCCGCCTAAATTCATTAATTATTAACTAATTAATTTTCAAAATTAGGTATGACTTCAATTAAGCACATATCCTCCAAAATATAAATCTATATAAATCTATCTATCTATCTATCTATCTATCTAAGGAATCTTATTTGGCGTGACGATTATTGGCGGACCTCATCTCTCTCTCTCTCTCTCTCTCTCTCTATATATATATATATATATATATATATATATATATATATATACAGATAGATTCATATCTATCTATATATGCAAATCTATCTATCTCTATCTATCTATTTATCTGCCTATCTATCATTCTCTGTAAGTCTATTGAATATATTCATATCTATCTATTCATATCTATGTAAATCTATCTAAATCTACCGATCTATCAGTCTAGAGTTATAATATCTATGTAAATTTATATATCTATTTATATAAATCTATCTATCTATCTATCTATCTATCTATCTATCTAAGGAGTCTTATTTGGCGTGACGATTATCGACGGACCTCATCTATCTCTCTCTCTCTCTCTCTCTCTCTAACACACACACACACTCTCTCTCTCTCTCTCTCTCTCTCTCTCTCTCTATATATATATATTATATATATATATATATATATAATATATTCAGATAGATTCATATCTATGTATATAATGCAAAATCTATCTAGCTATCTAGCTATCTGCCTATCTATCATTCTCTGTAAATCTATTGGATATATTCATATCTATCTATTCATATCTATGTAAATCTATCTAAATCTACCTATCTATCTCCTAATCTATTTATCAATCAATCAATCAATCAATCTATCTATTTATCCATCTATCTATCCATCGAGTCTTATGTGGCGTAACCATTATCGACGAACCATGTTCAAATTCTGAATGTGGCTCTTTGTCTTTCATTTCGCGCTAATGTCCTTGACAGAGCAACCAGCATATTTTTCGACGATAGACTTTAAAAGCTGAATAGTTTGGTAATAGATAATACCTAATAATAATATTCATTTTTTTATTATATTATGTTCCATTAAGAACAATACAATCTTGGTATCTTTGGTTGAGAAGAACATGAACATATATCTGGTTTGATTGATTTGCACACAGTCTTTATACCCACTCAAAGGCTTTTAAATCTGAATTATCTTGTTCAACTCTGTTGCGGACATGTGATTTAGATGGTACCCACGCACACCACCAACACATTCTTATCATTGGACTATCCATATAATAATATTCGTGTTCCTTAATCTTCCGACCGTCATCATCTTGCAACACCCTCTGGTTAAAAACGAGCCCCTCCAAATCGTCCATGATGAAATGCATAAATGTAAATCCTGATTATCTGATGTCGCTAATCCGATGAATTCTTATTTCTTATGAGTGTCGTCATCTCAGTTAAATAATGGACCATTCGGGTTTTATTATAAAGAAAGAAGCGGGGTAATTTAAATTTAAAATTATTTTCTTTTTAAATTGAAATAGATCACTGAGTAGGTATAAGTCTATTCTAGTAGTGACGAGGTTTGAATTCAGATGCTTACTTCTCCTAGACTGGTTGCCTAACCAAGGTTAAAGAGCCCAATCTCCCCTACTATTCACCCATAGCTGGATGGAGAATAGTTGTATTCATACCGTATTAGCGCTATGTGAACTGTGGCTTCGTCCAGGAATTGAACTCGTGTCGACAAGTCCATTTACTACGACTCTAACCAGTACACCACCGCGCTTCCCCTTCTTATTTATGAGCGATATTTTATTAAATTTGTTCTTGATTTAGCCGAAATTTTCTTTCTTATCACTGATCGTAATATTATCTAAAGATGACCTCGGATATGCCAAAAAGAACAGAATAAAAAGATATTTAAATATTTTTTCTTAGGCAACGAGTTTTCTTAACTTCTGGATTTCCCCGAAGACGTGTAAACAATTTAACAGTTGGTTGGTTTCAAAAGGAACAGAAAGCTGTGTAAATGTCACTTCTAAGGCTTCTCTAACATTATCTAAACATTGAGGCTGGAAGCATTACCTTTCATAAAATATGACGTTTTTCTTATTTAAAATTATACAACCGACTTAGGGCCAGTAACATCTGAAATGACACAAATTATTTAACGGTACACTGATTTCCAAAGATGAGATGGATAAACAGTAACAAGTTTATTCTTATTCACTTATATAAAACATAGTCCAATAACAAGAGAGTGTTAGAGGTGCAATGGTTACCGTCTAACGAGATGGACACGGCACACCGAGTTCAAATTCTGGACGAGTCTGTTTGCATTTCACCAAGCACTAATACACCTTTGAAAGGTATGCATTCATCTGCTCTCTCTCTCTCTCTCTCTCTCTCTCTCTCTCTCTCTCTCTCTCTCTCTCTCTCTCTCTCTCTGAAGGTAATGAGAATTAAGGCTACTCTACACTCCCTAGATCTGAAATGACATACATTATTTAACGGTACACTGGGCCCCAAAAATGAGATGGAAAAACAGCATCAAGTTTATTCTATTTCACTTCTTCTTCTTATAATGGAGATTGTGTGTTTGTCTGTCTGTCTGTAACTGAAACTATATCACTATTAAATTCACAGTTCCCTTAGTTATTTACGTCACATATTCCATGATTTTATTTTTATTTAAACCTTAATTATTAATAACATTTTTTATACATTATTAATACTGTTGGCCTTATCTGCATTGTATTTACCTCGTACCCCACTTGTACGGGTTAGGCACAAGGTCCTATTAACGTGGGACCACCCACAAACCGAAGCTCATGTGTGGCGGGTGAAAAATTGCGTCGATCCCGTCGGCATTCCCCCTCGAGGGGGCGCCTTAGGCGCTGGGCAATAAACCCAGCCCTGCCCCTTTAAATCGAGGGGGCAGGTGTTGCCTGGGGGGATGGCCCCCTGGGATCGACGCCGTTAATTATAGCAATCCCCACCCGTTGGCCTTATCTGCATACTAATAACATGCAATTGTATTTATATATACAATAAAATAACAGTTTGCAGTGTGAACTGGAAGGCTAATTTGCATATTGATATCAGAAATTTGATTTTAATAAATATGTGCTTAGTATTATAGATTTCTATTTTTTGGGTTTTATTTGAATGAATATGTGCAAAACTCTCGGGGATTAATCTTAAAAGAAATCCATTAACAAGAAGAAATAACTGTTATTTTATTCTGTACTTCCTAATTTAATTAAGTACTTAAATTAGTAAAATTTAGCAATGAAAGATGGGAGTGAGGAAAAATTATGGAAGAAATAAATTCAAAGTTCTTCTATTTTTCGATTATACTTTCTCTGTTTCAAATCATTTTATCTGCATTCTTATTGAGTTTCATAAGTCTTTCTTATTCAATATAATATTTTATCACATTGAAACCTAAATACTTGCACCGGAGGGTGCATATATTTGCTAGTATACATAACAGTCCAATTACAAGAGAGTGTTCGTGGTGTAATTGTTACCGTCTAACAAAATGGACACGGCACACCGAATTCAGATTCTGGACGAGTCTGTGTGCATTTCCCCTAGCGCTAATACACCTTTGAAAGGTATGCATTCAACTGCCCCCCCTCTCTCTCTATCTCTGAATTTAATGGCAATTAAGGGCTACTCTACACTCCCTAGATCTGAAATGACATACATTATTTAACGGTACACTGGCTTCCAAAATGAGATGGATAAAACAGTATCAAGTTTATCCTCATTCACTAATATATAAAACTAGTAAGACCTCTAGATATACTGCACTATGATAATTTGATTATTGCAACGTTTAATATTTTTACTTAAGAGCTATTGCTATTTATTTCAATATGTAAAAAGTATAATAATGTTGACGTAACTCTCTATCACTCGTTTTTTTTTCTTTCCTTTTCATCTGTTCATTATTTTCGATTGAAACTTATTAGAATTATCGCTTCCGCGGGCTCACCCCTTCTATCTATCTTTCAACTACTCTCTATTCTTCTTTCTTTCTTATTATATTTGTTCTGTGTAGCATGTTCTGTCTTTCTTTATAATAAAAACCGAATGGTCCATTATTGAGCTGAAGTGACGACACTCATAAGAAATAAGATTTCGGCGGATTAGCGACACCAGATAACCAGAATTTACATTTTTGAATTTCATCTTTGAATATATATATATATATATATATATATATATATATATATATGATAATTTTGGTTGTTTGATTGGTTGAATTTTACGGTATGTCAAATCTTATTGGGTCATTTTATGCCGAAAACATTTCTGTTTTATTCATTCTTGTTGGGTAATACATTTTTTAAAAAGTAATTTGAAATCTATTTAGTCCATAGATAGGACTCGATTTCAAATTCTGTAAGAGTCTGTTTGCCTTTCACCTAGCGTTAATACACCTGTCAAATGTATGCATTTTTCTCTCTGGAATTATTAGCAATGAAGGGCTACTCTACACTCCCTAGATCTGAAATGACATATGTTATTTAACGACCCACTATTTTCCAAAGATGACACGCATAAACAGTATCAAGTATATTTTTTCACAAACATATAACAGTCTAATTACTTAGGGGTATTTGTGGGGAAATGGTCATCGTCGTAGGAAACGTACCGAGTTAAATATTCGGAATCTGAATGTTAATTTCTTAAGCGGAGTTTAATAGATTTGAAATCAGAGTTTTCCTTCTCATAGTCCGGTCACCAAACCAATGTTAAAGAGGCCAGTCTGTCCTCCAATTTATCCACAGCTTGACAAAGAGTTTTTGTGTCCATACCTTTCTCAAGAGTATTGGCGCTATATGAAATTCAAACATCCTCATCCATGATTGTAACTCGGCTCGACGTGTCCACTCCCTACGACTCTAAAGCGCCTCTACTATATATATATATATATATATATATATATATATATTATATATTATATATATATATATTATATATTATACTATTAATAAACCCTTTCGGTAAGAAAAAGAACCTGCAAATAATGTTAGTAAAATATACTACCAAACATCACCTGAGAAAAAAAAAGATAAGACCAAGAGTGTCACAAAAACGAAAAAATAATCGATTAACTACAAGGCCAAAAGAGAATATATATATATATATATATATATATATAATTATATATATATATATATATATGTGTGTGTGTGTGTGTGTGTGTGTGTGTGTGTGTGTGTTTTTCACCATTCTGAAAACGTCCTTCATTGAAGCTAGAACTGGGCTGTGGTCCTGATGATGGTCTAAATGGCCGAGACGTTGCATCGTCGACAATAAACATCCAGTTTCCATAACATCCCGTGTTTGTCTGCTTTTCTCCACACACACACACACACACAAACACACACACACACACATATATATAATATATATATATATATGTGTGTGTGTGTGTGTGTATGTATAAACCTAGGATTGTCTAAAGCTAAAATGTAAAAAGTGACGGATAAGTTGAGAAAATTGATACTTGCCCTGATGAGCTACTAAGCAAAACCATTAGTATGTATATCTGACTCATTTATATATATATATATATAATATATTATATATATATATATATATGGGAAGTGTTAACGGGAGATGCGTAAAAAAATATCGATATTGCAACTGATCATATTAAATTGTTATCTTACCATCATCTACTTAGAATTTTGCATTGTTAACTTCCCGGGCAGCGACATTGCTGAACATTGTTAACTTGGAAGCGACCTGTTGGTGGGGGTAAGTGTGTGGTGTGTTGCACGGCTATAAAATTCAAGTTCACGCCGTGACGAAATGGGTTGGGTGATAAAATCAGAATTAAACAGCAGCTGAATGGAACATCTGAAATCCAAACATAACCAGTGGAGAAAATAAAAAGAAATAAATCAAACTTCTAAACGCCATCTTGTGTTACCGGCGCACTTTTCCAGATGGATTTCCGAGGCGAATTAATGTCGACATTGCCGCCATAATAATGTCCTCGTAAGTGCGTGACTTGACTGCCATTTCATTGCTGAGACACTGCTTGCCTCGGCTATCGGAACTGCTCGGCCGTTTCCGTCATTATTCGAATTCGCTGGAGGATATTTTGTGTCTACTCGGATTTTTAGTCCGTACGTTAGTTTTATCATCCTTTCACCTTAATTTAAACCTTAAAAATGTTGACTGTATCAATTGTAGAGGGGTAATATCTGTGGGGATTAAAATAAAATAAAATAAAAATAAAAAATGTAAAAAATATAACAAACTCCCTTGAGCCATCACGGGAAGAACTCACCGTGCATGTGCGGAAAAAAGGACCTATTTCCGGCCCAAAGAGTATATCTCGGTCATTCTGACTGAGGTCTTAACTCGGAGAAGACACTAATACTGGCCAGGGAGAAACACCCTTGCTACGTGGTAGCTAGGACCTACAAATAAAGCCTAAATCATAAAACAACCTTTTGTCTTTATCTCTTTCTTTTCTCTCCATGAATTCCTTCCTTTTCAGGGCGACCACCAAATAATATGGGGTCAACAGCATACCCTAGGAACACGCACCAGGAATAACCACAGCCACCTTTTAAACATAAAACACAAAACCTCTTGTAACCCCATACACCTCACACAAAAAAGGGTGACCTTGGTACAAGTAGCGAGAGAAATGACTTACCTTGTGGGGCAAAGCGGGCACAAAACCAGCCTCACTTGCAGGATGAGTAGAAATGTGTGGTCGGGTAGTGTCTTCTGATAGGATAGTACAGATGCATTGTGTGTAAGTGAATGGACATAAAAGACACCCGCTTACCATCAGTGAACAGGCGTCAGTCAGTCAGGAAGTGAAAAGGAAAGAACCACGGAAGAGAAAGGAAAAGATGATGAGAAAAGAGAAGAGGAGGAGAAAAGAAAAAAGGAGGAGAAATGAAAAGAGGGGGAGGAAGAAGGGAAATACAGGATAGCTTAATTTTTTGGCTTTTTTTAAGGGGGGTGCTGATAAGCGATACCTAAGAGAAAGACCGAGGAAACGATAATAGTACAACACTGGCCCTTTATAAAAATTGTAAATCCAACGAGAGAAAAGTAAATATTTTATAATAAAAAAGATCTGCGTAGTGATTTGAATTTTTTTTTCTATTTATTTCAGTAGTCACGACACGTATTACAGATTATTTAACATCCTCTTCAAGCTAATAAATTTGTTTTATATTTGAACTTGTTTTAATACAAAGAGTCGATTTAACTCAGTCGATAGAGTATTCCCACACAAATACAATCTTGTGCCCATCTATTATTTAATAATTACATAATTGTTTTGAATATTTTACACATAAATTTTACACAAAATCGTAGGTATTTATTTTTAAACTTTTTAGTTAACTTTTTATTACTGAATAAAGAGCGAGAGTAAAAAATGATTTTTTAAATTGATTACAAATTTCGCAAAAGATATTTTCATTTTAAGTAATAATATATTTTTTTTAATTAATTTCATAGTTTATACAGTTTATTCATTCATATAATATATAGTCTATTTGTTTAAATTGCCATTATTTCAATAAAAATGATTCAAGGAACAGTTTTTTAAAATCTATTTTATTAATATCAATTTTCTTTATTCTGTGTGTTGACGATTCTTTAATGTGACATTAGCAGTGACGTAGTTTCGGTTACAGACAAATAGATACATAATCACCAATATTAATAGTTGCCTGTTAGAATTATCCTGAAGATCCTATCATTGAAAGCAAGGTAGCTAATTTATGTCTCTGATTCGATTCCCTAAACCAGCTCTACAAATACGTATTTCCATTGTAATGACAGGAGGAATTTATCCAAGAGTACTCAAAATATCATCAGCATAGAGCAAGAAAATTATCGTTCTAACACGGTTTCGAACCCAAATAAATCTCGTCAGGATAATGAGTTTAGTTGCATTATTGCTATTTATATATGTGTGCTTGTAGGACAATATCTATTTAAAATCGGAACCGTGTTAGATAATTTTTTTTAACAATTCTCTCTCTCTCTTACTCTCTCTCTCTCTCTCTCTCTCTCTCTCTCTCTCTACATATATATATATATATATATATATATATATATATGTATCTTGCCCTGATGACGACCGCTTTTTTGTATACTTAAAAGTTTTTCAAAAGTTTTTTATTATTTTATTTTATTTTGTATTTAAAATATTAACTATGTGTACATGGAAAATCTCTCGGTCGAAACATGTGTCGGCACTCCAATAAATAATTTTTATCCATTCAACATTTTCTTTCTTTTATTTTTGTCAGATTAAACTTACACACACACACACGCGCGCGCGCACACACCACACACAATATATATATAATATATATATATATATATATATATATATATATATATATATATATATTGTCATATATCATTTTATCATCGTCAAATAACGGGTTTTCTTTTGAAAGTTAAATATTGCTCTGTATATAATTAATACATTATTATTATACATTGAGCTCTTTTAGGGATTTATAAAAATCCTTGTATGAATCTTTAAGTTTGCACCTACATGAGCATACACACACACACACACACACACACACATATATATATATATATATGTATGATATAAAATTTATAGAAAAAACAAATGATAATATTAGTATGCTGACAGATATCTATTTCGATCTTTTAATAAAGCGGTCATCCTCAAGAGCATCTATATTTATGAAATAAAGATAGAATAGTTTACCGTTTGGCACGAGAGACACAAACAACGCTCTCGTTCATTTGTACGCATTTTTACCAGAATCTGTCAGCATACTAAATTTATCATTTGATTTTTCTATAATTTTATCATACTGTTGGATTCATTTCCATTTATTACACACACACACACACACACACACACACACACACACACACACAATATATATATATATATATATATATATATATATATATATATATATATTATCGATTGTAAATTCTTACCTCTCTGTATAAACGGTCTTGACTCCCAGCGCCGCCATTCCTATTCTGATATACACTGCAACAAAAAGCCGTGCAGATTTGTCATACAATCAGATTAGTGCCTGTGGGGAAACGTTATAGAGACCCTGGAAACTGACTCAAGCTTTCTTGCGCGCAAAATGATACCATAACACTATTGCTGGTGATCATTGTTACAATAACCCTTTATACAGCAGAGATGTGCTGTCGTGGGCACAATGGTAAGAACGGATCGCTTCTGA
>CM042159.1:43291996-43304496 GCA_023376005.1 Doryteuthis pealeii | reverse complement strand
TTTGAGTTTCTTTTTGGATTGTAATGCTTCTGATGTAAATTTTAAAAAATGTATTTATTTTAAAACAGAATATGCATTTTCAAAATTAAAAAAAGAATTCCGGCTCCGAACACGAACGTTCGTTTGTACCACTATTGTTTTTGTAACGGTTTACTCACACGTCTTTCTATCACAAACATTTCGCCCTTGATGAAGACGCTTTAATAAAGGTCGAAATAGATTTCTGTCAGCGAATTTAACATCATTGTTTGGTTTTTTTCTAAAATATTTATTTCATATATATATATATATTATATATTATATATATTATATATATATATTATATATATATTACCCAAAGCATCTGAGGATGAGAACGACTGAATAATTCTAAATAATAAATAATAAATCTAAAAATCTAAATCTTCTTTGTTATTTTGATGTTGCTCAGTGACTCTGACAATAATATCCCACATTAAGCTCTGCAAATTACGACATTGTAAAACTACTATATCGTATAAAAGATTTCTTCACTTGATCTTTGGAGTATATATATATATATATATTATATATATATATATATATATATATTGATATAATATATATATACAAATATATGTATATATGTTAATGTATGAGTAGTAGCTTACCGGTGGGTACGAGTACGATCGTTTGAAGCGGACGGTATCCAGGGGTTAAGACTGAGAAAAAAACATATACAAAGTGCTCTATACAATGTAGGGCAAAATTTATTTATATAATGGATAAAAGTAACCTACTCGAGTTTCATCGTCTGATTCGTCAGGGTTAAATACGTTGAATTAATCGAGTTTTCGATTAATATCAGTTGGTACAATACATACTCGTTGGAATGGGTCTTATTTTTTATATAATGGGTCTTATAAAAATAACCTATTCCAACGGGCATGTATTGTACCAACTGATATTAATCGAAAACTCGATTAATTCAACGGATGTAACCTGACGAATCAGACGATGAAATCGAGTAGGTTACTTTTATCATATATATTTTATATATATATATATATATATATGTGTGTGTGTGTGTGTGTGTGTGTGTGTGTGTGTGTGTGGTGTGTGTGTGTTATAAATGACCAAATAAGTTGTTGGCAGAAAAGAATCTATTCAAGACTCTTTTATTAATATTCATATATTAATGAATTATTTTATCCGCGTAAAGAGCTCAATATATGATAATTTTATAATTACATTACAGAGCAATATTTAAATGATTTCTAAAAAAAACAAACTTGGAGTGCTGCAGCTACTCTCTAGTACTGATACAGTTTGGAAGAATTCTCGCTTTGCCTTACCAGAAATATCAGATTTTCATGTTAAAATAATAATTGATCTCTAAAAGTTCATGCCTTTCCTATGCGTATGTTGGCATCCATTTCTGTAGATGAGATATTACTTAATGTATGTGAACTGGTCTTCTAATTCCCAGTATTATATATATATATATATATATATATATATATATATTATATATATATACTGATTTGCTGTCACTTTTCAGAAGAAAAAAATTGTCGGACCAGCGTTCCTACTGAATGTCATTCTTCAACCGTAAAATTCTTGATATAACTAGGAAATGTTAGCACACACACACACACACACACACACACACACACACACATGCGCGCACACATACCACACACCAAACACACACACACAAATATATATATATATATATATATATATATATGTGTGTGTGTCTGTGTGTGTGTGCGTGTGTGTGTGTGTATATATATATATATATATATATATATTATATTGATTGATTGCTGTCACTTTTCAAAAGAAAAACCCTCTCCTCAAATCCTCTAAAAGTACGTGTTGGCCACATGTAAGTTCATTCCTACAAGCCCTGTCGTAGATGTGATAAGCAAGATAACTGTCTTTGTCCCCGAGTACTTTTATATGGCTCTTAAATTTGCTGTAGGCCCACACACTTTGTCAGAGAATTGACACAAATTACCCATAGGTTGCTGCTGAAGGATCTGTGTAAAATCAGCCAGTCTCTGAGATAATAAAGTAATTCCCGGTTTAATTTGTAATTTTAAGATAAATTTGTCGGACCAGCGTTCCTATTGAATGTCATTTTTCTACCATAAAAATTCTTGATATAACTAAGAAATGTTACGCACACACACACGCACACACACACACATATGTATATATATATATATATATATTATATATATAATATTTATATTTATATATATAATTAAGTAGGTAGCATGGACCAGGATTCAACACTTGGTTACTGAGTGTTTCTTGCCTATGTTATCGTCAGAAGACTTGGTCTGAATATCACATTGTCAAGAAACTGTCAGTAACCTGGGTTGACTCCATATACACGCTACCTTAACTTAAATATAAATGCTCTATCAATAATATTGTGCACTGTCTATATACAAATATAGCATCCATATAATCTATAATATATATATATTGTTTTAGATATACATTATATATACACGTATAATTAATTTTTTCCTAATCATTACTAATTTTTCAAATCATTTTTTAATTCAAATCTATATAGACTTTAAATATTTTCTATACATTATATTAAAATTGGCTTTAAAATCGTCTTTCTAAACAGGAAGATTACGATTACCATTTGCAACATTCAAAAACAATAGGTTACTGTCATTTCAACCGATGGTCTGGATTAAGCGCGGGAGTCTGTTATATTTTTGAGTAGTCACTTTCTTGAATTTTTATTCATACAGAGTTTCGTGTTTCAAAAATCCAGTAGCTTTATTTTTATATAATGTTGTCATATAATACTTGAAGCTTACACGAAATCTTCATATTTTAAAATTACACACACACACACACACACACACAACACACACATATATATATATATATATTTACAGAGAAAAAAGGAAAAAAATTAAATAAATATGTTTTTCAACATAATTGCATTATTTGCCTTAAAAAATCTTATTACATTTTATGATTAATGCTTCAAACACACATAAAAAAATCTTTATATATATATATATATATATATATATTATATATATTATATTATAATATATATAGAATATAGATGGATTTTTATCCGAAATTAAGAATTCTTCAATAATATGTTTTTCAACATGAATCTGCATTATTTTTGCCTTCAAAAAAAAAAAAAATAATAATCATATTTTAAAATGGTGCTTCTATTTTACTATAAAAACGAGCGAAAAAAAAATTTCTATTCAATATGCCCTGAGCGGGGATTGCTTGTTTTATAGTATTAAAAAGGAAAAAAAAAAAATAATAAATTCCTTTATAAAAAATCTTTTTTTTTAAATTAGAGTAAATAAATTTAAGAAAAAAATGATTTCAAACGTCCGCAATTTAACAACTCACGGCTTCAACGGACTTACACGAACGCTGCCGAATTTGAAATCTAACAGAAGATTACGACCACTTCTAAATTTCATATCTCCAACTCAACACTACAACCAAGTTGATTTAAAAAAAAAACACAGATGGAACATTTTCAACTCTATAATAAATTCTCTGAGATGGATTTTTATCCGAAAATTAAGAATTCTTCATAAATATGTTTTTCAACATGAATCTGCATTATTTTGCCTTCAAAAAAAGAAATATATATATATTATATTATATATATATATATATATATATAATTATATTTTGGTGGTTGATTGGTTGGCAGCCATCCGTCTACGAGAGACGATGGAGTAGTGTCAATGTTTTTTTCTTTGAACTACATAGCCGGGGGTTCATATGGAGGATAAAATGTTGCCCATACAGCAACTCCCCCCTCCACACTCCCGCTATGATACAAAGGAAAGGTAAGGTTCCAATATAGTTTGGCAACGGTAGTGTTGCCGGATTTGATGGGTAGCACTGGATTTCAGCATCACACCACCTTAGAGACTCCGGTTCCTGATTTGTTTTCGGGGTTTAGATGTAATATATGGACAAAGAGAAAAACAACGAAAACAAAAATGGGAAGAAAAAAAATTATATGGGCACTTATATACGATTTTGTTGTAAGGTCAAAATCTAATTTTTGAATAATTCCCAGTGGATCCCCTTCCCAACCCAGTCGTACCTAGTTTTGTATTCCCGTTGTGCTAGTTTGCTCCATTCGCTTAGTACATTGTGTACAGTCTCCGCACAGTCTACATTTACTGTTTTGTTGGGCTTAACAATTTTTGCTATAGAATATTTGTCTTTACTCTCTCGCTTAAAGATGATTTCAGGGATAAATTTAACCAGGACTATGTAGTAAGTCGGATGGAATTACCTATTGAGTCTCCATTTCATTAGCTCGAGTAGTTAGANNNNCAGATATCGGTGAGTTTATCCCCTTTCAGTGGGCGCTTGGCAAGGGAGATTGTTTTTCTTAGCCGTCTGAGGCGAACCGCCCACCTACCATCAGCTCCCCACTTTACCGCACAAAACTTTGTGCTAGTCATACGCTGAGTTTAGCGCGGGCTGGTATTGAACCCGGAACCTTTGGTTCCGAGGTCTGATGCTTTACCGACTGAGCTAAACCGACACTTATTTAACAGGAATAAAGTAAAAAGTAAGTCGTCGGGGCGACCTAATGTCGGTATCAGCCAGACAGCGAGCGAGTCTATCCCCTTTTCACTAGCACTAGACCAAGGAGATTATTTTAGCATCTAAGGTGGAGCGCCACACCTATTATCAGCTCCTTATTTTACCGTACAGATCCCTGGGCTACTCATACGCTGAGTTGGCGAGGACCGGTATCGAACCAAGAACCTTGTGATTCCTAGCCGAACACTCTACCGACTGAGCTAAACCGGCCCTAATTTAACAGGAATACTTTAGCTCAAAGAGCTCTGATTATGTTTTCGAGCAATCTTTTAAAAAATCTTTTAAAAAATCTCCTTTCAAAAAACCGCCGGATAATATAGTTACTATTGTGTTAGTCAAATTTTTCATTAAAAAAACAGAAAACAAAAACAAAACAAAGATTAATTATTTAAATTTCCAACATTAACTTAATTGATAAACACATTCACAATCTTATGACAATATTATAATTCTATCCTCAGAAAATGTCTTATCTTTCAAGATTTTCAATACAAGACAAAAATAAAATTGTCAATCGGCCATTTTTGCCTCCAGAAAACTTGCATTGTTTTGTTTAAGAGGATCTTTTATAAACCTGAATAAATAGTAATCCGATAATGTAATATCTGATGAAAATTACAGATAAGTGAAAACATACAGTACAAGCTGCAACAAAAAAAAAATTCAGTTTAGAGTTATAATATCTATGTAAATTTATATATCTATCTATGAAGTTAAGTAAACAAACAAATGTGTTTATTTTTTATATGGCTTTAAGCCGACAATTTTTGGAGGATATGTGCTTAATTGAAGTCATACCTAATTTTGAAAATTAATTAGTTAATAATTAATAAATTTAGGCGGGCATATATGTTCGAATGTAAGGCTAAACGAATCGAGAAAATGTCAATCCCTCGAAATGTACATTCAGGGATTGACATTTTCTCGATTCGTTTAGCCTTACATTTGAACATATATGCCCGCCTAAATTCATTAATTATTAACTAATTAATTTTCAAAATCAGGTATTTCAATTAAGCTCATATCCTCCAAAATATCTATCTATATAAATCTATCTATCTATCTATCTATCTATCTATCTATTATCTAAGGAGTCTTATTTGGCGTGACGATTATTGGCGGACCTCATCTCTCTCTCTCTCTCTCTCTCTCTATATATATATATATATATATATATATATATATATATATATATATATATATATATATATTCAGATAGATTCATATCTATCTATATATGCAAATCTATCTATCTATCTACCTATCTATCATTCTCTGTAAATCTATTAAATATTCATATCTATCTATTCATATCTATGTAAATCTATCTAAGTCTACCGATTCTATCAGTCTGAGTTATAATATCTATGTAAATTTATATATTATTATATCTATCTATCTATCTATCTATCTATCTATCTAAGGAGTCTTATTTGGCGTGACGATTATCGACGGACCTCATCTCTCTCTCTCTCTCTCTCTCTCACACACACACACACACTCTCTCTTCTCTCTCTCTCTCTCTCTCTCTCTCTCTCTCTCTCTATATATATATATATATATATATATATATATATATATATTCCAAATAGATTCATATCTATATATGCAAATCTATCTATCTATCTATCTATCTATCTGCCTATCTAGCATTCTCTGTAAGTCTATTGAATATATCCATATCTATCTATTCATATCTATGTAAATCTATCTAAATCAACCTATCTCTATCAATCTATTTATCAATCAATCGATCAATCAATCAATCAATCAATCGATCTATCCATCGAGTCTTATGTGGCGTAACCATTATCGACGAACCATGTTCAAATTCTGAATGTGGCTCTTTGTCTTTCATTTCGCGCTAATGTCCTTGACCAGCATATTTTTCGACGATAGAGTTTAAAAGCTGAATAGTTTAGTAATAGATAATACCTAATGATAATATCCATTTTTATTATATTATTTTACATTAAGAACAATACAATCTTGGTATCTTTGGTTGAGAAGTGTTATGTAATCGCCGCCCAGCACCTATATTTGTGGCCTTGTGCTAGACTTGGAAAAAGAACCTTAGAAAAATACTACCGATTATCTTATATTAGTGGGTGGTCTTTGTGGAAACACCGAAAAAGTAGTTAGAAAAACAAACGAGAGAAAGCAGACGATAAGTCAGGAAAAAAAACACAGTCGGACTCAAGAAATCTTTGATCTTTTAGGGAACTCTGGTTTGACCAGTGAGATTGGAATGAATCGAATATTCGATTTAGTCCAGAAGGAAGTCGAAAGTTCTAAAGTAGAATCTTCTAGAAGATTATTTAGAAATGCTATTTAACCGCGAATAGAATCACGATCAGTCAGTAAGTTGGAGTTAGGGTCTGCGATCTCAGTGAGGGTCCGAGAGTCAGAGGCAGTTAGAGCCAGGAGGCGTGCGTGGCAGTTGGGAGTTAAGCTGTTGTCGGAAGACGATAAGGAAAGGCTAAGAAAGCTTGTTCACCGAGAAGTTTACTAAGGACTAAAACTCGAAGTTGAATCCAGTTAAAATAACCTCTTGTTAAGACAGAGATTATTAGGGACCCTCTCTCTCTCTCAAAAGTTATAGGAAGTTTGGAATATAATAAAACTTCTGAGAAGTAAACCCGGTGTTATTAGTCTGCTCTATTTACAACGAAAGAAATCTTTTTATGAATGGACTCACGACGCAAACAAGATAGTAAAGTCACTATCGTAAAGGGGACGACCCGTGGATAAAGTCAATTGGCCGTAACGAAGGAGCACGCGGCGTGCGTGGAGTGATATCTTCCCTTGACCAAAAGACGTGGGGAAGAATTTTGGGGCTAAGAAGACGATGACTGCTAGACCTGGGGTGTGTATGTAAACAAACTGCTGTACGTACGAATATACGAATAGTAGTGCGAGAAGAAAAGGCACTAACGTTAAATACTAACTGGTCCCACTACGTTAAATATTACGAACTGGTACCGTACGTAACATATTCCTAATCGGTACCGTGAAAACGAAAAGCCATAACGTTACAGAAGAACATGAACATATATCTGGTTTGATTGATATATATATATATACCCACTCAAAGGCTTTTAAATCTGAATTATCTTGTTCAACTCTGTTGCGGGCATATGATTTAGATGGTACCCATTACACCACCAAAAAATTCTCATCATTGGATTATCTATATAATAATACTCGTGTTCCTTAATCTTCCGACCGTCATCATCTTGCAACACCCTCTGGTTAAAAATGAGCCCCTCCAAATCGTCCATGATGAAATCCTGATTATCCGATGTCGCTAATCCGCTGAATTCTTATTTCTTATGAGTGTCGTCATCTCACTTAAATAATGGACCATTCGGGTTTTATTATAAAGAAAGAAGCGGGGTAATTTAAATTTAAAATTATTTTCTTTTGAAATTGAAATAGATCACTGAGTAGGCATAAGTCTATTCTAATAGTGACGAGGTTTGAATTCAGATGTTTTCTTCTCCTAGACTGGTTGCCTAACCAAGGTTAAAGAGCGCAATATCCCCTACTATTCACCCATAGCTGGATGGAGAATAGTTGGATTCATACCTTTCCCAATGGTATTAGCGCTATGTGAACTGTGGCTTCGTCCAGGAATTGAACTCGTGTCGACAAATCCATTTCCTACGACTCTAACAGGTACACCACCGCACTTCCCCTTCTTATTTATGAGCGATATTTTATTAAATTTGTTCTTGATTTAGCCGAAATTTTCTTTCTTATCACTCATCCTAATAGTATCTAAAGATGACCTCGGATATGCCAAAAAGAACAGAATAAAAAGATATTTAAATATTTTTTCTTAGGCAACGAGTTTTCTTAAACTTTTGGATTTTCCCCGAAGACGTGTAACAATTTAACAGTTGGTTTGGTTTTCAAAAGGAACAGAAAGCTGTGTAAATGTCACTTCTAAGGCTTCTCTAACATTATCTAAACATTGAGGCTGGAAGCATTACCTTTCATAAAATATGACGTTTTCTTATTTAAATTTATACAACCGACATAGGGCCAGTAACATCTGAAATGACACAAATTATTTAACGGTACACTGATTTCCAAAGATGAGATGGATAAACAGTAACAAGTTATTCTTATTCACTTATATAAAACATAGTCCAATAACAAGAGAGTGTTAGAAGTGCAATGGGTTACGTCTAACGAGATGGACACGGCACACCGAGTTCAAATTTCTGGACGAGTCTGTTTGCATTTCACCTAGCACTAATACATCTTTGAAAGGTATGCATTCATCTACTCTCTCTCTCTCTCTCTCTCTTCTCTTCTCTTCTCCTCTCTCTCTCTTCTCTCTTGAATGTAATGAGAATTAAGGGCTACTCTACACTCCCTAGATTTGAAATGACATACATTATTTAACGGTACACTGGGCTCCAAAAATGAGATGGATAAAACAGTATCAAGTTTATTCTATTTCACTTCTTCTTCTTATAATGGAGATTGTGTGTTTGTCTGTCTGTAACCGAAACTATATCACTATCAAATTCACAGTTCCCTTAGTTATTTTTGTCACATATTCCATGATTTTATTTTTATTTAAACCTTAATTATTAATAACATTTTTGTACATTATTAATACTGTTGGCATTATCTGCATACTAATAACATGCAATTGTATTTGTATATACAACAAAATTGCGGTTTGCAGTGTGAACTGGAAGGCTAATTTACATATTGATATTAAAAATTTGATTTTAATAAATATGTGCTTAGTATTATTGATTTCTATTTTTTTGATTTTATTTTAATGAATATGTGCAAAAATCTCAGGATAAATCTTAAAAGAAACCCATTAACAAGAAGAAATAACTGTGATTTTATTCTGTACTTCCTAATTTAATTAAGTACTTAAATTAGTAAAATTTAGCAATGAAAGATGGGAGTGAGGAAAAATGATGGAAAAATTAATTTCAAAGTTCTTCTATTTTTCGATTATACTTTCTCTGTTTCAAATCATTTTATCTGCATTCTTATTGAGTTTCATAAGTCTTTCTTGTTCAATATAATATTTTATCACATTGAAACCTAAATACTTGCACCCGGAGGGTGCATATATTTGCTAGTATACATAACAGTCCAATTACTAGAGAGTGTTCGTGGTGTAATTGTTACCGTCTAACAAAATGGACACGGCACACCGAATTCAGATTCTGGACGAGTCTGTGTGCATTTTCCCCTAGCGCTAATACACCTTTGAAAGGTACGTATTCAAATGACCCCCCCCTCTCTCTCTCTGAATTTAATGGCAATTAAGGTCTACTCAACACTCCCTAGATCTGAAATGACATACATTATTTAACGGTACACTGGCTTCCAAAAATGAGATGGAAAAAACAGTATCAAGTTTATTCTCATTCACTAATATATAACACTAGCAAGACCTGTAGATATACTGCAGTATGATAAATTGATTATTGCAACGTTTAATATGTTTACTTAAGAGCTATTGCTATTTATTTTAATATATAAAAAGTATAATAATGTTGACGTAACTCTCTATCACTCGTTTTTTTTCTTTCCTTTTCATCTGTCCATTATTTTCGATTGAAACTTAGAATTATCGCTTCCGCGGGCTCACCCCTTCTATCTATCTTTCCACTACTCTCTTTTCTTCTTTCTTTCTTATTACATTTGTTCTGTGTAGCATGTTCTTTCTTTCTTTATAATAAAAACCGAATGGTGCATTATTGAGCTGAAGTGACGACACTCATAAGAAATAAGATTTCGGCGGATTAGCGACACCAGATAACCAGAATTTACATTTTTGAATTTCATCTTATATATATATATATATATATATATATATATATAATAATTTTGGTTGTTTGATTGGTTGAATTTTACGGCATGTCAACTCTTATTGGGTTATTTTATGCCGAAAACATTTCTGTTTTATTCATTCTTGTTGGGTAATACATTTTTTAAAAAGTAATTTGAAATCTATTTAGTCCATAGATAGGACTCGATTTCAAATTCTGTAAGAGTCTGTTTGCCTTTCACCTAGCGTTAATACACCTGTCAAATGTATGCATTTTTCTCTCTGGAATTATTAGCAATGAAGGGCTACTCTACACTCCCTAGATCTGAAATGACATATGTTATTTAACGACCCACTATTTTCCAAAGATGACACGGATAACAGTATCAAGTATATTTTTTACAAACATATAAACAGTCTAATTACTTAGGGGTATTGTGGGGAAATGGTCATCGTCGTAGGAAACGTACCGAGTTAAAAATTCGGAATCTGAATGTTTAATTTCTTAAGCGGAGTTAATAGATTTGAAATCAGAGTTTTCCTTCTCATAGACCGGTCACCAAACCAATGTTAAAGAGGCCAGTCTGTCCTCCACAGCTTGACAAGAGTTTTTGTGTCCATACCTTTCCCAAGAGTATTGGCGCTATATTGAAATTCAAACAGCCTCATCCATGATTGGAACTCGGCTCGACGTGTCCATTCCCTACGACTCTAAAGCGCCTCTACTATATATATATATAATATATATATATATATATATATATATAAATATATATATATATTATCTTTATTAATAAAACCCATTCGGTAAGAAAAAAAGAACCTGCAAATAATGTTAGTAAAATATACTACCAAACATCACCTGAGAAAAAAAAAAAGTAAGACCAAGAGAGTCCACACAAACGAAAAAATAATCGATTAACTACCAAGGCCAAAAGAGAATATATATATATATATATATATAATATATATATATATTGTGTGTGTGGTGTGTGTGTGTGTGTGTGTGGTGTGTGTGTTTTTCACGTCCTTCATTGAAGCTAGAACTGGGCTGTGGTCCTGATGATGGTCTAAATGGCCGAGACGTTTGCATCGTCGACAATAAACATCCAGTTTCCATAACATCCCGTGTTTGTCTGCTTTCTCCACACACACACGCACACACACACACACACACCACACACACACACACACACATATATATATATATATATATATGTGTGTGTGTGTGTGTGTATGTATAAACCGCTAGGATTGTCTAAAGCTAAAATGTAAAAAGTGACGGATAAGTTGAGAAAATTGATACTTGCCCTGATGAGCTACTAAGCCAAAACCATTAGTATGTATATCTGACTCATTTTATAATATATATATATATATATATATATATATATATATATATATATATATATGGGGAGTGTTAACGGGAAGATGCGTAAAAAAAATATCGATATTGCAACTGATCATATTAAATTGTTATCTTACCATCATCTACTTAGAATTTTGCATTGTTAACTTCCCGGGCAGCGACATTGCTGACATTGTTTAACTTGGAAGCGACCTGTTGGTGGTGGTAAGTGTGTGGTGTGTTGCACGGCTATAAAATTCAAAGTTCACGCCGTGACGAAATGGGTTGGGTGATAAAATCAGAATTAAACAGCAGCTGAATGGAACATCTGAAACCCAAACATAACCAGTGGAGAAAATAAAAAGAAATAAATCAAACTTCTAAACGCCATCTTGTGTTACCGGCGCACTTTTCCAGATGGATTTCCGAGGCGAATTAATGTCGACATTGCCGCCATAATAATGTCCTCGTAAGTGCGTGACTTGACTGCCATTTCATTGCTGAGACACTGCTTGCCTCAGCTATCGGTACTGCTCGGCCGTTTCCGTCATTATTCGGAATTCTCTGAAGGAGATTTTGTGTCTACTCGGATTTTTAGTCCGTACGTTAGTTTTATTATCCTTTCATCTTAATTTAAACCTTAAAAATGTTGACTGTATCAATTGTAGAGGGGTAATATCTGTGGGGATTAAGATAAAATAAAAATAAAAATAAAAAATGTAAAAAATATAACAAACT